>WKFP01013926.1:146370-174931 GCA_011057875.1 Pterocles orientalis
AAAAAAAAAAAAAAAAAGGAAAAAACAAGCCAGGCGTGTGTGTGAGAAAAAGGGTAAAAGCCTGTGTTACAGCAATATATTTCAGATAATTTTTCAGGAAGCTCCTGATCCTTTCCTCTGTAAACACTGTATGGCCAAGAGTGCCACATGCCCCAGGGAGGGACAGGGAGCCCCGGGAGCGTGCGGGCGGCGGGGGCTTCATGTGAACAAAGATGATTTAAAACTTCAGGAGCTGGGTTTCAAGCTGTTCCTAGCTGCAGCGGCTGCTGGCTTCCCTCTCACCGAACACGTTGGGTACAAACCCGCCTGAGTTGGACAGCATTAAAAAACTGCAAGTTCCAGCAGAGGTATAAAGCTGTAGAGATGCCCAAATCAACACAATACCTAAACAGCATTTCTTTTAACTCCCGAACGCATTTAGCCTAGGATTACTCATGTTCATTTATATTCCTAAAGCGTCAAACGAGAACAATATTATTTTGTTCTCCTTTCATGCATCATTAATCTAAATTTAACTCTGCTTTGCTGTCTGCACGCAGAATTAGTAACTGGAAGCTGCTTTGCATTTATCTGATGGTGCCGGGCTTGTTCATCAAGGCAAACTTCCAGCCAAAACAAACAAGTGAAAAAAAATATCAGTCACTATAAGCTTCTATCCTATTTATATTTTTTTTTTAAAGGGGAAAAAAAAAATACCTGACGAGAACATAAAGCAAATGGTTACCTCACACTGCAGAAATGCAAGTTTTTAATAGTCCATGCTCTGGCAGCCCCTGAGAAACAGCAGCAGCGGCGGCGGCGGGGATAAATCCAGCATCCACTGGGTTCTCACAAGGCTTTGGCTGCGCGGCCGAGACCGCAGGCTCTGCCTCCAGCTGACGTCAAGGCGGCCGTCACAAGGCCCTGTGCCAACCCGGGGAGCACTGGTTGTCCTGGCAACCCCAGTACTGCTCCGAAATTATTTCAATAGGTCATCTGTCATACGGTGTGCATGTTGGAACCATGGCGGGCACCCGGACAACCGCGGGCTGGCCGGAGCTGGCTGCTTGGTCCCTTAACCCTGGCCCTGTCAGAAAATGTGCCTCCCTCTCCCTCTTCCCCCGGCAGAAAAAAAAACCCTTTTTGCACCTGGTTTGCCCAAGCAAAGGGGCAGAAGCACTGCTCTCCGTGCGCATCGGGGCACCTTGATGATGCACAGCTGGGTGCTGCACCGGCTGGCTAAAATTAGGGACTTTGAAAAATCAGCTTTTATTCATAGCCACGGGGATGCACGTTTAGGCACCAGCATCTCTGGCCAGATTTGGGGTGAGGCAGCGGCGGTCCTTGCTGAAGCGATGCAAGGCAGCAGCAGTGTGGGGCTGCAGAGGTGCCTGGCCAGCTCAGCCTCCTGTCCCCGAGCCTGGGCACCAGCCCCCCCCCGCCTGCCTGCTCCTGCCTGTGATGCTTCTCCTGCTGCTCCTGGCAGAGCATCCCCCCTGCTTGCCTGCTCCTGCCTGTGATGCTTCTCCTGCTGCTCCTGGCAGAGCATCCCGGGAAGGGGACAAAGCGGTGCCTGCCTCCGCCTGGCTCCAACTCATCTCCGCAGCCTCATCCTGCAGGCAGAGACACACTGGCGTCTCAGATATCCTTGTAACTCTAGCTAAAATCCACGCCTTCCCCCAGGTTTCCTTGTTTTCTCTCTGCACATCACCTTAGCAGGGTCCTGCAGCACAAGCAGAGGGGCAGGACGCAGGAGAGGCAGGGAGGAGGGAGAGACTTCACCTGCGCGGAGCAGGGAGGAAAGGCAAAGTGTCAGCAGCAAGAAAACACTCCTGTGCTCAGCTGAGTCCGTGATGGTTAGTGACCGGTGCCCAGGATACAAAATACCAGGAAGGAGCTGCGATAGACTGCTGTGGTCAAAGTGGAAGCAGATGTAAAGCCCCGTGGGATCTGCAAACACAACCTCCAGGGCGTCCGCAGCTGAAGTTGGCTTTGGCCCCTTTGCAACAGGCGAAAGAGAAAATATTAAAAATTAAAACAAAAGACTGGGAAAGGGCGTGAAGGGCTGCTGGGCAGGGCAGTGTCCCAGGCAGCGGGAGGCTGGTGGGGATGTGGGGCTGGTGGGCAGCAGGGGGGCACTGAGCCCCATCGCTCTCCTCCACAGCCCACTCCAGATGTTTAGCTCAACAGCAACAGCAGCCAGGGCTGGTTTATGCAGCATTTCACAAGACTCTTTCTCTCTAGCATCACGTATAAAACCACCTTTCCAGCACCTTCCCAGCACCTTCCCAGCACCACCACAGTGCTGAGGCTTCCCAGATCAGCCCATATTAGGGGGAAAAGCCCTCTGGGATCATGAGCTGCCCCCCAGCATCAGTGCAAAGCAGTGGAGACGACTCAAAGAGTTATTGCAGTAGAATAAGGCAGCCCCCACTGTCTAAAATTCATGCTTTGAAAAGAAAATATTCATAATTACCTGGGAAACCTCTGACAGTTTAACAGAACAAGAATAGTGCACTCAACTTTCAAAAGCCCATTGATTACTACATGTGTTACATATAATCACATGTATTAAGCTTCTACAGAAGGCTGAAACTTAATGTCAGCACTCGCCAATAAAACTGTACCATAACGTACAGATGTATTTTTTCACTTAACGGCAACGTTTGTTCAATACAACGGAAAGTTTGGAATTGCATCTTAAAAAGCTGTCCCTCGACACTATGTCACGCGATATTTTCTATTAGTCTGTCAAAAATGTGCGCACCTGGGGGAGATTTGAATGGTTTAGAGTCTTTTAAAGGCCCTTTCAACAAAAGTGGGCAATACATCACATGCATTTTAATGGTCAGAAAACATTTTGATAGTGTTTCGCTGATGCTCCAAAGGGCTGGTGGAGGTGACCGCGCAGGGTCCTCCTGCAGCTCCTCGCAGCAGCCCCTCCCGGACCCACGCCCACTCCGCTCCTGTGGGAGCCTGGTCCTCCGCACCTCCAGACACAGAAATAACCCTTTCATTCTCCTTTAGGGAGTATTTCTGCTGCAGGGCAAGAGCCCGGAGGGTTGTTTTAACCATGCACGGTGTTTATAAGGATGTACTAGTTATACATTGTGAAAGTTATAACTTTCAGACGGTTGAAAGATGCTAAGTTAAAAAAAATGGTCAAAAAAATGGTCAATGCCCTGAAAAAATGCATGCTGATGGCTGCCTAAATTGTGCTGTTCCCAGTTCCCAGGCTGGGTGGAGGTCCCACTGTGCCTTCCCACAGACGGGGCTGGGGAGGACCCATCCACAGGGAGATTTTCTGTATTTCCAACTGAAATCCCGACTTCTCCCCAGCACTTGCTGTAGCATGTAAAGCTTTCCAGGACTAGGGGTAAGGGAGACCTTTACAGCATGCAGACAGAAATGAAAACAACAGCATCCGCCCCTCAGAGGGACAAAGAATCTTGCAAAAAACGGCAGAAAAGCCTATATTCTCTGCCCTAGCTTAACTTTTCCATGCTAGAACCCCCAACTCCGAACCAGTCTCTTCTGTAGTGTCAATCAACCAAGTGAGAGCAAAGCAATGAGACATGGGCACTGACTGGAAAAATACATAAAAGATATTTAAAGGCTAAAGCCTGCTGAGAAACAAACGCACTGCATCCACCTGGGACCACAGCATGAAGAGTCACACTCCTCCTCCCGCTATGGGGACACGGTGCCTGGCAGGGAAAGGTCTCTGTCCCACGTTTGGGATCCCCTCCCTTGCTCCCACCCCTCCACGTCTGGGGTACGTGGTGGACAGTCTGCCAGAGCTTCACCGACTGCAGTTCTCGGTGCTATACATTGTAATATACACATGGATATCTGTAATCCCTAAAACCACCTACGACATACATGCATTGGGACCTGTGTAATAACTGCCACACCGACACAGTGCTACAAGGTGGGACACGATCCAGCTTTTCCTCCCGTACATCTTTGGGCTCTGCAGAGCTAACAATAGACACCATTTGTTTGCCCATAATACGGAAGACATGCAGGGATCAGGAACTCTATATGGGTTGATCTTTGAACTCACAAAAGACTAGATCTTCCCTGGTGTCAATCAGCAAAGCCATCCCGCTCTCAGAAAGGAGCACATCAGCATAAGCAGCTGAGAATCCGTTCTTGGTTTTCCTTTTACCAAAACACTTAGAAAAGTGCTTCATCTTGAAATATTCCCTCAAACATAATATTTTTTAAAAACAAAAGAAAAAAAGCAAGAAGGCATGACTTCAATGTAATATATATATATTTATGTATATATATCTATGAAACCCCAAGCACATGTGTTTTGCTGGCCTCTGCAGCTTGCCGTTTGAAAGAGTGGCTAAGGTTTCCATTGACATCAGAAATATAGATAAAAAGGAGACAGAAACAGGGCTCAGCAAAATGCTGTCATGTTGTCTTTTGCTATTGTAGGAAAACAAGGTGGAAAAAACCCCGCAGGAAAAGACATTTTAGTTTTGATACAGCTGACAAGGCACTACCAGCACAAGGAGGTTTGGAATCAAAACAAGAAGGGAAAGACGTTCAAGCCTACCCTGTTCACTGACGGTGGCCCAGTGAAAGAACTATTGTTTGAGTCAAACCAGGTGGAAGATGGTTTCCCAGGAATGCAGCACTATAAGAAAATCCTACGCTCTCCAAATGTCTGTCATGGCTTTTTCGTGCCACTGATTCCTGCCCCCAGGGAGGGTGAGTGATTCGATCCCCTTTCAGAAGCAATAATTCTGTGTAGCAGCGGGATCATCTCGTTCCCCTACAATTTTGGGTTCCTGGACAGCACCAGAAGCTTTGGGGCTTCCCCCAGCACCCTTCCTAGCAGGGAGAAGAGCCGCCGGACCGGAGCGCTGGGAGGGTGCGAGCATCAGCAGCGGGGACCCGTTCCCAAACAAAGACCTCTGATGGGTGCTGCTGAGGGGTGATGGAGAACTCTTGTGCCCTGAGCTGCCACCTTGTGATAGATTTTGTAGAAAGGATCACTTGGTCTGCAACATTTTTTCATCATTTGGGCCTAAATAGTGCCATCACCTATCCTTAGGTAGTGTTGCGTTGATTTTTATTCCTCTTGAGATACGCAATAGCCTTCACCTGACCTATTAAAACTTTTGCTTGCACCTGCCTGCTCACAGGAGCTGATCGCTTTTGGGGCTGCTGCATCCCTCCTGCATCTCCTCCTTGATGCTGATGTCCGCACACACTCTTCTTTCTCTGCCCATCCTCCTGGATTTCCCTTGCAATGCCTTCGCCCTCACCCTGCACTACTTGTTGTTTAGGTGGGAAAGGCATCTTGAACGTGAAGACGAAACTCACTTTCCGCCACCTTGCCCATCTTCCAGGACCGCATCTACTCTGGCAGCTAAAAGGAGCCGGGGTCCATTCCCTGGCGCAGGGTCTTGGTGTCACAGCACCCGTGCTGTCCCCCAAACCGCAGCCAGGAGAGCAAGAGGAGTTGAGGTTCCCCCCCACGTCAAAGATCCGGTCCCTGGGCAGCAGCCAGTGTGCTGGATGGGAATCGCCCTTGCTGGGATCCTACCGCACTGGCACTGAAGCACCAGGACACTCAGAAACTTAAGAGAGCAGATGAAAATGGAAATATTCTTAGCTGGAAAAAAAAAAAATAAATCCACCATCAGTACCTGCTGAGGCACCAGCCAAAAGACTTACTTTGCTGCTGAATGTGGATGCTTTCCATTAATTGATGCACTTGAGTTGTGTGCACTTATCCGGGGGCCAAACTGAAAGAAAACAGAGAAAAGTGTTTTGGATCAAACAAGAATTGATCGCTTGGCAACATGCGTGGAAAACAAAATCTCTTTGGATTGAAGAAAGTGTTTTGGGGATTTTTTGAAACGAAGCAAGCGTATTTGGAAACAAAGGTTTTCATCTGCAGTGGCACTTCAACGGAGAGCCGCGTGGGCAGGAGGGGTCACCGTTGCTTCCCCACTGGCGGTCACCCTCCCTCGTCCCGGGGGACTGCTCGGCTGGGAAGCACAGCCCACCTCTCTCCTCTCAAACACTGCTATTTGCACGGTTTTGCCTTACCTGGCTCGTTTGGACTGAATTTGCTGATTGCTTCAAACGCCTGGAAGCAGCACTTTTTGGAGAATAATTGATTTACCATTTTTTCCCTGAGATTGAAATAATATTTCAGGCAGCGTATTACCCCCTGGGCCCTCTTGCCAGGATCTCTGTGGTCTCACAATAACATTTTCTAATTGTCTGGCTCTTCTGTGTCTCCTCCTCGCTGTGTGGACGTCACATCTGAGCAGCAGAGATATTAAGATCCTGACCCAAAGTCATCTAAGCAGAAGGATAACCTTACACTGGCTGGGATGTTACATGTGTGCTTAAGTATTTGCTGGATGAGAGCCCAAGTGCCTGACAGCATCATGGAAACCAATCGTGCACACAGCGATAGCGGGTACGGAAAAACAAAGAAACAAGATAGAAATATCTTTTCGCTCTCAAATAAATCTTTCTCCAATAAAGGGAAGGGAACAGAAATCTGTAATCGGAATTCAGTCATCTGTGGCTTAGTCCCACCTATATTAAAAAAGAACATTTCCCGTTTTTCAAAAGATCTTTGCAGTTGTCGCACTTGGCAAATTTAAAATGTTTTTGCTTTTTCTTATTTTGCTGTTCCTGCGCTTCCACTCCCTTGTTTTCCTCATTTTCTTCCCCCTTCCCTTGAGCTGCTGCCATGCACTTCTGTGCAGCTTATCTTATCTGAGTAGCTGCTAGTCTTTAATTTGTAATAACAAATCACCAGCCAGCACCCTCACATGGAAATACTGTATCACACTCCTGTTAAGTATACCCGTGTGTGAATAGCCTGATTTATTAAAAGATTAATTTCAGCACACCTTTGACATGATGTCTCAGCGACGTGTGACGTTACCCTTCCTTCGTGGAGACGCCGTGGTCCCAGCACTTCCCGTGACTCCAAGGCGCCCGGAGGCAGGTTGGCTCTTGGCACTGGAGACCTGTTCTCCTCTGCAGATGATTTTTGCAGCCCACTCCTGGGAGCCCAGCTGGTGCCTGTGTGCCCACCCCTGCAAACAAGACTGCTTCCTGCACCCTGTCCCCGAAACAACCCGGAGCAGGGGACTATGCACTGCCCACCCCCAGCTTGCCACCCAGCCATTATCTGGCCACTGGGTCGAGCTGGGACAGAACTGACTCTGCTTCGTGTCCTTGCCAGTCCTGACCAGGACATCTCTGTCCCTCCCAGTCACCCAGTGCCTCCCCAGCAGCTACTCTCTGCTCCTCGACACCAGACGGGTAAGGTCTGAGTCACCAGGCTCTGCCTGGCTGGTTACCAGTGGGCAGGCAGGGTTCAGAGCAGAACAAAAAGGTCGGCTCAGAAGAAAACCCTGGAGTCTTGCTCTTGGGAGAGGAACTTGCTGTCCTCGCACGCACCGTTATATGGTGTTTCTGGCAGATGCTTCATTAAATTCTTCCTCCACAGATAATAAAGAAAGGTTCCTCCGCGTCAGGAGCTGCTGGAGAGATAGGAATGAAAGCATTTTTGGCATTTGTTTTCTTGCTTACAGCAGCCTACTTGCCCTTTCCTTCATAACATGCATCTTTCCCCTTTCTCTCTGTGATACCCAAGAGGTAAATGGTGACAAATCTGTGATATATTTCCTAAACACGGGAGCAGGAGCCGGAGAGGGTATTGTTCTGGGATGTAGAGCATCCTTGCTACTACAGCACCAGCTCTGCCCAAGCTGATGGGGAACACCGGCCGTGCCTGAGCGTGGCCTCTGAGCGGTGGCTGACTGCATCCTTCTGACATCCTGCTTCTCACGTTCATCTTTCCCAGCACCCGCCACCACCATCCCTGCCACCACCATCTCTCCAGCCCCAGAGCCAGCACTGCTGGCGCCTGTGTGTGTCCTCGACCTTGCTGTGGGAAGGACGGAGGTGGGGATGCTGGTTAGTCACATACCAGCTGCACAAGCCCGCAGCACCTGCACAAGGGCAAGCACAGGGGTTGTTTTCATACCACAGCCTCCACAGCCCCAGCACAGCCTGGCACTGCCACAGGAGGCAGGCACCAAGCAGAGGGAGTGATTACTGCACTGCCAGGCATCAGGGTAGCAACAAAACCTGTTGATGTCCAGGGAGAGGAGATCCAAACAGCCCCTCTCCACTTGTCTCCCACTCCCTCCCCATGGACAATGCCAAACATGGAGTCTGTCAGGACCCCAGACACCAAGGCAAGTGTCTCAGACCTTTCCAGGCTCCAGTTGGTGCTTTGTGTCCCCTTCCCTGAAAGCAGTCCTGGTGGTACAGCTGGTTGTCCCCGTGCACAAAAGCAATGCTGTGCTTCATTGCTGGAGCCCACCTCAGAAACAGGTCGAGATGTGCTGGTCATGCTCCAAGCCAGGTTAATGTCAACCTGAACATAAAGGCAGACTCCCCCGGATCAACCCAATCTGTCAGTCCTTCTGTTAACCTGGTTCACCCTGGGGGTATGCACACAGGGTGTTGTGCGGGCAGATAGGAGCTCACTCTGCCCCCAGTTTGAATTGACTGGAAGCTGTATGAGAATGGTTTACATGGAAAAAAAAACACCACAAAAACCAAGCAAAGAAGATAACGACACTCAGACAATATTTGGTTGCTGTAGAGGATGAGTAAGATGGAGCCAACAACTGCCTGCCAAAACCATGTAGAAATACCCCAAGAAAAACGAAAGCAAGTGAGGAACAGCCGGATTCTGTGGGATCTGGTTACTGATATCTGCTGCGTTTACTGCTCTCATCTGTCTTTAATAGGAGCTAAGAACTGTGTCATCCCGCGAGCACCTTTCTGTTCGTTGCTGGGATGACCCTGTCCAGCCACAACAGATGTCCCCGCTCTCCTCACAGCGAGAGAAAACTGAGGCTGTTTTCCCACGTTATCTCCAAGTGGGATAATGCAAGAAGCCCAGCTGTGCTAAATCCCAGCAACCAAACTCAGCAAAACAAAACAAACCAGAGCAAACGCGAAGCCGTCACCCGAACAGAGGGACACAGCTTTGGTGGGTCGGGTGACCAGCCACGGCCAGGTGCCACGGATCCAGCCGTCACCTCCCATTGCCTCACCAATGTGGGCAAGAGCAGCATTTTCCAGCTGTCGTACCCACTAAATCTTTGTGTGTTTTTTTTTTTTCTTCAGGGGGTAAAAGCCACCCAGCTGTTTGAGGATGGCTCCTAGGTTATAAATGTTTTTAACTTTTTAAGAAGATGCAAAGACAAGACAAGTATGGACAGATGCAAAAACCTGACCCATTGAGTCTGGGCATTGCTGCCACTCGGTCCTGCTCAGACACCCCTTCCCAGGTGGTCACAGAGGACTGAGAGGTCCCTTCTCACTGCAGCCCACTCCTTTTTCCCTGCCCGGCTCCTTGGAGCCTCACCAGGCAGCTGGAGAGCAGAGCCCTGCTGCCTCCTCTCCAGGGCTGTGCCAGGTGTGTGCCGCACATTTTCCCTGCTTCAGGAAGATTCGGGTGGGAGAATGATGTTTTATTAATGCTGAATTTGACGAGCCAACACCCCAAACTGGTGAACGAGAGATTGCAAATTTTGAATTTGAAATGGATTGAGAAGGATCTGCCCCCAAACAGCGTTAACTTTGCTAACGAGACTCATCCAAGCGGTGGGGTGCTGTGAGCCAGCCCAGTAAGACCAGAAGGAGAAGAGAGAGGAGGAGTTATGCAGAGTAACATCCAAAGGACAGATGATCTCGGTATGGTCCCAAAGCAAATTTAACCCTTTGTCTCAGTTTGCAGTAAGAGAGGACAATGAACAGAGGGGCAAAGACAGGGTGTTTAATTAATCAGAGAATATGGGGATGAAAATTATCAAACATGAAGTGAAATAAAATGTGAAGTGTTTTAATGTGCTTGAATCAAAAGAGCACATGATCTGTATCTTAAAATCACGGAATAACGAAAGAGCTGTCAGCAAGTATTTCTAACAAATATTTCTACTTTGAGGTAGGTCAGGCTGTGTCCAATAAAAGGACTGTGAGCAATACAGATGTGGGCCTCTTTAGCTGGTCTACATAGCACAAAAAGCATAAGGCAAAATTTTAAGGAAAGAGCAAACCTACAGGAAGAATCATAGAATCATTTGGGTTGGAAAAGACCCTTAAGATCGTTGAGTCCAACAGTAAATCTAGCACTGCCAAGTCCACTAAACCATGTCCCTGAGTGCCACATCTAGGTGTCTTTTAAATCCCTCCAGGGGTGGTGACTGAACCACTTCCCTGGGCAGCCTGTCCCAGTGCTTGACAACCCTTTTGGTGAAGAAATTTTTCCTAACATCCAATCTAAACCTCCCCTGGTGCAGCTTGAGGCAGTTTCCTCTCATCCTATTCAAGAGAATACAAGCCCATACTTTTATCAAACAGATGTATCCACCTTAGCCAATATCGATTTTTGATAAAGGAATTTTACTGGTCAAAGGAAATGAGATTTGCCTAGATGCCGCTAAGCCATCTGACTTGGCACACTATGGAAAATTATTAGTTAAAACAAAAATGATGCAATTTAATACAAGAATCATAAGGTGAGGGGGAACTGGCCAGTGAGCAACAACTTGGGGGCTGGCAAGTGGACACCATCAGAGCTCCTCAGGGACCAGATTTGGGAGAGCTCTGATTTAATCGGGCAAAACAACCTCATACTGTGCTGGTGAAATCTGGTGATGAAGATGTTGCCAACATAGGAGATGGTCAAAGTGTCAGAGAGGAGAAGCTGGATGGACAAACTCGAACTAGGGAGGGATGGAGATGCCTGGGAACTAGGAAGCCTGCCTGGCCAGAGGAAACAAAGCCAGTTCTTAGCAGCTTCCCCTTCAGCTCTAGTGAGAGTGGCTGAGCTGAAAAATGCTTTTGAAAAGGCATAACAACATAGAGTAGTGGCCATCACTGATCCCAAACACATCCCGCTTGTCCCACTGCCCTGAGGACACAAGGGAGGCAGTGACACATCTCCCTGCTCAACCTGCTGCTGGGTTCGTTGGACTTGGTCTCAAAACTTTTCAATCTAAGTGAACTGTTTGGCAGAGAGAATTGGTTCCTTAAAGCTACAGTCCACAATAAATGGGAGAAACAATTCAAGTGTTTGACTTCTCATAACTGTCTGCATATTTGCCTCTTTTGTATTGTTTTGTTGAGAGGTACTTCTGTCCTGGAAAAAGGCAGAAGTCATTCCTAAAAGCCAAAAAGAAGCAAGCTCCACTACGGAATTAGTCACCATTTAAAATTGCTGTCATGCATCATTTCATAACTAGGCAATGCGAAAACAAAAACAATATAAAATGGGCCTGAATTTATCTCCTGGAAATTCTGTGTTGGAAAATGAACTGGATGAGGGAGATTTTCACATTGCCAAAGGGCAAAATTTATTGGATTTTAAGGTCTTTTGTGGATTAGCAACAACAAACATAGAGAACAAAAAGCAGTTAAGATGGGGGTAAACAGCACCTACACAGCAGAGAAAGCACTCAAAGGGTTAAATCGAGGCAGCTGATCAAAAGAAGGGGGGTAGGCCAAAATGAAGGGGAGAAAGTCATTGTCTTGCCTTATCATGTTAATTGTCTTTGATTTTGAAAACAGCTATCCAAGCAGCCAGGCCATTAGAAATGCATCTCTAAGATGAAAATAATACCAGCAGAGGCAAGAGTGGAAGTGCCTAGGGTCAGCAGGAACCCATTCCCACTACTTGGTGGAATAAATTAATTTCACGATGAAAAGGGGCAAAGAAAAGGGAAAAAAAATTTTTTTCTACCTACAGTGCCAAAGCAAGCTCACAGTAATCTGATTACTGAAAAAGTGTTATTTGGAACTGGTGATAAAATATTGCTGATGGATTGAATACCCCTGTATGGTGTTACTCTAGCCATCTTTTTAGGACAGGAGGAGTCCCACATTACAATTTCCCAAGCAGCAGTAATCTTTACTTTAAATAAATTGTTCCAAGAGCTCTAGAGTCACATCTGTGCTCCCCACCACAGTGACTTTAGACCTTCTCCACGTCCCATATGACTCTTCACTACAAGGCTCCCTCTGGTTGTTGTGTTACTAACAACTTCTACTGTGGAACAGGAGGGAATGCACTGAACCATTGAACAGGGTGGTTATTTTCATTAGTGGTTCCATCGGAGACCTCGTTACAGAAATGCAACGTGATTGTCATGCAGCTTCCACCTTCTGCCAGAGCCTTCAACACACAGTTAGTTCCTTCTCTTACTGGTTTTCCTGCCCAGCGAAGCTTGCCCAGATGCAATCAGTACCGGGATGAAAGACGGTGGGACAGGAACTTGTGAAGGGCACGTTGGATATCTGAAGGGATTCATGCCGGTACCCAAAGCGGAAAGCAACCCTAAGAGAGCACTTAAGAAACCCGAGGAAGATGTTGCTCCGTCTCAATGCTGTTTACGTCTGCAGGGGTTCAGGGCACAGAGTTACGGCTGAAGGTCAGACCCTGATTTCAGTAAATTAATTACTGTAGTAGTAAAGTCTCAGGGATATTTATGGGAGACTTCTATATAAGGACAGTGTTTATTAACAACCCCAAAACATTTGGAAATTATTTGTTTTTTTCAGACACATACTGCTTAGCTCACCACGGCTAGAGACAGATTTTGGACTAAGAAGGGTGGAAATGTGTCCAGAGTCAGACTGTTAAAGGTGATTCAGCCCAGCTCCGCTGTGCTGACATTCTTAACCAGTTCAGGAGACTGGGGCTTGTTTTCAGTGGGTGTGTATGTGTCCAGTGCTGGAGACACCACAGCATGGTCACAGACACCCCAGGACAGGCAGGTTTGGCATCCCCCTCCCAGCAGCCTCGCTCCCTACTCAAGGTTTACCTACACTGCAAAGCTCTCTGCATCTACATATTTCTGTCTAATCCTCCCGCCTGCCCTTTTAAATCCTTGCCTAGACAGAGCATTGCTATTGTTCTGAGAGCTAATCAGAAGTGAACCTATGTCCCTTTCGATGAGAAGCCACCCTTGAGCGATACATCCCAGGAGGAAAAGTGCCAGCTGCTCTCCAGGAGCAGGAGGGCAGACAGGACCAGAAATAACCCCCACACTGTAACCGTGCAGCGCAGGGGCACACGGGACCCAGGCGCTCAGCGTGGCTCAACACCCATCGTCATCACGAACAACACAGCGATGGGACACGGTGGCCCAGGTCTCTAGCCAGCTGGTCCCTTCACCCAGAAGCCAGTACCCAAATAGGAAGGAAGGCTTACTGCACCCCAGGGAGGTCCCGAAGGGCTCCTGCGCAGCCTTTTAGCTGCTTTGCGGAACAGTCAGTCCCCTTTAAACACAAAACATCAAGATTTCAGCTAAATTCTAGGAACATTTTCTAAATTAGTATCAGCTTAATAACTATCAGGAGCAGGGATGTACTGCCAATATCAGCTGGCTCTGGGGACAGGGACGTAGAAATGGGCTGTGGCTGAGTGCTGGGAGGTGGGGCACTCTGCATGGGCAATGAGGAGGAGGAGGAAGAGGAGGAGGAAGAGTATGCATATTTGCTAAGGAAATACCCGCTCTATCGGGGATGGTGGCATCAAGACAGTGCCTGCCTGGGGGTGGCTTTTAAAAGCTGGCTCGAGACCTGGCTGCAGCTTTCTGCTCGCTCAGCCCGTGTGTTGGCACTAAAAGACACCTCTGGTGTATTCAGGCACTGGCACGATGATTCGGGAGCCTGATTTCACACATTTGCAGCTCTTCAGGAGACACATGCCGCTGCCTGTGCGGTGGCTTGGGAGAGCTGTCCCCAGCAGCCTCCCCTAATCTGCCTCCTGAGCACTTAATCACTGATTTATGGGAGTGTTTGGGAGGTGAGAGGAGACTTTACAAAGGTTGTCCGGTCGCTGCCAGCTGCCCTGTAAGATTCCCTGGCCTCGTGTCTGCTTAGTTTATATCGTCTGGTTGGGAACAGCCCCCACCAGAGCAGTGGGGATGAAACATCTTAATTACCGTCAAGTGAGAAGCTGGGGAACTGGATGGCAGTGAGAAGGCTGGTGTCCCCCCCGAGCTGCTCCCATCTTATGCAAGGAGCCAGGGGTGTGACCAGCCCCACACCTTGGGATAATGCAGCTTAAAAAATCTTGTAAGTGTCAGTGCTCTCGCACGGTAATGCCTAATCCAACAGCCCCTGCAGCCAGCGTCAGCCTTTCCACTGACATTAAAAGTTGTTGGATAAGGGCCTGAGTGACTAACGAGTACAATATTTGAAATAGAGGCGTGGGGCGTATTTGCAGAAATACAAAAAAAAAAAAGAACCCTATTCAATCTCTCTTCAGTAATTCACTTTACAATACGTCTGCTGTCACTAAGCGTTTTGCAAACGTCCTGCGTCTGAAAGCAGAGAACCAAAACTGTCCCGTATCGGAGCCAAAAAAGCTTATCTGAACACAGGTGGGGCACTCAGAGAAAGAGAAGTGAGTGTTTCTGCAAATAAATTCACATAAAAAAAGAAATCAATTGATGTAAACAAAGTTGGATAGTGTGTAATGAGAAATCCTATTAAAAATCCTGAATTTGGCATCCTGTCAGTCTGGTACTAGCATCACTCAGGGGTTTTTCCATGCTCTTCAAGGCTCAGAGCTTGCTGGTAAGAATCTGAAATGATTTTTAACAATACGAGTGTATGACTATATAACTTTATATAAGATATGTTTAATGATGGCCCCCAAATCCAAAGGCTAGACGTGATCCTGTGCAAGGTGCCTCAGCCCCTGCTACACTGAGAGAAGTATCTTCACCGGGAAGCAGAGACCTATGAACCCCACACAAAAAAATGAGAGGACTCTAACGCTGTGCGAAGCTGCGTGAACACATCAGCTATGAAAGCTCTAGCTCTCATTCCTGACCTCCCATGTAGTTTTGAAATCCTGACCTCGCCACTCTTGTGTTACCTTGCCTTCCTGGGAGGGTCCTGGTTGCATGCACCCAACAGATGCTCAAAGAGGCAAGGAAAGGTGTTTCTGGCAGAGCTAAAGCAGATCACACCTGCGTTATCTCTCCCAGGGACTCCTTATAGGACAGAGAGGATGATGCTTATATCTGACACTCAGTCTTAGTACGTCTTGGAGCACAATTCCCATGCCTGGAGCAAATCCTGGATGGTAAGAAGTGTGCCTGGATGGTAAGAAGTGACTCTCAGGAGGTAGCTGATGCCCTCTGCCACCACTGGTGTGAAGAGCTGGGGGCTCTGTACAGACCTGAGGTCTGGGGCACTGTCCTGTCTGGCCAAAAGGGGTGGTCAGAAGAAAGTGCTCCCATCATATTTTAATTTTTTGGTCATCAGCTGTGTTATAGAGGAAAAAGACTCAAATGAGGTTGATACTTTGGTAGCTTGAGTGGCACTAAATACATGCACACACCGTGTTCGTAGCACAGAAACACCTTCAACTGAATCACTTTTCGAGCGCAGGTAACCCTGCAACAGCTGTTACCTGTGGACTACATCAAAACACAAAAACAGGCAAGAGGTGACTAGTTTTTACATCGTCACACTTCAAGGTCCACCTGTAAGGTTCATCAGTGTCTTGGGTTTTCTTCCGAAGAAGTCACTGCGTATTCACCTGTCCTGCTGCAAACTTCACAAAGCCCTTCCCGAGCATCACTCCAAGGGTTTGCTCTGGAGAGGTCCCCAATGCCCTCAAGTGCCCAGAGGGATTTCCCATCGTTAGAGCTCTAGTGAACCTGATCGAGACCACTGTGAACTGGGAGGGATGGTGGCATGGTGTCAGAGAGGGATTGCAGAGCAAAGCCCCCACACAGGGCAAGAGGTGAAGAACCCCAAGCTTCCAACAACAGACGTGCAAAGCAGCCACCAGTGACATGAGGGTGCCACTGACAGGAGCCTGCTGCAAAAAGAAATTGCACGAAAGAATAAGCGAGCCCATCCACAAGCTAAAGCTTGAGTGAATATTATTTCCCATTTCCTAGAAACTTCACATGTGATTTTTGGTGGGAGAGATGATGTAAAGGAGAAAACAGCTGGCATGTAGCACGTACCCATCCCGCTTTTCTAGCTGGCACGGAGACCTAGTGTGCAAGGTCTTCAGTGGCTTCCTTCCCTCTGAAGAAACAGTTAAGCTCCGTCTGCCTAACTTCACGGGCTGGACATGGAAGATCCGACTTATCTGCTTTTCCACCGCCTCAGCACAAAGCAGGTGAAAAAATCCCAGCCAGGTTTGTGCAGGCAGAGCCTGGGGGACCTGCCGAGCCCGGGTCACCATGCGAGGAGGCACCCGAGAGGGAGGAAGGATGTTTGCAGTGGCACAGCTCAGATGCTTTACACGTGAAGAACATCACATCTGTCCTCTGGCATACCTAGAGGTGGAGAGGGTGGGGAGGGCTGATATCAGCTGCACTTCAAAACACTTTCCGGCATGAACGGGGTTTGGCTGAGCTGCCTGAGCCAGGGGGCCGAGGGCTGGCAGTGGGCTGAAAGCGAAAGCAGCCCTTCCCTTGTTGGACCATCAGTGGTGGCTCAGATGGAGCGACGCTGGGAGGAAGGGGAGGAGGAGGAATGCTGTGTCCCGGCAAAGCAAATATCACCATGTGTGCGCTCCGCGTAAAACTAGAAATGTAAACAGAGTCCTTTCCAAAATAAACACCTGCAAAATAAACACAGAAGGGCAATATATGGAACAAAAATAAGCGCTGAGCGAGGTACAGGGGAATGTCTCAGCAGCCAGCCACCAGCCCAAGGCCACCAGAAACCCTCATCTTCCCTCTTCCCTCATCTTCTCTTATAAATACAGCTGCTCTGGAAAACACTTATCGAGGGAAGGGGCACAACATCCCTACACGGCCGAGCGGGCAGTGACCCTGTGCTGCTGGGAGGGCCCCTGGCCGGGGACCGCAGCCGCCGATGGGACCGAGCCCCTGCGCCCGGCTTGGCGAGAAAACACTCACTGCAACGAGGAACCGGGGTGTCACAATGGAAAGAACAAGTTGAACAGACTCAAATAGTCCTTCTCCACCCCTGCAAATGTTAATAGAACCAGAAGTTCTCTGCCCCGGCTGTCTCTTTGCCCCCACTGTCCTGCTAGGGCTGCTGTGTGCCTTGGACACGCTGGCATGGGGCAGGACAGTGCTTGTCCTCTCTGGGATGCTCTGGGTTTGAATGTGGGCCACCACAGGGGCACGCTGGGCACAGGCAGCAGCCCAGCTCCCACCGCCCCTCCGCACTCTGCAGGGGCTGACAAACGGGGCTTTATTATTTTTTTTCCTCCAGTACAATGTCAGTCTTATTTGCCACAGCAATGATCCAAACCAGACTCCCTTCTTTCCTCTCTTTCAAGATTTTTTCCAGCATGTGCGTCGTGCTGCACTGGAGATGGACAGAGCCTGTCCTCCCCAAGGGGCAGCAACAAGCAGCCTACTACCTCTGTCCCTTATGGCACTGCATCCCCATCCCAACCCAGAGATGCAGCTCAGCCTCCGCATCATCCTCCTGCTCCTTCAGAGACACAGCGTGGGGTGAGAAGCCCTCTCACTGGTCCTTGATCTACAAGCCAGTATCCAAACCACATGCCTAAGGGATGCCCTGGGACAGTGCTCGTGTTTGCCACAGCAGAGGGACTTGCGTCTCCACTCTTGCATCTCTCGCCTCTCAGCTCAGACATCAGCTGGTGAACGGATGCTCCAGACCTATTTGTCCGCCACAGCACCCACCAAGATGGGAGCACCAGGCAGTTCAAACCGCAAGCTTAATTTATTGAGCTGCCATTAACACTATTTATTTTTCCATCGTTTGCCTCCATAGTTTCATCTCCTTTTAAGGACATAATTTCCCACTGGAATCATCTCCACGGGCCCCGGCAATGACCTTGCTCCTCTCACACCTCTAGGGCTGTGGTGCTGGTCCCTGCCGTGCCCTTCTCCAGGCTCACAGCCCCAGAGCTGCCGTCCAGGGGTGCCTGGCAGCCCACTGCGCCCGTCACTGCTGTGCTGAGCTGGGCACGTGCTCAGCCGAGACCGGGGTGCAAGGCAGACACAGGCACGAGTCACCGGTGTCCTGCCATGGGGAAGCCGAGCCCTGGCCCGGAACCAGCTGCACAATGTACACATCTCTCTGTTTACTGTTTCTTAGCAGTCACAAGTCTGTTGAGCTCCTTGGAACAGAACAGTCCCGTCCTGTGCACGTCCGACCAACGCCTCGCACAGGAGAGCCCGGTCACCAGAGGGGACTTGTTTGCCTTGCAGCCATGTCCCGTAAGTGACAGGCAATTTTGTTATTGCTTCCCATGCACTGGCACTCTCTAATGAAGGAGTAGGAGCATCGGGGTGAAATAGGCTGGACCTGAAGACCAGGAGCAGTTGGGTTTTTTGTTTTCCACAAAAAAAAAATAAAAAAAGAAAGAGCAAAGCACCATAACCATTCTTATTTCTCAGGGTAAACCTCAGATTGCAGCAGATGGCTGATAAAGAGGCTGTTTTCTATTATGGTTTATATTGTAAATCATATCTCTTGGGCAGAGTCTGTGTGAATACTTTTGAGATTAACCACAGATACCAGGACGAGGGGCTACATCTGCAGTGGCTTTTAGAAAGCTGAGCTCTCCGTATCCCACATCAGCTCTATATCTACTGGACTCACCTCTTTAAAAAGAAGCTTTACAGAAGATGCTATTAAAAAAGGAAGAATTTACTTTATCATCGCAGAAATACCTATTAAATCTCCGTATTTCCTAACCCCTAGAGTATTTCTAGTTTGTGCTTAGGCACTCACACTGTAAATCACGACGCGAGAAGTTCTCTTTTCATGGCAGCCTCTTCAATTCCATACTCATTTGGCACGCAAACTACGAGGGCCTGCCAACCTGCTTCTTCTTTTCATATCTCCTGGCTATTTAACAACAGTAACTCATGTTAATGAGGTTGTACGTTTGCTCATTCCCTTAAAAAGCAACACACAGCTCTTTCAGATAGGGCCCTCGTTGCTGTGCGGATGCTTTGAAGTCCAGATGCAAAACGAATGAGCTTGTACCAACAGCTTTGTCACCTCTGCAAATGTGCTGGTGCTTTTGTCTTCAGATGGTTTGTCTTCCTCTGTGCACCAGGAAAAAAAGAGGTCTTCTGCTCTTAACAAAAAAATAAATGAATCCAAACCAAGGAACACAAGAATAACAGCAGCACGGGAGCTCTGGGTTTGCTCCCCATGGAAATACAAGGAGTGTCACCCTCTTGCTAACGTGGATCGTGGCAGATCCTCTGCTGAAATCACTTTACACAGGAATACTTTAAAATGAAGTGTCCAGACACTGAATACAGCCTGTTAGGAGAGGTTGTCCCCCGTTAGAAAATGGCCCACGCTGCACCTCGCCATGGCTGAGCTCAAAACTGGTCTTCAAAGAGAATCCTTTAGCAGCTGGTCTGTATAATGAAAAAGTTCCACATTAATATTCAACCAAATCTAATACTTGAAATCCCCTCATTTGTTTAACTCTTTGATGTATGGATTACTGAATTAAAGCCATTGCCAAAACTGGTTCCGTATTAAACTGGTTCCATATTAAACTGGTTCCATATCAAACTGGTTCCACATTAAGCTGATGCATATGCAGGAAATGTCGCCCTGTAGCTCTGAGGCAGATGAAGTTGGTACAGCTTTATTTGCTCTTCTCATGTTCTCAAAGCTTTAAGATTAATTTGCTAAATCAAACATTGTGATCAAATTCCCTTCGATGGCTCATCTAAATTCAGTTTGCAGAAACCAGACCTTTGTGTACCTGGAAATAAATGCCGAACTGTGCTTGCTGCCCCAGCCAGATGGAGTTATTGGCATTAACATGGTTGAATAAACTTCGTGTAATTAAAACGAACATTTTGCCCAATCTACATTCCATACTGCAGGTGCACTGCTCGATTTATTATGTAAAATAGTCAATTTAATTAAGGACAGGAGAATGCAATATGAAAGTAACGAGAGTTTCCCTGCAATTAAGCAAGACTTTTTTTCCATTTCTGGGGCAAAAGCCACATAACACGGGCCTGACCCCAGCCAGGGACATGTTTGCTTTCCCAGTGGCTGGCTGCTCTGATGCTGCCTTCCCAGCGCTATCTTGTGCGGTGCACAGCCCCCTGGCAGCTGGGGCAGGGCTGAGGATGCCACCCGGACCCCACAGCCCTGGAAACACCTCCTTATTTCGTGGATTGTCCTCCTGGCTTTTAAAGTGCAGACAAAACACCGTCCAAGGAAGGGCTTTTGTGTCGAGCTGTTACCAAGAGCTTTACTGCGCAGAGGATGGACGGGGCGTTGCCAGCTCACGTGCAATGCCATCGCCAGGCACTGCAGGTTTGTCTGCCAGTGGAGATAAAAATATTGCAAAAAAGAAACAAAGTAAAATGAAAAGTGCTGCTGGTAGTGTATTCTAGCAAAAGAAGAAAAATCGCAAGCACGTTCTTCAAAAGGCGCTCACCCGGGCACCTCGATGCCCCGCGATGCCGGAGCATGCCAGGGCTGCGCAGGATTGAAACAGGGACGGGCAGAACAGGGAACGTTTTCCCATCCTCCACTCAACTGAGTCTCAAAAAATGCAAAGTGTATCCCTCATGCTTCTTGTCACAAGCTGAGTTCCTTCAGTAAAGAAGAATTTGATTTAAGGGCTGGCTTTCCTATTCTCATCCCTTACAGAAATCTTTCTTCTAAAGCATCTGGAAATTGTCACTGTCGGTGATAGCTTCTGGGAGTCTGAACCCGTCGAGCAATGCCTATCTGCCAGCAGTGCTCATGCCTGCTCTAAATGCATATGAACTGCACGTTATCCATAAATAACGGAGTAAAAAGGAACCCAAATTCAGCATCTTTTGTGCCTGTGGGTTTCTGCTACAGAGGGTTTCTGGTTTCCATTTCCTTGGGGCATTTGAACAGTAATATCATATAATATGTCATCTGTTTACTGGAGTAGGAACCGAGTGTAAATATTAAGAAATCTGATAAACAATACTGTAACTTTAGAGCTCAGCAAGTAGGCATCTGAAAGCCCAGCCCAGCAGCTTTCCAACACTTTTCAGGAAAGGTTGACGTTCACCCGTGGAAACGATGACATTCATACCCAGGCTTAACCCCGCCACACAGTTTAATCAAGGGAGGAGAGGGGAGAAACAGCTTTCGTGTCTGAATTTACGACCTGAATATTCTGTGCGAACACTGTGATGTAACATGACTGAGCAGTTGCAGAAGAGACTGAAACTGTTTGAATTCCTGTGCTGCCCTTTGGCCTGATGTGTTTGGGCTGTTTGAGTGTGTGTGTGACTGTAATGGGATAAAAACGTCAGTGTGAGCTTCTGGATAAACCTTCACTGGGGCTTTTTTTCCTGTTCACTACAGTCTAAACTTAAAGGGACGAGGGGGAGGGTTTGGGATTTGTCTCTGCCAGGTGTCTTGAAGCCCAGCAAAGAGATGTTTGAAACCACGACAGTATCAGTGTGAACCTGAGCATCCACACTGGGCATGCAACCAGGCAAATCTGTGAGCCTTGTGACTCCTGAGCAGAGGAGCTCAGTGTCTCATTGAACTCTGCCTTTAGTGAAGAAGGAGTTTCATACAGCCCCTGTTTTGACACTCTGCTCTTTCTCGTCGCTGGCAGGACCACCTGTCCCTATACCCTCCAGTTCCCTGGTTCCCTGCTCTGAGAGTGCTGCTGGCCACAGTGTCCCGCTTCTTTCCAAATTATGGGCTTTGATTTGCAAAACAGCGAGGTCCCTTGGTTTCTGTTTGCAAGTTCTTCAGTGCCAAAGATTCGCAGGGTTGTCCTTTGCTCCTCCAGGCCTGGCACTGGGAGTGCCATGGGGGAACCGTGCTCTCCAACTTACCTTCACGCTGGTGCCTTGCAGCCCTGCATCGCTCATCTCTAGGGTAAGCCCTACAGCAAGGAAACAGGTTTTACTGATGACCTAAGTAATGAGGTGGTTATGAATACTTGTATCAGAGGCAGGCTGGAAACTTAGTTGTGAACAAGGAAATTATTGCTAAGGCTTCATCACATACTGATCTGGGCAAACAGGGAGGTTTGTCACTGTCACCAGTGGTGGGAGGCTGCAGTTGGAGCATCTCTCCTGGGCTGCAACACGTGGGAAAACCAGGAGATGCCTCGTCTCCCTCGTGAGTCCAGCACCGTTGAGGTGACCCTGACAGCCAGTGCATTGGGGCAAGGGGACTGCATTGACCCCCAGAGCAGTGGCACTTAAGCTGGTGCTGAAATACCTATTGCAGCACCCCAAAGCACAAGGTTCAACATCCAGCAACAGTCTGAAGAGTTCAAAAAATCATAGAATCATTATTCATTAAGGTTGGAAAAGACCTCAAGGGTCATCAAGTCCAACCGTCAACCCAACACCACCCAACCCACTAACCCATGTCCTGAAGCACCACATCTACACGTTTCTTGACCTCCTCCAGGGATGGTGACTCCACCACTTCCCTGGGCAGCCTGTTCCAATGCCTGAGCACTCTTGCAGAGAATAAATTTTTTCTAATATCCAGCCTAAACCTCCCCTGGTGCAGCTTGAGGCCGTTTCCTCTTGTCCCATCACTTGTTCCTTTAGAGAAGAGCCCAGCACCCGCCTTACTGCACCCTCCTTTGTTGTGGGGTTGAGAGGTCTGCACTCGAGCTCCTGTTGCTGTTCACAGGGGGGCACCTGCAGTGCTGCCCTGGTTCCTCCCCGGCAGGTGAAGGTTTAGCTGCGTGCCTGGGTGAAAGGGCTACTGGTCACAAGCAGAAAAGTGTCATATAGAAATGTGACTTTAAACCAAAACCCTTTAATGATGCTTCACAAATGAAGAAAAGATGCCTCCTTCTGGGGATTTATTGGTGAGCAACAGAATAACGAAGACTAGTGTGTGTCGGGGGGCAGAAAGGAGAAGCACGTAATGAACTGGGAGCTGGGGTAAATAAAAGGGGGCTCTTCTATAGCCAAGGAGCTTGAATTAGAGGGCAGAAGTGGGTCTTCCTTTTCCCTAATTCATTTGCCTGTGCTTTTGTTTCTACCCTGCTTCCCTGGCAGGCAGTGACTGGCAGATGCACGTACTCCAGAACATCCCACAAGAGCTTGCAGAGAGCTTGAGCTCCACCTCGGAGCCCTTGTACTGTAATGTTGTGATGTTTCTATTAAGGGAGCTGCAAGCTTTTGTTTTTTGGTTAAACAGGCTTAAAACCGTCTGCACTGAACGTGCCAGCAAGGGGCTCGGTAGTCCACACCCCTACTCATGGAGGGAACCAGAAATATATTTTCACAGGCTGAACCATAGGGCAGAAAGTAACATATTGGGTCAAAAAAAAAAATTATGGATGGGGCTCAGGATTTTTTATTTTTATCAGAAATACTGGAATTTACAGAAACAAGATGTCATTGTCATTCTGACACTATTCTCTTGAGCTGGCATTAACGATGGATCTGGCAACGTGTTCTGTGCTCTTGAACAATGACAAATGCACTGTGGAAATCAACTGAGACACTGAAAGCAAAATAATAGCTGAAAAATATCCTGCTTTTCGGCTTTTGGTAGCAGAAAGCATGAACTGCACTTCTCATGCAAATCTGAAGTCAGTTGCAGGCTAAAAGAATTAATCAGAATGCAAAGTAGTGTAATTCTGTCCTAATTCTGGGAGGAAGTATCAAACACATGTTTAAATGTCATTCTCCAGCCGTTAATTACCTCCACTTAGCGAACCCCTCACAACAAGCTGTAGGATGAGGTGTCACTCGCGTGCTTGCCGAGATGCTGCATCCCCCGGGCCAGCAGCCATGGGCAGGTCCTGCCTGCAGCGCCGGGCAGCTGGCTGGAGCAGCTGTGTTAAGGTTTCCCTTGGATTTCTGAATAGCTATAAAGGAAAGAGAATTAAAGGATGCTCTTCGTCTGCTCTAAAGTGGGGAGGGAAAGGCTTTAGCCTCTTCTCTAGCGCACCTCTGCAGGGCTGGTGGTGGCAGCTTCTGCCCCGAGAGTAGCTCTGCTGTTTATCTCCATTTCTCTGGCCATGATTGAATGCATGAAAAAGGAGACAAACTGCAGCTTGGACTCAACTGGGGAAATGAGCTTGCTTTTTGCTTGCAAAATCCAACGGTAAAGCAATGCTGAGGAATAGGTGAAGTTGGGTTGATCTTCTCCAGGATTTGCAGATTCACAGGGTGCTGCTGGTGTCCTGTGGAAGGAACCGGAGGGGAAGCTGAGAAGCAGCCCCAGTTCCAGGGGATGGCGATATCCCCCACCCTCCAAACTGTTTGAACAGTCCTTGGGAAGAGGCTAAATTGTTGGCTGGGGCTTGGGAGGATGGAGAGTCGGTCGTTGAGCCAGCGGGGATGGCGGGGAGTCCATAAACACCTTTCTCTGCTTATTTGAAAGCAAATTACCCTAGGAAAGCGAGACTGCCCAGAGTCGTTTTCACGCTCCGCAGGCTGGTTTGCTATGCTTTAGGAGTGAAATTCTTCCCTGTCTTGAAACTGAGCTTCTGATAACTACCAAAAATCTGTGAAGCTTTTGTTCAAGATCAGATCAGCCTACCGAGCAGTGCCAGGGCTGAACGCATTTGAAGAAGAAGGGAAAGGATCAGGTCACGCCTTGCCTCTAAAGATATTTTTAAATGGCTATTTCAGCACGGTAAAGGGTGAGGAAATGTGTTCTCCGCTGTCAGAAGGCACTGTATCTGCTGATACATTTAGTGAAGAGCAGTGGGAGATAAAATTACCAATGTTTGCTCTGGGTTTGTAAACACCATCCCTAATGGTCATAGAAGTATTTTTTTTTTTCTGCTTTCCAGTTAGTCAGGATTGATGTTATTAAATACACCACATTTAAAGCCTTTATAGATTCTCAAAATTGCATTACATTTTTTACTCCGCTAAATTAGAGCCTTGTGTTGTGTAAACCAGATCTGACCATATTGATTACAAAAAAGGGAGGAAAGGTTTTATTAAAGAGATGAATGGCCTTCTTGTTAGTTTGATCTCGCAAACAGAGGAATTAAATTATTCCATCCCTACAGCACTTACCCAGCTCAGCCGGTGGCTTTGCACTCCCCCATCAGTACGCTGAGAGGTTATTTGGCAGTTTAGCAGAGATACAAACGCTACAGCTTGGATCTCTAAGTGGATGGGAATTGTCATTGTTGCGCCGAAACAAAAAAACACAGCGGCAGTACAGCCTGTCCCCAGGGAAGATCGAATCCATAACGATAGGATTTTTGTAACCTGCCTGGTGAGGGATGAAATCAGCCCTGAAGTACAAGACAATGAAACACCCCACACTTACATCGACCCAGCTCATCCCCCTGGACACCCAGACATAGAATCATAGAATCATTAAGGTCAGAAAAGACCTCGAGGATCATCAAGTCCAACCCTCAACATGGGTGGGTAACTGGAGGCAGAAGGAGTCCAGCGTACCTGGGCCAGCTTTGGGTCTAGGACTACATATTTTCATTAATTAATTAATTCCTTGGGCAAAGTAAGTACAAAGTCCTGTGAGCAGGTCCTGACACCACTGGGTGCCAGTAGACGAGCTTTCAGCTCTAACATCAGGTCCTACCTCTGAGGCTGCTGGGATCACTGTGTACCTGGGGCAGTTCCCAACAAAGACCGGGGAGTCATGGTTGCTGGTCCCAGTGAGCACCACCCCATGTTTCCCGGCACCCCCGTGACTGCCCAGGCTCTTTGCAGCCCAGGTTTCTCTCCAGTTTGGGGTTTCCTTGTTATAAGGTAGGGAGATGGGGAATGGTGCTGAGGTGGGGGATGATGGAGGAATGGGCTAAGGCAGAGGTGACATGAACAGCTTTGGGTGGTTCTGCCCATAACCTGGCACCTTGCACCAGCAGAGGGCTGGGTGCGTTTCTCCTTTTTATCTATCTCATTTGGCACCACCTCTGGTCCCTAAATTGCAATTTCCACTCAACAGCTGTGATTTCTAAATTAATTAGAGTCTGGTTCATTGCACTAACGGTGTTACAGTCCCATCTGTATGTGCTAAAGCTTGCCCCAAAAGTAATTCATGCCACTCTGAAAGCTTTTCTACCCCCATCCAAAACAAGCGCTGTGTAAAGAAAGGCGGAGATGAAAAACCTTTGGGATCCAATGGTCTCATCGTAACTCAGCCTTCTGTACCCATCCATAAGGAGACCTTCAACCGTGGTCATGTGAGGAGAGCCCTGAGCAGAGCTTCCCGCATCCCCCTTTCCTTGCCGTGGTCAGAGGCAGCCTCATACCTGCCATCGTAGTGCGCTGAGGCTGGAGCCTTCAGCGCTGCTGGCACCCGTGCAGATGCGGGAAGGATCGGACCATCAGTCTGAGGCAGGGCTGACAGAACAGGCTCGGCAGAGAGAGCAGCCACCAGGCTCAAGAGAAGGCTTAGGTTAATGAAGATGTTGCTATTTAAAGCTAGCAGTGAAGACAATCCCTGGCAGAGGATTTATTCAAACCAGGTCAAGCTAAGATTGGGGCAAGGCACACCAGGTCCTTTGCTTTTTCTTCCGCCAGCTGACGGGCATCTTCAGCGTGCACTGGGGCCACCTGTCCTTGGCCCCAGCCACCAGCGTGCTGCCTGCTCCCATGCACCAACCAACACCTTCACCTTCTTCATCAAAGCCACGCCTTGCACTGAACAGCTCCTGCAGCCGGGAATTCATGCCGTTAAAATAAAAACGTTGTCCTCCAGCTTGGTGCAGCCACACACATTAAGACGAAAATGCTTCTGCTGCCTTGAGTGTCAGGTGCAGGCAGCACAGGCAGCAGGGCCCCTCAGCCCCCCACCCCACGGAGGGCTCAAGCAGCAAGGGATGACCAGCTTGCCCTCTACCCAGGGCCAGCGGCACTGCCTGGGTGCAAAACCATAACCAGATATAACACCTAGGATAGGATAGGATAGGATAGGATAGGATAGGATAGGATAGGATAGGATAGGACAGAATAAAATAGAATAGAATAGAATAGAATAGAATAGAATAGAATAGAATAGAATAGAATAGAATAGAATAGAATAGAATAGAATCACCCAGTAACAACAATTTAAAAAATTATAAAAATTGCAGAGCTATAGGGGTCGTCTCCAGACCCAGGCTATACAGAGAGATTTGAACCTGCAGTTAGGCTTTCCATGCCAAATGACAAACTGTTAACAGTGATTAGGAAAACTTACTTCCTGCTCGGAGGAGGCAGCCAGTCAGTGGCAGGGATCATTTAAAAATCTCTTAAGTCTTTGCTGTAACTCCGAGCAGCTAAGTAAGCCTCTCTCCCCATGGGAGGATCACCTTGGAGGGAGGTTTAAGGAGAGGGCTGTCGAGATGCCAGGGGAGGGACCTCTCCCCTGCCTACCCCTCAGCAGCAGCTTATCCCGAGGCTGACACAGCAGGTCCTTCCTTCCCCTCCCAAGAGCTGAACCTCCCACCTGCAAAAAAAAACCAACCCAGGGCAGCCTGGACTTGGGTGGTAGAAAGCTCTTTCTTCTTGTCCAGACTTACCTTATAAAACGAAAATACTGTAAAAACTGTAAAATACTATATTAAAACACTACTTAATAGATTGTAAAAGTTCACTCACTAAATCCAGGTGGGGTTGCCAAACCCTTCCCAGGGATGAAAACACCGTTTGCCCCAGGAGCCAGGAGAGCAGCAGGGGTGCTGCAAGGAGAGCAGCTGCCAACCGCACATTGACCTTTGCAGGGGGAGATCCCCCAAGCCCCCTGATCATGGTTGAAACAAGGGCTGTGATCCTCTGGGAACATGGCACGCAGAGCATAATGATGAAAAAGCAGCTCACTGCTAACTATTAGCATTTAAACAGGCTGCTGAGCAGGTTTAACATGAGAATGTCAGGGTTAACAGGAGAATGGAGGAAGGAGCTTCTGCTGCTGCCACATCCTCATGATGCACAACAGCATGGGTACAGCTCATGAGCCCATGTCCTGGGGTGTCGTCTGGCTGCTCAGGATGGGGTCAGGCCCCTTTTCTCTGTAGATCAGGGTTGGAAGTGGCTGTCTTACCTATCGCTCCTGGATTGCCATCCCCTGCCTCCTAGAAATTTCCAGAAGATGGGTGGGATGTCACAGAACAGAGCCAGGTGTCAAGGCACCCAGGGCTGAGGTTTTAAGATATGTGAGTTCCCTTAGAGACACCTGCCTGTAGCGTTAGGGACACCAACATCATTACAAGGGGAGCTCCAGGAAAGCTTAATTACGCACTGGTTTTAATAATCTGTGGGACTGGGCCACTGGGGAATCCTCACTAGACTCAATAGCCATGATGATCCCTTAGGCTTTCTGTGTGGAGATGTCCCGAAATACCTCCAATTCCTCATCTATTTCTAAATCATAGACGGCAGAACCCATCTCTGATTTACCGTTGCCACGTAATGCACAGCAACTATGCTAAGAACTAGAGAGGCGACTAAATCAATTTGCAAACACGAAGAGCGATCCTGGACCTCAGCCCAAAGGCTGAGGAATTCCTAGAGATAAGTGCAAGTTTGAACAGAAGCTCAAAGGTAGGAGAGGCAGAAAACCAAAGAAAAGCAAGCTGGAATGGGAGCGAGCG
>WKFP01013926.1:178566-189393 GCA_011057875.1 Pterocles orientalis
CATCTGTTTACTGGAGTAGGAACCGAGTGTAAATATTAAGAAATCTGATAAACAATACTGTAACTTTAGAGCTCAGCAAGTAGGCATCTGAAAGCCCAGCCCAGCAGCTTTCCAACACTTTTCAGGGAAGGTTGACGTTCACCCGTGGAAACGATGACATTCATACCCAGGCTCAACCCCACCACACAGTTTAGTCAAGGGAGGAGAGGGGAGAAACAGCTTTCGTGTCTGAATTTACGACCTGAATATTCTGTGCGAACACTGTGATGTAACATGACTGAGCAGTTGCAGAAGAGACTGAAACTGTTTGAATTCCTGTGCTGCCCTTTGGCCTGATGTGTTTGGGCTGTTTGAGTGTGTGTGTGACTGTAATGGGATAAAAACGTCAGTGTGAGCTTCTGGATAAACCTTCACTGGGGCTTTTTTTCCTGTTCACTACAGTCTAAACTTAAAGGGACGAGGGGGAGGGTTTGGGGTTTGTCTCTGCCAGGTGTCTTGAAGCCCAGCAAAGAGATGTTTGAAACCACGACACCTGAGCACCCACACTGGGCACGCAACCAGGCAAATCTGTGAGCCTGGTGACTCCTGAGCAGAGGAGCTCAGTGTCTCATTGAGCTCTGCCTTTAGAGAAGGAGTTTCATACAGCCCCTGTTTTGACACTCTGCTCTTTCTCGTCACTGGCAGGACCACCTGTCCCTACACCCTCCGGTTCCCTGGTTCCCTGCTCTGAGAGTGCTGCTGGCCACAGTGTCCCGCTTCTTTCCAAATTATGGGCTTTGATTTGCAAAACAGCTAGGTCCCTTGGTTTCTGTTTGCAAGTTCTTCTTCAGTGCCAAAGATTCGCAGGGTTGTCCTTTGCTCCTCCAGGCCTGGCACTGGGAGTGCCATGGGGGATCCGTGCTCTCCAACTTACCTTCACGCTGGAGCCTTGCAGCCCTGCATCGCTCATCTCTAGGATAAGCCCTACAGCAAGGAAACAGGTTTTACCGATGACCTGAGTAATGAGGTGGTTATGAATACTTGTATCAGAGGCAGGCTGGAAACTTAGTTGTGAACAAGGAAATTATTGCTAAGGCTTCATCACATACTGATCTGGGCAAGCAGGGAGGTTTGTCACTGTCACCAGTGGTGGGAGGCTGCAGTTAGAACATCTCTCTCGAGCTGCAACACATGGGAAAACCAGGAGATGCCTCATCTTCCTCGTGAGTCCAGCACCGTTGAGGTGACCCTGACAGCCAGCGCATTGGGGCAGGGGGACTGCATTGACCCCCAGAGCAGTGGCACTTAAGCTGGTGCTGAAATACCTATTGCAGCACCCCAAAGCACAAGGTTCAACATCCACAGACAAGCAACAGTCTGAAGAGTTCAAAAAATCATAGAATCATTATTCATTAAGGTTGGAAAAGACCTCAAGGGTCATCAAGTCCAACCGTCAACCCAACACCACCCAACCCACTAACCCATGTCCCCAAGCACCACATCTACACGTTTCTTGACCTCCTCCAGGGATGGTGACTCCACCACTTCCCTGGGCAGCCTGTTCCAATGCCTGAACACTCTTGCAGTGAAGAAATTTTTTCTAATATCCAGCCTAAACCTCCCCTGGTGCAACTTGAGGCCATTTCCTCTTGTCCCATCACTTCTTCCTTTAGAGAAGAGCCCAGCACCCACCTCACTGCACCCTCCTTTGTTGAGGGGTTGAGGGGTCTGCACTCGAGCTCCTGTTCACAGGGAGGCACCTGCCCTCTGGCAGAGAGCCCTGCTGTGCTGCCCGGTTCCTCCCCGGCAGGTGAAGGTTTAGCTGCACGCCTGGGTGAAAGGGTTACTGGTCACAAGCAGAAAAGTGTCATATAGAAATGTGACTTTAAACCAAAACCCTTTAACGATGCTTCACAAATGAAGAAAAGATGCCTCCTTCTGGGGATTTATTGGTGAGCAACAGAATAACGAAGATTAGTGTGTGTCGGGGGGCAGAAAGGAGAAGCACGTAATGAACTGGGAGCTGGGTTAAATAAAAGGGGGCTCTTCTATAGCCAAGGAGCTTGAATTAGAGGGCAGAAGTGGGTCTTCCTTTTCCCTAATTCGTTTGCCTGTGCTTTTGTTTCTACCCTGCTTCGCCGGCAGGCAGTGGCTGGCAGATGCACGTACTCCAGAACATCCCACAAGAGCTTGCAGAGAGCATGAGCTCCACCTCGGAGCCCTTGTACTGTAATGTTGTGATGTTTCTGTTAAGGGAGCTGCAAGCTTTTGTTTTTTGGTTAAACAGGCTTAAAACCCTGTGCACTGAACGTGCCAGCAAGGGGCTCGGTAGTCCACACCCCTACTCATGGAGGGGACCAGAAATACATTTTCACAGGCTGAACTATAGGGCAGAAAGTAACATATTGGGTCAAAAAAAATTACGGATGGGGCTCGGGATTTTTTACTTTTATCAGAAAACTGGAATTTACACAAACGAGATGTCACCGTCATTCTGACACTATTCTCTTGAGCTGGCATTAACGATGGATCTGGCAACGCATTCTATGCTCTTGAACAATGAAAAATGCACTGTGGAAATCAACTGAGACACTGAAAGCAAAATAATAGCTGAAAAATATCCTGCTTTTCGGCTTTTGGTAGCAGAAAGCATGAACTGCACTTCTCATGCAAATTTGAAGTCAGTTGCAGGCTAAAAGAATTAATCAGAATGCAAAGTAGTGTAATTCTGTCCTAATTCCGGGAGGAAGTATCAAACACATGTTTAAATGTCATTCTCCAGCCGTTAATTACCTCCACTTAGCGAACCCCTCACAACAAGCTGTAGGACGAGGTGTCACTCGCGTGCTTGCCGAGATGCTGCATCCCCGGGGCCAGCAGCCATGGGCAGGTCCTGCCTGCAGCGCCGGGCAGCTGGCTGGAGCAGCTGTGTTAAGGTTTCCCTTGGATTTCTGAATAGCTATAAAGGAAAGAGAATTAAAGGATGCTCTTCTTCTGCTCTAAAGTGCGGAGGGAAAGGCTTTAGCCTCTTCTCTGGCGGACCTCTGCAGGGCTGGGGGTGGCAGCTTCTGCCCCGAGAGTAGCTCTGCTGTTTATCTCCATTTCTCTGGCCATGATTGAATGCAGGAAAAAGGAGACAAACTGCAGCTTGGACTCAACTGGGGAAATGAGCTTGCTTTTTGCTTGCAAAATCCAACGGTAAAGCAATGCTGAGGAATAGGTGAAGCTGGGCTGATCTTCTCCAGGATTTGCAGATGGAAGGAACCGGAGGGGGAGCTGAGAAGCAGCTCCAGTTCCCGGGGATTACGGTATCCCCCACCCTCCAACCTGTTTGAACCGTCCTTGGGAAGAGGCTAAATTGTTGGTTGGGGCTTGGGAGGATGGAGAGTCTGTCGTTGAGCCAGCGGGGATGGCGGGGAGTCCATAAACACCTTTCTCTGCTTATTTGAAAGCAAATTACCCTAGGAAAGCGAGACTGCCCAGGGTCGTTTTCACGCTCCGCAGGCTGGTTTGCTATGCTTTAGGAGTGAAACTCTTCCCTGTCTTGAAACTGAGCTTCTGATAACTACCAAAAATCTGTGAAGCTTTTGTTCAAGATCAGATCAGCCTACCGAGCAGTGCCAGGGCTGAACGCATTTGAAGAAGAAGGGAAAGGATCAGGTCACGCCTTTCCTCAAAAGATATTTTTAAATGGCTATTCCAGCACGGTAAAGGGTGAGGAAATGTGTTCTCCGCTGTCAGAAGGCGCTGTATCTGCTGATACATTTAGTGAAGAGCAGTGGGAGATAAAATTACCAATGTTTGCTCTGGGTTTGTAAACGCCATCCCTAATGGTCATAGAAGTATTTTTTTTTTCTGCTTTCCAGTTAGTCAGGATTGATGTTATTAAATACACCACATTTAAAGCCTTTATAGATTCTCAAAATTGCATTACATTTTTTACTCCGCTAAATTAGAGCCTTGTGTTGTGTAAACCAGATCTGACCATATTGATTACAAAAAAGGGAGGAAAGGTTTTATTAAAGAGATGAATGGCCTTCTTGTTAGTTTGATCTCGCAAACAGAGGAATTAAATTATTCCATCCCTACAGCACTTACCCAGCTCAGCCGGTGGCTTTGCACTCCCCCATCAGTACGCTGAGAGGTTATTTGGCAGTTTAGCAGAGATACAAACACTACAGCTTGGATCTCTAAGTGGATGGGAATTGTCATTGTTGTGCCGAAACAAAAAAACACAGCAGCAGTACAGCCTGTCCCCAGGGAAGATCGAATCCATAACGATAGGATTTTTGTAACCTGCCTGGTGAGGGATGAAATCAGCCCTGAAGTACAAGACAATGAAACACCCCACACTTACATCGACCCAGCTCATCCCCCTGGCCACCCAGACATAGAATCATAGAATCATTAAGGTCGGAAAAGACCTCAAGGATCATCAAGTCCAACCCTCAACATGGGTGGGTAACTGGAGGCAGAAGGAGTCCAGCGTACCTGGGCCAGCTTTGGGTCCAGGACTACATATTTTCATTGATTAATTAATTAATTCCTTGGGCGAAGTAAGTACAAAGTCCTGTGAGCAGGTCGTGACACCACTGGGTGCCACTAGAAGAGCTTTCAACTCTAACATCAGGTCCTACCTCTGAGGCTGCTGGGATCACTGTGTACCTGGGTCAGTTCCCAACAAAGACCGGGGAGTCACGGTTGCTGGTCCCAGTGAGCATCACCCCATGTTTCCCGGCACCCCTGTGGCTGCCCAGGCTCTTTGCAGGTTTCTCTCCAGTTTGGGGTTTCCTTGTTATAAGGTAGGGAGATGGGGAATGGTGCTGAGGTGGGGGATGATGGAGGAATGGGCTAAGGCAGAGGTGACATGGACAGCTTTGGGTGGTTCTGCCCATAACCTGGCACCTTGCACCAGCAGAGGGCTGGGTGCGTTTCTTCTTTTTATCTATCTCATTTGGCACCACCTCTGGTCCCTAAATTGCAATTTCCACTCAACAGCTGTGATTTCTAAATTAATTAGAGTCTGTAACGGTGTTACAATCCCATCTGTATGTGCTAAAGCTTGCCCCAAAAGTCATCCATGCTATAATGCCATTCTGAAAGCTTTTCTACTCCCATCCAAAACAAGCGCTGTGTAAAGAAAGGCGGAGATGAAAAACCTTTGGGATCCAATGGTCTCATCATAACTCAGCCTTCTGTACCCATCCATAAGGGGAACTTCAACCATGGCCATGTGAAGAGAGACCTGAGCAGAGCTTCCCGCATCCCCCTTTCCTTGCTGTGGTCAGAGGCAGCCTCATACCTGCCATCGTAGTGCGCTGAGGCTGGAGCCTTCAGCGCTGCTGGCACCCGTGCAGATGCGGGAAGGATCGGACCGTCAGTCTGAGGCAGGGCTGACAGAACAGGCTCGGCAGAGAGAGCAGCCACCAGGCTCAAGAGAAGGCTTAGGTTAATGAAGATGTTGCTATTTAAAGCTAGCAGTGAAGACAATCCCTGGCAGAGGATTTATTCAAACCAGGTCAAGCTAAGATTGGGGCAAGGCACACCAGGTCCTTTGCTTTTTCTTCTGCCAGCTGACGGGCATCTTCAGCATGCACTGGGGCCACCTGTCCTTGGCCCCAGCCACCAGTGTGCTGCCTGCTCCCATGCACCAACCAACACCTTCACCTTCTTCATCGAAGCCACGCCTTGCACTGAACAGCTCCTGCAGCCGGGAATTCATGCCATTAAAATAAAAATGTTGTCCCCCAGCTTGGTGCAGCCACACACATTAAGACGAAAATGCTTCTGCTGCCTTGAGTGTCAGGTGCAGGCAGCACAGGCAGCAGGGCCCCTCAGCCCCCCACCCCACGCAGGGCTCAAGCAGCAAGGGATGCCCAGCTTGCCCTCTACTCAGGGCCAGCGGCACTGCCTGGGTGCAAAACCATAACCAGATATAACACCTAGGATAGGATAGGATAGGAAAGGATAGAATAGAATAGAATAGAATAGAATAGAATAGAATAGAATAGAATAGAATAGAATAGAATAGAATAGAATAGAATAGAATCACCCAGTAACGACAATTTAAAAAATTATAAAAATTGCAGAGCTATAGGGGTCATCTCCAGACCCAGGCTATACAGAGAGATTTGAACCTGCAGTTAGGCTTTCCATGCCAAATGACAAACTGTTAACAGTGATTAGGAAAACTTACTTCCTGCTCGGAGGAGGCAGCCAGTCAGTGGCAGGGATCATTTAAAAATCTCTTAAGTCTTTGCTGTAACTCCGAGCAGCTAAGTAAGCCTCTCTCCCCATGGGAGGATCACCTTGGAGGGAGGTTTAAGGAGAGGGCTGTCGAGATGCCAGGGGAGGGACCTCTCCCCTGCCTACCCCTCAGCAGCAGCTTATCCTGAGGCTGACACAGCAGGTCCTTCCTTCCCCTCCAAAGAGCTGAACCTCCCACCTGCAAAAAAAAACCCAAAACCAAACAAAAACCCCAGGGCAGCTTGGACTTGGGTGGTAGAAAGCTCTTTTTTCTTGCCCAGACTTACCTTATAAAACTAAAATACTGTAAAACACTATATTAAAACACTACTTAATAGATTGTAAAAGTTCACTCACTAGATCCAGGTGGGGTTGCCAAACCCTTCCCAGGGATGAAAACACCGTTTGCCCCAGGAGCCAAGAGAGCAGCAGGGGTGCTGCAAGGAGAGCAGCTGCCAACCGCACATTGACCTTTGCAGGGGGAGACCCCCCAAACCCCCTGATCATGGTTGAAACAAGGCTGTGATCCTCTGGGAACATGGCACGCAGAGCATAATGACAAAAAAGCAGCTCAGTGCTAATTATTAGCATTTAAACAGGCTGCTGAGCAGGTTTAACATGAGAATGTCAGGGTTAACAGGAGAATGGAGGAAGGAGCTTCTGCTGCTGCCACATCCTCATGGTGCACAACAGCATGGGTACAGATCATGAGCCCATGTCCTGGGGTGTCGTCTGGCTGCTCAGGATGGGGTCAGGCCCCTTTTCTCTGTAGATCAGGGTTGGAAGTGCCTGTCTTACCTATCACCCCTGGATTGCCATCCCCTGCCTCCTAGAAATTTCCGGAAGATGGGTGGGATGTCACAGAACAGAGCCAGGTGTCAAGGCACCCAGGGCTGAGGTTTTAAGATATGTGAGTTCCCTTAGAGACACCTGCCTGTAGCGTTAGGGACACCAACATCATTACAAGGGGAGCTCCAGGAAAGCTTAATTACACACTGTTTTTAATAATCTGTGGGACTGGGCCACTGGGGAATCCTTGCTAGACTCGATAGCCATGATGATCCCTTAGGCTTTCTGTGTGGAGATGTCCCGAAATACCTCCAATTCCTCATCTCTTTCTAAATCATAGACGGCAGAACCCATCTCTGATTTACCGTTGCCACGTAATGCACAGCAACTATGCTAAGAACTAGAGAGGCGACTAAATCAATTTGCAAACACAAAGAGCGATCCTGGACCTCAGCCCAAAGGCTGAGGAATTCCTAGAGATAAGTGCAAGTTTGAACAGAAGCTCAAAGGTAGGAGAGGCAGAAAACCAAAGAAAAGCAAGCTGGAATGGGAGCGAGCGAAGAGGCAAGGAGCTCAGCAATGACTTTGCTGTGGTGGGTGTCCAGCAAAGACCCTGCTCCCTGGGAACCCTTCAGTCCTGCCATGGGGAACCCTTCCTCCCCATCATCCCACTATGCCTGGACACCAGCCGTGCCTTCCTCCCCGCTCAGGCAGTGGGGTGGTTTGATTTTACACTGAGGAGTCGGATATGGACTGAGCATTTCCCCACCAAGCTGAGCCGAGCAACTGGTTCGAAGGAGTGGGAAGAGGCGTGGGTGGATGCTCGAGGTGTGGCTGTCATCGGGTGACATGGCTAATAATAATGAGAGTCCTCCCTTCTGATTCTCCCCGTGGCTGTTGGTTTAGGCATGTACAGCACACCAGCAGCGCTGCTGGCCACCCCTGAGCTAGGGCCAGCGGCTGCAGCTCACCTGGTTGTGCTGCTTCAGCAAGATGGTTCAGCAGCCCACACAGCACTCCCGGCAGGAAGAGGAGACAAAAACGAGCGAGAGAAGACGCTATGACATTTCATGGCCGGTTATGAGGCTGAAGGAAACTCAGTTTCAGGTCTCTGTGGTACCCCTACAAGTACTGAAGGCCAGGGCTAAGGCAAAGCTCCGGCTGCCCACCCAGAGCAGTGTCTCTGCTCACCGGCAGCAGGGACACAGGCAGAGGTCTGCCACCTCCCCAAGAAGAGCCTTCATCACTGGTGTAAAAAAAGCCAGCTGGTTGGAAAAGCTGACAGCTCATTTCCTGAAAATGTGACCAGCAGCAGTTTATGGACAGGCAAGGGAGGAGAAATGCACCCCAGAAGCCCTGGGGTGAAAAAAACCTGTGCAAGGGTTTCCCTTTCTGACGGGAGCTCCTTCATTGCTGCTCTGCGGAAGCAGGTTCCCTCCTGCCCACCTTCTTCCTTGGGTCCACCTCCCGTCCCTTCCTGCCCAGAAGGGTGATGCGGTTAGGGGTGCAGAGGGACCCCACTGTAGGTGTGAGGGTGATGCATCAGTGTCCCTGGCTGCAGGGCCAGAGAGGCTGCAGAGACCAGCTGCTGTAGAGGAAACACAAGAAGGTGCAAACGACTGGTCTGTCCCAAGGAAGAGTGAAGGATGCTATGGTTGGAGCCAAGGGTCTGTTGCTGCCCGTGAAGTCATTCGGGGTGACCGTGCCCTCCCCTGTGGGAAGCAGGGTGGGACCTGCTGGTGCCCAGGCGGGAGGAACATTGCATCTCGCTGCGTCTCTGATTCACCAGCTTCTGTGCCAAAATATCTCCACTGCCGTGCCACACACTCCTCCTCCCGGCCCCGCCGGCATCCGCACCGTGTTGCAACCCTGTGCACACGGGTGTGGGATGAGAGCGCTGGGCCAGGCGCAGGGCGGGTGTAAAACACAGGGCCAAGGTCTGCTCCCCATTTCGGGCAGGAGTGGAGAACGTGGGAGCAGCTGGACAGTGATCAGAGGAGCATCCTGACCAGCACCCAGCTCCCAGCAGCACCAGTGCAACGCAGGGGCAGGAACGCCCCGCACGCGTGCTTGTTTCTCTCTCCCCCATTTGCATTTCGCCGCAATCTATATTTGGAGATAACTGATGCAATGTTAAAAATAAAACGTGCTTCAAACGACAGCTTTAAGCTATATGAACCAATCTTTACATTAGTGTTAGACTATGTTCTCTCTCCTTTGTATGTCAATTGCCAAAAAGTCCAATATCAGACTAATTTGTATAGCTATATATTCCAAGTTCACGTGGCTCTTAGCACTGAGGGACACCCAAAAATTCAGGACCAACTTCTACTAACCTCAGACTGAAAGAGTGATTCATTCCAGGAACAAATCTCCATCACAAGACAAAACCCATCCAAACCTGGTTTCCAGGAGCCATAGAACATGTGTGTGGGCCAGCACAGCAACAGGGACTCCTCTGCCATGAGAGGGCAAAGGAGCAACAAAATCTCTCTGTGTGTTTGATTTGATACGTTTTGTTATTTTAAAGTTACATAAACAGAAACAGTTCTAAACTTCCACAAATAAAGCAGAAATACACAAAAAAATTCAACAATCAAAGGTTTTTGTTAATTTTTGCTTTTTAAGTTCTTGTAGCAATTTTTCTTGTCTCCTGAATTTTGAAGAAGTTGTAAGAGACAGAAGGATCTGACATCATAGCTATGGTCACAAAGGGACTGGGGTTTCACTAACATCAGTTTTTAAGCCAAATGTGACTTTGTCAGTGTGTGGGAGCAGGGGTCCCTCCAACCCACCAGCCAGTCTCCAGAGTAATCAGAAGCAAATGCTGAGGGTAAAAGCGAAAAGTCCAGATAATCACCAAGCTCTGGATGCCCTGGAACAGTCCTCTTCTGAGCCTGATTCCATCTGGTCTGCTGTGTCAAACGGCCACCTACAGACCTTTCCTGGAAGCATGTCCCTGAACCCTTGCTGGAGGCAATATCAGCTGGTCTCGGGAAGTCCCTGTGGCACTGGGATCTTTGGCTTATTTAAGACTATGGAAGAAAAATATTTTTGTTTGTTTGTTAATAACTTACTGCCCGTGAAAATTTGACTCAAGAGTTTTAAGGGTGAGTGATCCTGTCCCATCCACTGTGGTTCACCAGAGGATTGTGTAGCATCATACCTGTCATCCCATTTCCAAGCTGATGAGCCCGGATCAGCTCAGTCCATCCTCACAGAGATGTCATTTCACGCCTCCAGCACTAGTACCTCTGACTCCACATACAAGTCCTTTGTGGAGCAGAGGGCTTGATGCATACTCAGTGTGAAGACACGCCATTACACCCCATCCCTGACGTCTGATCCAGACCCACCTGCACTACTGGCCACTGCAGGGTCAGCTGGGTTATAGGATCATATAGGATCATATAGGATCATTAAGGTTGGAAAAGACCTCAAGGATCATCAAGTCCAACCATCAACCCAACCCCACCCAACCCACTAACCCATGTCCCTCAGCACCACATCCACACGTTTCTTGATCCCCTCCAGGGATGGTGACTCCACCACTGCCCTGGGCAGCCTGTTCCAATGCCTGAACACTCTTGCAGTGAAGACATTTTTTCTAATCTCCAGCCTAAACCTCCCCTGGTGCAACTTGAGGCCGTTTCCTCTTGTCCCATCACTTGTTCCTTTAGAGCAGAACCCAGCACCCACCTCACTGCACCCTCCTTTCAGGCAGCTGTAGAGAGTGATGAGGTCTCCTCTCAGCCTCCTCTTCTCCAGACTGAACCCCCCCAGCTCCCTCAGCCGCTCCTCGTCAGACCTGTG
>WKFP01013926.1:197734-216134 GCA_011057875.1 Pterocles orientalis
AGGGCCAGCGGCTGCAGCTCACCTGGTTGTGCTGCTTCAGCAAGATGGTTCAGCAGCCCACACAGCACTCCCGGCAGGAAGAGGAGACAAAAACGAGCGAGAGAAGACGCTATGACATTTCATGGCCGGTTATGAGGCTGAAGGAAACTCAGTTTCAGGTCTCTGTGGTACCCCTACAAGTACTGAAGGCCAGGGCTAAGGCAAAGCTCCAGCTGCCCACCCAGAGCAGTGTCTCTGCTCACCGGCAGCAGGGACACAGGCAGAGGTCTGCCACCTCCCCAAGAAGAGCCTTCATCACTGGTGTAAAAAAAGCCAGCTGGTTGGAAAAGCTGACAGCTCATTTCCTGAAAATGTGACCAGCAGCCATTTATGGACAGGCAAGGGAGGAGAAATGCACCCCAGAAGCCCTGGGGTGAAAAAAAATCTGTGCAAGGGTTTCCCTTTCTGACGGGAGCTCCTTCATTGCTGCTCTGCGGAAGCAGGTTCCCTCCTGCCCACCTTCTTCCTTGGGTCCACCTCCCGTCCCTTCCTGCCCAGAGGGGCGATGCGGTTAGGGGTGCAGAGGGACCCCACTGTAGGTGTGAGGGTGATGCATCAGTGTCCCTGGCTGCAGGGCCAGAGAGGCTGCAGAGACCAGCTGCTGTAGAGGAAACACAAGAAGGTGCAAATGACTGGTCTGTCCCAAGGAAGAGTGAAGGATGCTACGGTTGGAGCCAATGGTCTGTTGTTGTCTGTGAAGTCATTCGAGGTGACTGTGTCCTCCCCTAGGCGCTGTGGGAAGCAGGGTGGGACCTGCCAGTGCCCAGGCAGGAGGAACATTGCATCTCTCTGCGTCTCTGATTCACCAGCTTCTGTGCCAAAACATCTCCACTGCCGTGCCACACACTCCTCCTCCCGGCCCCGCCGGCATCCGCACCGTGTTGCAACCCTGTGCACACGGGTGTGGGATGAGAGCGCTGGGCCAGGCGCAGGGCGGGTGTAAAACACAGGGCCAAGGTCTGCTCCCCATTTCGGGCAGGAGTGGAGAGCGTGGGAGCAGCTGGACAGTGATCAGAGGAGCACCCTGACCAGCACCCAGCTCCCAGCAGCACCAACGCAACGCAGGGGCAGGAACACCCCGCACGTGGGCTCTTTTCTCTCTCCCCTGTTTGCATTTCGCCACAATCTATATTTGGAGATAACCGATGCAATGTTAAAAATAAAACGTGCTTCAAACGACAGCTTTAAGCTATATCAACCAATCTTTACATTAGTGTTAGACTATGTTCTCTCTCCTTTGTGTGTCAATTGCCAAAAAGTCCAATATCAGACCAATTTGTATAGCTATATATTCCAAGTTCATGTGGCTCTTAGCACTGAGGGACACCCAAAAATTCAGGACCAACTTCTACTAACCTCAGACTGAAAGAGTGATTCGTTCCAGGAACAAATCTCCATCACAAGACAAAACCCATCCAAACCTGGTTTCTGGGAGCCATAGAATGTGTGTGGGCCAGCACAGCAACAGGGACTCCTCTGCCATGAGAGGGCAAAGGAGCAACAAAATCTCTCTGTGTGTTTGATTTGATACGTTTTGTTATTTTACAGTTACATAAACAGAAACGGTTCTAAACTTCCACAAATAAAGAAGAAATACACAAAAAATGTCAAAAATTGAAGGTTTTTGTTAATTTTTGCTTTTCAAGTTCTTGCAGCAATTTTTCTTATCTCCTGAATTTTGAAGAAGTTGTAGGAGACAGAAGGATCTGACATCGTAGGTATGGTCACAAAGGGACTGAGGTTTCACTAACATCAGTTTTTAAGCCAAATGCGACTTTGTCAGTGTGTGGGAGCAGGGGTCCCTCCAACCCACCAGCCAGTCTCCAGAGTAATCAGAAGCAAATGTTGAGGGTAAAAGCGAAAAGTCCAGATAATCACCAAGCTCTGAATGCCCTGAAACAGTCCTCTTCTGAGCCTGATTCCATCTGGTCTGCTGTGTCAAATGGCCACCTACAGACCTTTCCTGGAAGCATGTCCCTGAACCCTTGCTGAAGGCAATATCAGCTGGTCTCGGGAAGTCCCTGTGGCACTGGGATCTTTGGCTTCAATGAGACTAGGGAAGAAAAATATTTTTGTTTGTTTGTTAATTACTTACTGCCCATGAAAATTTGACTCAAGAGTTTTAAGGGTGAGTGATCCTGTCCCATCCACTTCTTTCCTGCGGTTCACTAGAGGATTGTGTAGCATCGTACCTGTCATCCCATTTCCAAGCTGATGAGCCCGGATCAGCTCAGTCCATCCTCACAGAGATGTCATTTCACGCCTCCAGCACTAGTACCTCTGACTCCACATACACCTGGTGCAAAGTCCTTTGTGGAGCAGACGGCTCGATGCACATCCAGTGTGAAGACATGCCCCATCCCTGATGTCTGATCCAGACCCACCTGCACTACTGGCCACTGCAGGGTCAGCTGGGTTATAAGATCATATAAGATCATACAGGATCATTAAGGTTGGAAAAGACCTCAAGGATCATCAAGTCCAACCATCAACCCAACACCACCCAACCCACTAACCCATGTCCCCAAGCACCACATCCACACGTTTCTTGACCCCCTCCAGGGATGGTGACTCCACCACTTCCCTGGGCAGCCTGTTCCAATGCCTGAACACTCTTGCAGAGAAGAATTTTTTTCTAATCTCCAGCCTAAACCTCCCCTGGTGCAACTTGAGGCCGTTTCCTCTTGTCCCATCACTTGTTCCTTTAGAGCACAGCCCAGCACCCACCTCACTGCACCCTCCTTTCAGGCAGCTGTAGAGAGTGATGAGGTCTCCTCTCAGCCTCCTCTTCTCCAGACTGAACCCCCCCAGCTCCCTCAGCCGCTCCTCGTCAGACCTGTGCACCTGTCAGACTAATCAAGGTAATTAAGTCATTTACATAATTAACATGCCTTTTGCTATCTGTGATTTCTTTTTTTTCATGTGGAGCATTTAAGGAGCACTGCAGGACTCCCTAGAGAGAGCTGGGGTGCTCAGCCCAGCACTGCAGCCTCAGGACCAGGGCTCGGGAGCGCTGGGGTTCTGGCCACTGCTCGGCCACGGGCCTCACGATGCCTCAGAGGAGCTGGGCTTGCTACCTTGGTCCAAGGGTGTCATCTTCCCTGGCAGTGCTGAAAGCCGGGACTGCTCAAACCTTGGGGAAAGAGGTGTTTTAGGACCACTGCTGTGTTAACCGGAGCACACTCTGCATGGCTCTGTCTGGGGTTCACATGGACCTTCAGAGCGGTAGCACAGTGTGACGGTGGCTGGTGCTGTGAGTGGGCTTGTGATGGCCAAGAAATAACCCAGAGGTCATAATATACTGTTGAGCTATGTAGACACAAACAAATGAAGTATTTTAAAAAGTTTTTTAAATGAAGGTTTACAGTGCCGTGTTCTTAGGGCACTTTATTCAAGCATCCAACACTTGATAGTTTGTTAATACGTACTATTAGTATCAACAAGCATTCAGATTTAGAAGGGTGAATTTTTGAAAGGAAAAGAGGATATTTTCTCTATCTAGTCATGCTTTCTTTTTTTATTTCCACAAAATCCAAAATTTGCCTTTAAATTAAAAAAAAAAAAGATAGAGGGAATCAACCCAAAAGTGCAGGTTGACACAAAAGGGGTGCTCTCTCCTCTCCACACCCCAGACACCCTCCTGTCCTAAGCTGGTTACAGGTGTCAGAGTGAAAGACATTGCTCAGAAAGGTTTCAGGGATGAGAAAGCATTTTGGATGTCTGTGAGGAGCTTCTTCCAGCACAAGCAGCATGTAAGTGCTAGTAACAAAATCAAACATGTGAGCGATGGTGGGAGAGAGGGTGGGAGGCAATCCTGCTGGGGCAAGCATTGGTGTTTTGACAGTAAATGGGAGATGATGCCTGGGAAAGGAATGGAATATCACTGTAGGGAGGAGGGAAACTGATGGTGGGATGCATAGAGAGATCCGGCGTGTTCAAAAGAGCAAGCTAGGAAAACAAGCTTCATAGCAGGATCCAGGCAGATATTGGTAGGGCAATAACCTTGCAATAATTGAGACATTTGAAAATCTGGATAACAATTTTATGAGAGAGAATAAGCAGACAGAAATGTGGAGAAGTTGCACCAAAAGAATCTGCAAGATGTGGGCAATGCCTGGATGTGAGGACCTACAGAGACATCTAACCTGTGCATGATGCCCAGACTGCAAGTGCAAGGATGAAGGTGTTTGCCCAATACCTGAGGAAGGTGCAGCCTAGGCGGAAGACCAAGATCTGTGGTTTAGGTGTCCTGAACTTGTGTTGATGGCTAGAGGAGAGATTCTACTATTAGAGCAAGCAGATTTGAAGCAGAGATGCAGATCTGTATATATCAACCAAGAAATATCTTCCTGGCGCCACATTCATACAAGAGAAGATGTCACTCAGCACTGGTCCCTGGAGTCACTGTATCTCCACCAACCATACAGGGATCTTCAAAGCCAGACTCACCCTGGCAGACAGCGACCAGAGGCACCAGACCCAGGCTACCCAAACACATTGTGCAGAGGGTAGCAATCTGCATCAGTCACGTGTCAGGAGCAATGACACAACCTTTTCTGCCATTTCCAGAGCTCCTCCTCTAAATAGCACAGGAAATTTGGGGAGAGAAAAGCCAAATTTTAGGATTACATAACTATCAGCAAGAAAAAAGTTTTTTTTCTTTTGCGAGAAAATGAAGGCCCTCTTCCAGCTCCATAGAGAACAAAGGGAAATGGGAGTTGGATTAGGCTGTACGGCCAGCTCAGAAGGCGCTGATGTGGGGAAAAACCTACAGCAGAATCAGAGAGAGTCAAGATCCCACACTAAAACATGTCTTTTCTGCCTTCTCTTCACTTCCAAATGAGACGACAGATGCATTCCTCTCTAGACTAGGCTCCGGCCTCACCCACAAGGTGTGATACAGGTTGTGCATGCATTATTTCTTGGGGCTGCAGAAAGGTAATTGTCCTTAGGTACTACAAATAAGAAAAAAATGCTTTTTGGAACCTTCCAACCACAGTCCCAAGTACTGTCTCGCTGCCTAATGAAGCTAACCTTGCTAACACATTCTGATTTACCAATAACTGACTTACTGGGGCTTACTGGGCTGGCCTGGTCCTAACCATGCATGATTAGTTGTTCTCCAGTAGTACGGGCAAAGCAAAACAACACCCTTCCCTCCTCAGTCTAGAGGGAAGCCCCACACAGACGTGGTCGTCCCTCCAAGGACAGGCAAGGGAGCACTGGAGACTCAGAGAATGAACCTCACCATTGAGAGGTGTGGTTGACATGCCTGAGGGATGGCACGCCATCCAGAGGGACCTGGACAAGCTGAAGAAGTTGGCCCATGTGAATCTCATGAGGTTCAACAAAGCCAAATGCAAGGTCCTGCACCTGGGTCAGGGCAACCCCAAGCACAAATGCAGCCTGGGGGATGAAGGGATTGAGAGCAGCCCTGTGAAGAAGGACTTGGGGGTACTAGTGGATGAAAAGCTGGACATGAGCAGGCAGTGTGCACTTGCAGCCCAGAAACCAACCATGTCCTGGGCTGCATCAAAAGCAGCATGACCAGCAGGTCGAGGGAGGTGATTGTCCCCCTCTACTCTGCTCTCGTGAGACCCCACCTAAGGTACTGCATCCAGCTCTGGAGTCCTCAGCACAGGAAGGACATGGACCTGTTGGAGTGAGGCCATAAAGGCGATCAGAGGGCTGGAGCTCCTCTCCTATGAAGAAAGGCTGCAGAAGTTGGGGTTGTTCAGCCTAGAAAAGAGAAGGCTCCAGGGAAACATTAGAGCAGATTTCAATACTTAAAGAGGGCCTACAGGAGAGATGGGGACAGACATTTTAGTAGGGGCTGATGCAATAGGATAAGGGGTAATGGTTTTAAACTGAAAGAGGGTAGATTCAGACTAGATATGAGGAAGACGTGGTTTACAATGAAGGAGGTGAAACACTGGAACATGTTGCCCAGAGAGGTGGTAGATGCTCCATCCCTGGAAACATTCGAGGTCAGGTTGGACAAGGCTCTGAGCAAGTTGATCTAGTTGAAGATGTCCCTGCTCATTGCAGGGAAGGTTGGACTAGATGACCTTTAAAGGTCCCTTCCAACCCAGACTACTCTAATTCTGTATGATTCTATGATTCTGTGATTTGGAGCACAAGCATCTTTTGTCATGGCTTCAATGGCTTATTTGTGTGCTGACGTACACAGCCCCCAACTCCTTGGGTTGTCATTTCCACATAGCTGCAGGCTGATGGGCAGACCCTGGAGAGCTGTGGCATGCTCTTCCTCCCAGAGTTAAGCTGAAAAACCTCGAATGTCTAGTGTGGCAGGCACAAGTCATTCAGAGAAATAACTTAAACACTTCAGTCCCACTTGTGAAAAGCCAAATGCGGTCTACCCTATTCCCTCAAAAGCTCCTCGGGAAAGAGGAGTAGTATATGATCCAAAATAATTCACCTAGTAAGCAAAAATTCTTAAACCTCCTCTCAAACCTGGGTTGCAGGAGTTATCCTTGAAATCCAGGCAATCTGCAGTGTTTTCCTAGCTGCTGCCTGTCATCTTGATATATTACAACTTTCGTTTACTATGAGGTTTGCATGATTGTTCTAGAAAAATGTCATTTTACAGCACAACATACATAAAATTAATTACAAAAGGTCACTCGGCAGAGCTCAAGTTGATAGGAATTTTGGCTGATGCGTTCCAGCTGAGGATATTTAATATATCTGACCTTCCCATAGCACTGTTCATGAGCATCTTCATCTAGTCATCCCTCCCTTCTGCATTTTGATAATTTAACAAGATACACAGAAATGTCTTTAAGACATATATTAATACCAAATAGAGACAAATGTCTTCAGAAGCATTAAGTATTGCAGGACTGGTGTGAAATATCTTTGGAGTGGTGCTGGCTGTCCATACATTCCTGGATACACACTACATTTCCAAAGAATTCTGCATTTCCAGACCTTTTCTAGCCAAGCAGACCTGGTAACCAGCTGGGAAGGGCACTGAGATAAGGGGTTCTCCTCTGCCCTAGCACAGGGAGCACATACAGGTTGCAGAAACTGATTTTTAACGGCGTGTTTTTCAAACCTCTGTAACTGCTCCAGTTCCCCCAGTCACATCTATTGCCCTTGCCACACCCAGACACACACCTTTCCAGCTACCTCCATCTTATCCAGTGATAAATGGTAAAGAAAATACTTTACTGAAGTATTTTGTTTCTGGTCTCACATAGATATTTTTAAAGTGCTCCCACACACAGTCCAATATTTTATCAGCAGTGTTTTATCTGGCACAGGAAATTCAGAGAAATGTCTTGACGGCATCACGGAGCCACCATAGCTGGAGCTGGAAGAAGAATGTTATTATTGAGTAGAAAACCCTCTTGCGTCATTTCACATGCCTAAGCTCAAACATTCACAAGCGACTTCCCCTTTCCAAATAATCATACATTTTATCAGTCTTCACCATGACTGCACAGTTATCTACACGTTGAAAAATTAGCTGGGTGTCAGAGCATATTTTCAACTATTTATACATACTCGTGAGGCTCCTCCTGAAGGCCCACAATTATGTTGGAGTTGTATGTTGCTCTGCAGCTGACATCCAAGCTCTCTGACAGGTTGCCCAACATTTGATATTGTTAATCCTGCCCAAAATTCTCATTATGAGGTGCCACAGTGAGATGTTAGGAAAACGGCAGCTCCAGCTGGGCTGCAGATTCCCATTCCAGCTGTTGCAGGCTGAACGTTTCCTTTTTCTGGAGGGAAAATAAACCCAAGCTGCTCTTGTTGTTTTGACAAAAAAAAAGGACTATAAAAAAAATGGTTTTCAGCATCAAAATTTCTGGTAATTTTTCCTGTAAGGCTCTTGCCCCTCCTGCCCTTCTGGCTGGATGTGTGACCCAACTGGAGAGGTCAACACCAGCCCCATCAGCCTCCCACCCATGCAGAACTGCAAACCTCTCCTGCCTGAAAAACCACATTTGCACATCCTTAGGAAAAGCTGCAAGGTCTCAACAGCTAAAGCTTTCCCAAGAGCCTGTCCTAGCTGGGTGAATGCCCGCCACCGGCTGCTCCTTTCCCACCAGGGCACAGATGTTGGTGACCTCCACCTGCCCCAAGGAAGCCAGGAACACTGGGAACAGCCAAGCCCCCTTGGTCTGGAGTCAAGCCCTGAATCAGGGAACAAGGAGCCTCTTTGTCATGAGTTTTCAGTGACCCCACTCCTCTGGAGGACAGACCTGTCTGGTTGCAGCCAAGGAGGAGTGAGTGGCAGGACTGGTGAGCGAGGGCCAGGTAGGAGGGCACCCATGGGATGGCATGATGGATTTGCTTCCTTTCCCACCAGCTTGTTCATTGAGACACTGATAAAAGGCCAGACCTCCTCTTATGATTCATCTCCCTCAGCCCCTTGTCATCCCTCATCTTTGCTGGAGGTTTAACACCTGTTTCCATTTCCCATATACTAAATAATTTCCTAGGGGTTGCAGCTTTCTTTAAGCAGCGGTAGGAAAAATCCTATTAATCATGTCAGTGGCGATCAAAATTCTGGTCAGGGAAAGTGAAATGTATTTACTCGTTTTCATCAGGCAAGCTGCTGTCCTGCACCCGAGTTTATTAACCAGCCAGCATATCTGATCTGGGGATGGAAACAAAGTGCTATCAGATGTCAAAGAGGACAAAGAGAAAATGTGCTCAGCTGGCCCGGAGCTTCCTAAACCCCTTCCCTGCCTCTGCTCAGCCCTTCACAACTATTTTACCCCAAAGAGCAGTGTGAGATGCAGGCTGCTTGTGCAACAGAACAAATATTTTTAACGCTTAAACACCCTTTTTTCTGGCCTCCGAAGTGAGGGGCAGTGCTGTGTTGCTCGCCAGGGAAGGTTAAGCCCCTGGTGCAGGCAGAGCAGCGGGGCAGCAGGAGACGGAGCCGTGACACCACAGGGCACTCTGAAATCTGCGCGAGCAGCGCTGCGTTTAGCATCCTACTTATCCGTTGTGGTTTGGGAATTGAAAAGAAACATGAAGCAAAAAAGTCAGGGTAAAAAACTGGCCATTTAGATCCTTATTTTACCTCAGGTATATGGTTAGCCTTTTTTTTTTTTTTCCTTTTTAAAAGAGCTAAATCTGTTCTCTGATAAATATTCATATTTTCGCTACTAGAAGTGTTCCTGAGGCTCCAGCTGTGTGTTTTATTAGCTGAAGCTGTTAGCTTTAGTGTGGTTCATAATCATAAGCAGGCTAATAGAGCATGTAGCTAAAATAGTTATTGCTCTCTCTGGGAACTGAAAAGGCCATTTCAGAAGTGTAAATGGCTTTGGATTTATCAGGAAAGGCTTCTCGGAGCTTTTTCCCTTGTCAGGATAATGGCAGGAGCTGGCTGCAGAAGGAGGACTTTGACCACCTGCGCGAAGGTATTTTGATGTCAGGTTCCAGACCAGTGGAAGAGCACAAACACAAAAATTGGCTGGTACATCTTGACTGGCACACTTTAATGAACTTAACGGGAAAAAAAAAATCAGATAATTTAAAACAATCAGACAGAACTCAAGGACTCCTTAGCAAGACAGGCGCACTCTTGGAGGCTCAGATGTTCAGCCACACAGCCTCTGCCTCGTCTGAATGACAGGGAGGATATTTGGATTTCTTTATTTTATTTTGTTAGTGCTATTACGATTTAATGACCCAGTGAAATTCACTTATCTGAGGACTTTGGTTATCGTGGATTCACAGACCTATTTTATTCATTAGAAATGAAAGCTATCAACAAGCCAAACAACCCTAGAGATAAAGACCATATATGACCAAAAAATGAAGGACAGAAAAAAAAAAAAACAGCAGCAAAAGCCTTCCTACCTGATGTTATCAAAACCCTGGGTGCTAAGATTTTGTTTGGTATCACAATGGGCTAATTATATACGGCCTTGGGAGGGCATACATTATGCACATTATCGAGCACAGAATGAGAATTAAAAAAACACTGCTAAATGAATTTCCTTCTCAAGATGAAATGAGCAGTTGCTCAGGGGACTGGGTGATACAGAGAATTACCAGAGCTTTGAAAAAAGGAGAAAACAGTGCTGTAACAGGCAAGTAGAAAAATCAAACAGGTCGAAGTATTCATCAACTACCTTCATTTAAGTATGAAGCCAAAGAGCTACGACAGCCATCATGCAAAGCGTTGCATAGGTCTTGCAGATGTCCATTTAACACCAGGAGCCCAGTCCCTGGTAGGGAAGGGTTACTCTCGGCAGAGGCTGGTTTGGTCCATCATGTGTGTCCCACCATCCTTCCCTACATTCCCTGGTGCTACTGCCCATGCTGAGCTAAGCGGAGTGGATCGCCTCCGTCTCCTGGAACATGTCCCCATCCCACCAGGCTGATGTTGGGCGCTCCTGGGGTGGGTGAATCTCACTGCTGGAAGACCAGTCTGATTAGTTGCAGGCAGTGGCTCTCACTGGACCTAGAAGAGTCAAATGGGTTTTGAGCCCATGGTGTCCTCATCCTCGCTTGTTCCTACCTTGTATCCAGCTGCAGAGTTTGCCCCAGAAAAATGTAAACATCTCCTTGGGATCTCCCAGGGGAGCTGGCGTTTCTTTGGATGGGGGCTTCTCTCAGGTAGAAGAAGCCATTCATATCATACAAAATAAGAAACAAACTTCAGCCTTAGCCACATGGAGCAACTCTACCAACACACCTCCTTGAAGCACGAATACATCTGAGAACAAAGCCATGGTCACTTGCAAGCACAAACATGTCCTTACTCTATGTGTTTCTCCAGGACTCCCTGTGTCACCTCTTGCTCTTTGTGACTGTAAACTGTTTGGAGACAAGAGGCATTGTTTAATCTTACACGCAGGCGGTTCCTGGTGGAATCAAACACAACCGCAGAGAGACTGGGGAACCTCCACCCCCAAGCCAGGGAGCCCACGGTTTCCTTTCGCACACACCGTGGCTATGTTATTTATATTCTGTATTTACATTGTTCCTGGATGTTGCTGGGGTAGGTAAAACACATGCCCTCGTGGGAATTTGAAATTGCATTTGCCCTTCAGTATGGGACAGGTTCCCAGCCGCTGTGTGTGCTTTCTTGGGTACCCCAGAGGTGAATCCCATTTCCAGAGTACCCCTGCTCAGTGCCTATCCAGAGGCAAAGCCCAGGAGAAGCTGGCTGGGCTGGAATGCCAAAGCTTTCTGAAGGAACAGGACCTGCTCTTTTGTTTTGAGAACAAAGGCAGTGAAGGACAAGGCCAACATTTGCAATTAGAAAATAGGACGAAGGAAAGGATCAGCTTTCCCATTGTATTGATTTCCCAAGGGCATCACAAGCTGGACTAACTTTCTCCTAGATTTTTGGCTTCTCCGTTCCACTCTGCCGCTTTCAGTCTGCAGCTTGGGCTCTGTGCTTCGTGTAGATAGGAGGAAACAAACCACAGGCGAGGGAGCAGACAGAATGGCATTAAAAAATTGCACACTTCCTTGCCTCGAAGGTGCTCCTAAGCGTTCCTACATGTGTATCCACACCTAAACGTTTTTCTGTCCCCCTGCCTCCCCCCTCCTCTGTTGGGCATTTATTTCTGTAGCGAAGGCTGACAGCTTTTAAAGGAAGAGCTAACTGACTCAGACACAGGTGGATGCTGCATGCGGAAGCACACTTGTCTCTGCTCTATCAGATCAAAGCACTGCTGTTAGCTGTTGCTCAGTACACAAAATTGGTCATAAAAGAAACACAAGATCATGAACAACTCAGGAGCTTGCCACAGTCACAAAGACTAAATATTTTAATCGATTTGCTGCTTATGCAAGAGGTGAGCTCAAACCCCAGCCCTGCTCACCTGAGAAGCACTGCACCGAGGTGTGCTGCTGTGACAGCAGGTGACTCTTTAGGGGAGTAAAAGCCATCCCCCAAAGGTACCACTGAACTCCACAAAACCCTGCAATTTTCCGTTAAAAAGCATCCTCAGCTATTGTAGCTGGACAGTCAGGATGAGAAAATCCAGCTCTGGTCACAGCTGGCCTTTGGCTTCAGCCTGCAGACCTCACCCACCCTCTGCAGACGGATGGGGCTCCATTCACCGCCCGCGTAACACCACCAAAGCCAGAGAAATTGGCTCGGCTTCTTCTAAAAAGAGCGTAACACCATTTTTCAAGTTTGAAATTCTAAGAGAAAGGGAAAAAAAAAAAAGTGTATCAGGCTCCAGACACCACACACAACTGAGTTTCACTTTGTCTGGGAACAATACGAAATTCCCATGCAAAGCATAAGGAGGACACAAAGGGCCCTGTCAACCCCTACGCACTCGCAACAGAGGGGTTCCCTCTGAGCCTATATAAACACCATATGCTCTACAGGGCTTGAGAAATCCTGGGGACAACTATGGCTGGATAAGAACCGCCGGGCCAAAAGATAATCCGAGATAGAGCTAGACAAGCCAGCGCGTTAGACAAAGGCCAGCACAGTCCTTGCAACAATCCATCACACGGCACAGCGCGCTGCGAGGAGCTTCGCTCAGCCGCTGAAGGCAAAACGCAGACAAAAGATTAATTGAGCCCTAAATAATAGCTCTTGGTGGAGAGCTGAATCTCTGCCTTGAAGAGCGACGCACTCGAGTCTGTCAGATCCCCTGACGAACGCCAGTGACGCCCAATACACAGGAGGCGAGCAGGATTTGCTAAGCTTTTGGAGAAAAAATGGGTTTTTCAACAGCACAGCTTAAAAGGTAAATACTCAAAAAAAAGGGGGTATCCAAGATGTGCACTGAGTACTTGACTACACATCGTATTCACCTGACAACAGCAGGGCCAAAAGGTAAAGAAAGCTACTGAGAGCCTCTGAAGTGGTCCCCGTCGGGTTTAGATTTGTTGAGACACTGTAAAAGGTCTGGAGAAAGCCGCCTAACAGCCTCTCCCTGCTGAAAGCGTGCCCTGTGCTTAACATCCCATAACTCACAGAGTACAAGGTTAGGAGCAGTAGTTTTTTAGTACCGTAGAGACGTTATTTCAGACCTCTCCATGGGGCTGGCACTTTGTCTTGAAGAACTACCTAACACAGTTTCTAAGACTGGGATGTCCTAGTCTCTCAGGACCAGTGCCCTGCACAGTCTGAAGGTTTTAAGAGCAGGACCGGACTGGCATGGGCAAACAGAAGGGAAACCTCTTAGGAAAGGCTGGGTTAAGACCCTGCTGCTGTTCAGAAGCCAGCAAGTTGTTGCTAATTGCTCCTACCCCATGAGTCCAGGGCTGCTCAGAGGCACATCACCCACAGGGCAGTGTGGCCCTGCCCTGGCTTGGTTGCTGACCCCTCTTTGTCATCCCAAGTCACTGGGAAAGTAGGACATGTTCAGACTGGAGGTCCCAACAGTGCAGACATTCCTCAAGTGCCTCAATTTACCAGATGAGGTGCTTACATACAGCTTCTCACCTTTTCTCTACATGGCTTCTCACTTTGCTCCACACACCACACTGCTGAACCTATCAGCGTTTGCCTGCTGTGGCTCAAAACCAAGTCTAAGCTCTGGGTCCTTGGTGATGTGGCTCCTGTCCCCCACAAGCCCACAACATGACAAAACAGTTCCTCTCCTAGTACTGGTTGCAGCGTTAAAGATTTAACCTACTCTAAGCTCATCTCAATCCTGGGATCCTCTGGACACAAACCTTCACCAGCTCCAGGTGTAACATTGCTCTCTGTGCTACATGTGGAATCATTTTCTGCAGCATCTCCTACGGTGAGACACAGAGAGTAAGCATGGGGGTAACCCGTGAATCTAACTCATGTTTATCCTGCCTTTCCGGACACATTTGCCATTTGCTTCACATTAATTTTCAAGCTTTGCCAACAGCATTTCCCAGCCTGTGTGGTCAGTGGAGCTGCAGCCGGTCACAGCCCCACGCTCCTGCAGACACACTCCAGCTGGTGCTGTCAGAAGCACAGGATCTACATCTTGCTGGGGACTTTCTGTTTTTTGCACTTTTCAAGTGGCTTATGGGTGTATGGCAGGTTGCTGGGAACCTCAAGTGTAGGGTGGGTTTAAGAGCCAAAGGTCACTGGAAGTGGAGAGCACTACCTACGCCCACCAGCGCCTTCACTCTGAAGATGCTACGCTTGCTTTTGATGTGGGTCTAGAGTGAGGTGCTGGACTGCCAACCTTCTAAACTCAGAATTTTGAAACTCTTAAACTCCTTCTTCTTCTACAAACATAGTCAGCTTTTTAAACTCAGGCTGAAGTCAACAAAGTAAAGCTTTTGAATCTTGTATCAGCAGTTTTATTGCTAAAAAAATCTCCCAAACCACACAGTTTTCTCAGTTTTACAGTTCTCAGATGATTTTGATGAACCTTACTAAATTATTCAGCATGAGCTTATCGCCAAAAAAAAAAAAAAATCCAAGGTATGGATTTCCAGCGTATAGTTTTGTTCTTTTCAAAAATTTTATGCTGTGACCACAGAATGGAAATCCATAATCTTAAGATGTTTCCCAGTGAAACTCTCCAGAGATTGTAGTGGCAGAATTCCCTGAATTTGAGGATTTTTTTTTTTGCGAGAATATACTGAGAAAACACAAGGCTGAGAGTAGACACACAAATGAGGAGGATACGGCCGTGTTAAAATGAAGAGCCCAGAGACTTCGCAGTGCCTTTTCCATAAATCTGAGTCACAATGAGCAAACCTGACAGTTCTTCCTTTGAAGTACTGTTTTACTAAAACAAACCCGAAAATCTATGTGTCTCTTCCTACGATGAATTATTCAGCTCCTCCAGAAAAGAGGGAAAAAGAGAAAAAAATAAAAAACCACTCAGCACATGGGTATTGCTCGCGAAATACAAGAATAAACACAATAACTTTTGGAATTTGTACAGAAATAAATTTTAAAGTCATTTTCAACACAGGAAGCGTGGCCTCGGTTCACATGAAATGAATGTGCACAAAATGGTGCCCGTGCAGCTGCAGTGCAGTGAGCTGCGGCCATCCATCAGGCACTTGCTGGGCAGGGGGAACGGCCCATTTGTCTGATTGTGTGCAGAGCTGTACACTCGTCACGTGTGGCTCTAGCAGTCACTTCTGAGGCTATGGCCACATTTCACATCTGTCCCCCTGCATGTGGACCTCTGGTCTCCAATTCTCTAATCTGCTCTGTCTGTACAAAGCAGAGGGTATCTGCAAATTGGGAGCTGTGACCTCCAAATTCAGACACGGCTCATCCTGTGCTCTATCAGAAGGAAAAATATTCTACAGTAATACCAAATCCCTTGAAGTTAAACACCTTTAGTTTTCAGCAGCTTATAAACATGACAGAGATATTTATATTTTACTGTGCTAATGTAGATGGCTTGGATGCTTTTCTCCTCAAGTAGAATCTCTCAAATACTTATTTTTAATGATCATCACTTTAAAGTACAGCTCCCCTGGTACAAAGGTATTTTACGTACAGGTTGATGCTTTCTCCACTATAATGACTATGTTTAATTCAAATGTTTTGGAACACAGCAGGAAAATGTACTACTTCAAAATTCAACTTCTACTGCAGAAGGACAAGATAAGAAACTCAAGCTTATCTTTCGATTAAAGCAGATCAGAAAGAGCAGCCAGGATATGAGCATTAATATGTATGAACGTCAATAGCATCGTTTAGATGGAAGCTGTATTCTGTTCATGAGGCACTGATGGATGGAAGTGGTTTTTAAGTGGTGTAAGCAAACCCCAAGTGCCTGGATGGTGGAAAGGACACATTTGGTCCTGCCACTTTCACCAGCGCTGCTCTGGAACAGCTGCCCTGACAAGAGGAATGGGTTTGATGGTGGTTTAAGATCATGCCTACCCCAGTTATTGCCCTGCCTTTCCCTCCTGTGTGCCCTGCACAGGCAGTGTCCCTCTGGTCCCATCCATCAGATTACGAGCTCCCAAGGGCAGAGGGCTTCTACCTTTCTGGGCTGTCCAGCACCTAGCACCACCATGAGTCTGTCACCTTCAACCTATCCCTTAATTTCCAGCCTAAAAAAAGTTAAATTTGCTTAGACCTGAAATTCAAATTTTAATGGCTTCAGAAGCAATATTTTTTCCAGTTCATCAGAATTGCTTGGGACTGAGTAAATTCCACAACAAAAAACCCCTAAAAAGAACCCCAAAACCCCAGAACGAGTCTTGGGGTGATATAGCAGGAGGTAAGATGGACAGGAGTGTCTCAGCTTGCCTGACCTCTGAAACTCTGGACTGAAAACACAGAAAGAGGCCAAAAGATATTTTGTGAAAATATGCAAGTCCTCAGGAGATGAGATGAACAACCTTTTATAATAGATTCAGAAACACAGCTTCCCTGAAGAAGTGGTGAAGAGGGTTTTCATTTTGAAGGGTGGGGTGTAAAAGATAACTTCTTGGAGGTCCGTTCCAGGCACATCATTGAGAGCAAGCTAAATATAGCTTCAGAGATGGCTGCTGTACTCCAGCCCATCAGATTGGCTGTGGAAACCCTGCATGGCCTCTGTTCCATCCTCCCAGAGCTGATGTTTACAGTGAACAAAATACATAATTAGGCAAGCAGTTGGCAAAAGCAGTGATATATCGTATTAAGCAATTAAGCAGCACCGTACTGATTTGGCTGCAGCTCTCAAAAATCCGCATAATGAAACAGTGCCATTTGACATTAAAGACAAACTTTCCTCAGGCTCTGATTTCAGCCACCATTCATGGAGAGACAAAATTTCTTGGACCCATCAAGGCGGGAACTTGGGCTGAGCAGACGCAGACCATTGCTGTCCATCTCCGTGAGCCGCTGTGGCTGCGGTGGGGCTGTGCCAGCCCCGAGAGAGTGCTGCGGGCAAAGCAGCTCACTCCTGTGTTCGGAGAGCTGTGCCAAAGGAAGGGCTCCATGATTTTCAGGGACCTGGGGGTCCCTGTGCACTCACCGGTTGCCTGCTATGGGGGATGCCCGTTACCAGCATCACCGCCTGTGGTGTGCCTCCTCGCCGTGCCCTTGGCACTCACAGGTTTGGGGCAGTGCAGGGGGAAGGGGAGGGAAGACCCACGGGTTCTGCTGGCCTAGTGGATCTGCTGTGGTGGATTAGCTCTGGCTCAGCAACAGCCACCCCAAACCTGCACAGCCGCTCTCTGTCTGCATCCCGGTACACAGCCATCATGTTTTTATCTACAGAGGCAAGACTGATCCCACCTTAAAATGGGCCAGAAACCGTCTTCTCCTGGTTTATGGAAAGAAAGGGACACCAGCTAAGATGATGAAACACCCACGCCATCCCAGTGATGCATCTGTTGTTTGCTTTTACCTTTGTTCCACCAGCAAACACCGGCATTTGACAGTGACAGAGTCATTTTCCCTCTCTCCACGACCCTTTATGATTTCAGAGCAGAGAGAGAAGGAAATCAAAGCAAACCCACAAAGCTGCATGCCCACGATACACACACTTACAAGTGCTGCCAACAATTTATTTTTTAAAAGATACCAGCTTTGACGTATAACATTAAAAATGATACATTAAATATACCTTTCTTCCCATTGATGCTTTTTAATTCCAGCCAGTTTAGATAACTGAAGCATTTTGGTTAGTTTGCTCTCTGCCTCCCCACGCGAACACAGCAGTGCTTTATTTGTAGCCTCCAACATGGCAAGCAAGATGTTCAGATGCACTGTTCATGCCTGGGATTGTTAAATGCTTGAGAAGCCTTCTGTACACAAGAGAGCTTGAAAATCTTTATAAAAATAAAAGGTATCATTTTTTAAATCAGTAACTAGCCAGTAATGGCAGCAGTTTTTAAAAGTTAGTGTTTATTTCAAGGATCTGACTTGAGACACTGTAATGGACGTTGAATTGCTGGAACTGTATCATCATTTTGGCAGGGGAGGTTCATGGGATCGCTTCGTATTAGGTTCAGCTCCGCAATCACTCTTCGTGTTCCCCGGTTGTAGGGGCATTCTATGCTGACATAGAGTTTTAACTATGATATTAATTTTAGACTTTATAATTATAAGATTAATAGAGAATCCTAAATGTAGTGGTGTTTTGTGTTAAAGTGAAATTTTAGCTATGACACTAATTTTAGACTTTGCAATAATAAGGTTGATACAGGATCCTGGGAAAGAAGAAAAATAGCCAGATGTCCAAAGGTATCCAATTATACAGAATACCAGAAAGATAAGGGGAAACTGAGGGAAGATAATTAGCTCAACTAAGTTATTTTAGAGGTTGTGTTGACATACCTCTGAAGGCAGCTTTCCCAGGATCCAGAATAGCCAATAGTGACTTTGTTGTTAAGGGTTTAAAATTATTGTATCCAATTAGCAGCTGCTAAGTTCGGAAAAATTTAGTATAAAAGTAAGTGCGCAACACACAATAAATGGCTTTCACTTTCATCATAACTGGCTCGT
>WKFP01013926.1:216154-232852 GCA_011057875.1 Pterocles orientalis
CCCTCTCTCCACGACCCTTTATGATTTCAGAGCAGAGAGAGAAGGAAATCAAAGCAAACCCACAAAGCTGCATGCCCACGATACACACACTTACAAGTGCTGCCAACAATTTATTTTTTAAAAGATCCCAGCTTTGACGTATAACATTAAAAATGATACATTAAATGTACCTTTCTTCCCATTGATGCTTTTAAATTCCAGCCAGTTTAGATAACTGAAGCATTTTGGTTAGTTTGCTCTCTGCCTCCCCACGCGAACACAGCAGTGCTTTATTTGTAGCCTCCAACATGGCAAGCAAGATGTTCAGATGGACTGGTCATGCCTGGGATTGTTAAATGCTTGAGAAGCCTTCTGTACACAAGAGAGCTTGAAAATCTTTATAAAAATAAAAGGTATCATTTTTTAAATCAGTAACTAGCCGGTAATGGCAGCAATTTTTAAAAGTTAGTGTTTATTTCAAGGATCTGACTTGAGACACTGTAATGGACGTTGAATTGCTGGAACTTTCATCATTTTGGCCGGGGTGGTTCATGGGCTCGCTTCGCATTAGGTTCCGCTCCGCAATCACTCTTCGTGTTCACCGGTCATTACTCCTCAGATGAAACACTGAGGAGACGGAGGATCCCCTGTGTTTTGCCTGCAGCAGGTACATGCTGTCAATACTGCTATTATCCCTACCTACACAGCCCGAAAGGATTTTTTGTGCTGTCAGCGATCTGCACATCAAAACATTCGTGGTGCAGAACGGGAGTTAATGAGCTGCCTCCTTTGTGCAATTTTGTCAGAGATCAGCAGAGCCGGCTATATGAAAGGCTTCTATGTAACTAAAGGCAACAATGGAAAATTTCAGATTTTGTGAATTGTTATGAAAGGAATTGGGGTTTTAAGCAACACTTCTGCTGGATGGGTTTTCCTCTTCCAGTCCTTTCAGGGTTCTGAGGCAACACAACAAGCATCTTGCTGCTTAGCCAACATAAAAATCTCTATTTTTATCTCCATTTTTACCTTTTTTTTTCTGATAAAAAGAGAACAAGGTGAAGGCCACTGCAGAAAAACCACACCCAGCATCGACCATATTTGCCTTCAAACCGCTTCCGAAAGCTCGCCTTGCTGCAATGCTTCCAAACCATGCCATGGCTAACCACGGATACACACTGCCTTTTTCTGGCAGGATGACGGTGTGTGTGTGTCCCTTATTTCGGTTCCCTGCCATGCTCCTTGTCTGTGTGCAGGTTTTTGGCTCTGTGTTTCCCACGTGTTAGTGATTAGCTCTGCTGCTACACCCAAGCTGACGATTTTGCTGTGAAGGCAGAGATCTTGTGGGCTCAAGCGGTGAACCAGGACGCACTAGTGATATACTTGTTACACAAGCCCTCTTAGCAATTCCTCTAAAAACAGAAAACCAGCCACATAACGAAGTAGTTAATTAACATTTTAAACGTGCTGTTACCTCCATCTGGCCTGAGGATTAGCCAATACGTGGGGTCTTGCCAGGTTGTTTCCAGCCCAATACAAGGGATGGTAAGAGTCAAGCATTTCCTTGATGCAGCGATGTTTATTTATCGTATAAAACGTACACAGAGTCTTGTTTCCCCGAGCACAGAAACCAAACAAACCGGAGCAGGTTCCTCGCTCCGCAGCCCCGCTCTGCCTTTCCAGGGAGCTCCGTGCCTCTTGGCTTGCTCCCAGCGGCTGCTCCCTCCCGAGTCTCTTACTACAGCCTTTCAGTGACTCCATAACAAATACATTCCTCTGGAAAGCCAGGGAGTTATTTTTAACACCCTCCGCCCAGCTGTAATGAATCCATCGCCCAAGCCCGCCTTCGCCAGGGCCTCTGGGGAAACCCTCCGCCCGCGCGGCCTGGCTTCTGCTCAAGCCTCAGAGGCACGGCCAGGTGCTGCGCTGTAATTACACACAGGTTCGTTACTTGTGGCTGACACTTAGCCAGCGTGAACGCCCAGCTCCTGTTCGCCTAGGCTGCCGGCAGAGCGGGCGAGGAAGGGCGCGCGTCATGGCGGCCATGGATGCCTTGTGGTGCCCATGCAGGCCGCAGGCCAGCTGTGGCTCCTTCCAGTGGATCCTGGCCTTCCCCAGGGAGCGGACAAGGACAGCTCAGGCCGTCTCAGCTCTTCTTCTCCCGAAGTGTACACCCATGTTCAGCCCTGTTGCAGCCAGGCCGTCCCGCAGGGCAGGGGCTTCTCTCTGTCCCCTCCTGACGCAGCAACACCCACCCTGGTCCTTAGCCCTCCTCTTCCTCGCTTGTGCTGCTCCGCAGACCTGCCGCGTCTGTCTCCAGGGACAGGAAAGCTGGACAGCCTGGGTCACGGCTCGACAGACCCAAACGAGCTCTTCTGTGGTTTTGTTCCTGCAAGTCCCACTTAGCCCACGCAACAGAGCCCTTTTCTTTGCTATTTTCACTGTTTAACAAGCAGAGCAAAGTCATACTTTAAAAAAAAAAATAATTATAACTGAGAGTCCTGAAAATCCTGGAGAAGAAAGTGCATTCAAGAGGTTAGAGACAACTTGGTGCCAGGATGGATCAGTAAGGAAACACCCAGAGACCACCACAGCCCTGCCCAGGACCACCGCAGGGTCCTCTCGCTGTGGGAGGGGAGGGTGCGCAGGGGCGGCAGCGCTTCTGCCCCAGCATCCCAGAGCAAAGCACTGACGGCACTGACCTTTCCTCTCACTGCAGCTTTAATGTCTGAATGCAAACATTTATGGAAGGAAATCGCCTGGCAGGAAAGGAGGAGATGGGCTGGGCCAGGGCTCCCAGAGCAAAATCAGCCTAGAACAGGGAACACCAAAACTGCTGGAGGTTCTCGTCCGTAGTCCGTTAAAAGAGGAGACCAAGCCTCCCATTTTAAGCTGTCCTTCAGAAGGGAATCCTGGTGTCTTTAGCAGACAGGCTTATAAAAAGAGGTGCCATCCCTGCTACGAGGCAGGTGCCAGCCTCTTCCCCAGAGAGGATTTTCCCCTCCTGCCTAGCCGCAGGCAGCTTGCCTGCACTGGGCTGTCCCTGTGCACGACCTAGTCCAGAGCCAGCCTGAGCACTCCCAAGGGGCTGCAGCAGTATGGGAGAGAGGTGGCTTTGCTGGAGGTGAGGAGCAAAGCTGCTTTCCCCTGGCCGCACGGCTTTAATAAGCTGTTTGTCTCTGTCCAGGTGCAGCACAGGTGCAATCAGCAGCACCAGAGAATCAGCAACAGCTGACTTCAGACAAATAGATAGAAATAACAAGTTCTGTTCCTTTAAACCCAGAAGGACAGAAGTCATGCTGTCCCCACCAGCCTGACCAGTGCCTCCACCAACCTCCCCAGGGGAGCTGCTGCTTGCCTGCTAGTAGCCCTGCTGGTCCCCCATCCCTGCAGCAGGAGCTGCGAAGGGGCTGCCAGAGGAAAGACAGCTATTACCTGCTCCTGGTGACATGCTACCCCTCTTTCCAAGCAGAAATCCCACTGACTGGTAGGTAGAGGATCGGCTGCTGGCTGGGTTACTCATCGAGTGAGCGTTTCCAGCCCCAAAACACACACGGTGCCTTTATCGAGTGGGAGGAGGGTGGTGGGCTCCCAGCTCCCACTGCCTTGCAACAGGGAAGGCTACCTACCCTTCCTCCTCAGCACCAGCTGCGTTTGGGCAGGTTATTAATGTACTTTATAGGCCTTTAAAATTTCTTATGGAGCAGAAAATGGTTTTCAAGGAAAAGTGAACACACCTCATGCTTTCTCACCAATTAAAACCGATGAGCCACGGTGGCTCAGCCAAGATAGAACAAAAACAAGGGAAAATGTTTCAAAGTGCAAGTGGTCGGACCGATAAAAAACTGGCTTCCTACACAACAGAAGGAAAATAATTAAATAAAATGCTGCTTTTCAGAGCTATAGAAGGAAATTTATGTCTAAAGATGGAGGGGAATGGGTGATGTTAAAATACAAATCCACAAACAACCACTTTACAACAGAGCACCCAGCTCTAAGAGGGGGACACGTCACCTACAAGGTCAGCAGCTGGACAACTGATCCTACATGGTAAAAACCATTACAAGGAAACTGCCAAAAATAACCAAACACCATATTTTAATACTAAGCACATATGCTCAGAGCTAACGGGAATATCTCTAGTGCAGCAAGCAGTGTCCATAGGCACGAGCACAATTACCCACTGCAGCAGCAAGTGGCTACTTGGTCTTCAAGTGTTATATGTGAAAACGTACAAAACCAAAGCCAGAGGAAAACATTAGTGAAAAGACCCCAGGGCAAGAGACCCCAGACTACACAATTTCATTACAAGTGCAAGAGAAGAGTCAAACTACACAACTGTGTGATGCCCCAGAAGAGAGACGCCAGTGGCAATGTGACACGTGACGATCTTACTGGGTCTCAGACAGGAACTGACATATCAGCAGAGATATGGGCTGTGCAACATCCAGCACTGGAATAACCCCAGATTTCTGTCTAGAGTCACCGAAGCCCCAGAGAAGAAGACATTTCTGCTGTGTGCTGGGGCGTTTCACAGCCCTCTCTCTGATTTTGCACAGATGGAAACTGGAGTGAAGGCAGGAGAGAAGCAGCAGTGGGAGAGGAGAGAGCATGTTCCCCATCCCCGCCAGCCAGAATCGCTGCTGTTACCGATGTTCAATTTCTTCCAATGCAAAATGAAAACAAAATCCTTTCTAATTTAGGACCTAGTGCTGGTGCCTTGCCTCACCAGTCTTGGGCTGGTGCTTTGGAAACACAGAGCGAGCAGGAGCTGCAGCTCTCTGGGAAGGATATCTGGCAATTAAAGGCCAACTGTGAGGAAACACACAAGAAAACTCAACCCCCGACAGAATTTCTGCAGGGAAAACTTCAGAATGTTAACTTTAATATTGATTTTTTTATTATGCAGCATTCCTAGAGATGTGCCTCTGATTCTGGCCCAGCAAGTTAAAGAGATTAATGTCTGGTGATTCAGCCACCAAACCCACTCAGGCTCTCATGCCTCCCATGCAGAGCACGCTTTTAAACAGTCTTCGGCTTCTCACCAACACTTACGGCAATAATAGAATAAGGAAAACACAAAATGTTATTTCTCTGTAGCTCCTGTGCCTTCCTCTGCCGGAGCAGCTAACAAGCCCTGTTCTCCAGTCAGGCAGGAGGCGAGAGGAAGGCAGGTGAGGATGAGGAGTGTTTTGACGCCACACAGAACATTAGCAGTGCAGGTCCCAGGAGAGCGGCATGGGGTTGGAAGTGGCTGGTTCAGCCCCGCTGCCTGCAGCACTGTCTCCAGACACCACGTCAGGCACAGGCAGGGTGGCAGCCCCACGATTTTCACCCATCTGCTTCGGTGCCTGCGAGGATGCTCTCGGGGGTGGGTCACAAGAACCTGCTCAGCAAAGCCACAAGTGACTGATTTGCAAATGACTGTGTGTGAGTCTTGGGGTGCCAACAGGCCACCTCTACAGCTCCAGCACATAACAGCACCCAATTTTTAAAACTATCCCCCCATCCCAAACACTGATCACTGCAGGGATCCCTTTAGGTCTCCATTACTCACTGCTAATGCTTAGAAAATGAGTAAACCCCAAGATACCGTTTGTCCTCTTCCTTTTCCATTGTAGGGGTCATTCCTCCTTTCTATTGTCCGCCAGCTTTTTTCTTTTTTTTTTTTTAAATCTTTTTAGGTGTATTGAATTATTTTATGGTTCTGAAGTCATTTCGGTACAGATGCTCTGCCTCCTCCTACTCACACCGCTCTGTGGCCACAGCCACCGCAAGGAAATAAACCTCGACAACTTCTCAGCAGAGGAGCATTTGGAAGCTTTTAAGGAGCAGCAGTGCCTGCGGCAGAGCAGCCTTTCCCACTGCCACTGACAGATGGAGGTGGAATAGGCTTTCTTAGTCCCTTTTTAGAGAACAGATGCGATGGCATCAACAATCTGCAGACCAAACCCCAAGCGCCTCACTCAGTTTCTGCCCCTGCTCGTATCAGGAAAACTCCCGAAGGAAGATCCTGCTCTGGCCCCATCCACTCTTGTGCCGGTGCCCTAGCAAGACCTGTTTGCTGCCCTCCTTTAACATCTGACTTATTTCCTGTGCTGCTCTGGTCACTCCTGAATGTCATCCTATCGTGGCAATGGCCCAGCCAGCCCATTTCCAAAAGCAGTTTTATGGCAGTTGTGGGGGTGGCACTTCATCCCTGCCAACATCCCCCACCCCGGGATGTCAGCTCAGACCCCACCTGAAAGGTTTCTCGCTCTTCTTCTGCGTGGAAGCCTTGAAAACAAAGACCAGAGAAGGAACTGGGCCAGCGTGGCACGGGCAGTGCTGTGTACAAAGAAAATTGACTTTTTTCTTCTCCTTTTCAATCAAGGTTGGAGTTACTGCCGACAGTAACAGAAGACTTTTCAGGCAGAAATGGGATTTGTTAAAATTTACTAACATCTCCGTGTGTGTCCTTTCATACACACTAAAGGCTCATCCTTCTTGCAACCTTAATAGACCCTTGATGTTTGCTGCTGTATCTGCAGGCTAGTTCTCTACCGGCTGAGTAAAATGTCTGTCAGCTATGAATCTACAAACTTTTAGTCTCCTGGAATACCTCCTCGTATTCTGACACAAGGTGAACAGAAGCTTTTTTACATACATATATATATAGTACACATATATATTATTGTTTTATGTATGTTCATTCTATTTTATTCAATATGTATTTAAAAATATAAAATTAATTTTATTATTTCCTTTCTTACTGCTCCCCTTTGTAAAAGAAAAGCTTAACAGTCCTCTTGGGCTCATTGCTACCCATCACTTATTTGCATCCTTTTCAAGAAGGGCTGAGCAAACCTAAGCACTGCCAGGTAGCTGCAGCACGCCTCCAGGTGAGTGCCCACATTCCTCCTCCGCTTTTCCTTCTGCAAACATGCTCGTTGCCTTTCGGATTGCTGCCGCAGTAGCAAAGCAAAGCCTGTCCTGAGCCACGCAGAGGGATGGCCAGAGACTCCTCCTCCCCAGCACCTCTCTCCCCAGCAGCACCTATAATTTAGACTCTAGAAATGGGTGTAAGCATTTCACATTTATTCCCTAAATAGGGCAAGAAGGGATTGTCTGCCCTTTCTTCCCCACAGCAGTGAGCCACTTCAGTGCATTTACTGACAGCTAAAAATAGACCACCCATGCCTCGGCTTCCTCTACTGAGTCACCAGCCGTTTTCTGACCATCCGCAGTTGTACAGCAGATGGTTGGGTTCCAGTTCGGAAGGTGTGGGGAGTTTAACTCCAAGCCCTGGCACGTTTGCAGATCTCATCCATCGCCTTACAAGGGTAGGCTCCTGGGAAAACAATGGGACACCGGGCATCAGGGGGACACCGACATGGGCTTTGCACTACCTGCAGGGCAGATAAGAGCAACTCTTCTGACCCTCGGGGTCTCTTCACTGAAGCAGAGCCTAAAGTGGAAGAAAGCGTGCGCAGCCCCGAGGAAGAGTGGAATTCCCGGGCGGCAGAGCGGGCACATCCCGGGCTCGGCTCGGGGATTCCCACTGGAGCGCAGCCAGCTTTCGCGCAGGGCAACCAGAAGCAAACACAGCCAGCGCTCTCCAAAGAGCTAAGCAAACAGAGACCTTCAGCGCTGCACAGAACTTTGTCCTGGTGCTGCCGAGAAGACAAGATGAGCCAGAAATGTGCCTACAACCCCCTACCCTCTACTTCTTGCTCAGCCAGCAGCTCTGCCGACGGGAAGGGTGCCTCCAGGGATGGGTGCAGTGCCTCAGCCAAATCTCTAACCCAGCACCCCTCAGCTGCTGCTAGCTGGGGTGACATGGTGACATGGCCAGCTTTGGCAAAACAAGGTGTCAGCGTGGCTCAGCGACCCTGCGGCAGCTCCTGCTGCGTCGCACAGCCCTGCGCCGGTGCCAGGGATTTCCGTAGCTCGGGTAAAGCCCAGGGGAAGCCCAAAGCAAGACTCTGCTTTCTTTTACACAGCTGACAAACCAAAGGAACATCCCCTCCCTGCTGAGGGCTGCGCCGTCGGCTGTCTTGCCAACACCTTGCCTGGGAGGCAGAGGCTGGGACCTGTCCTGGGAGCCAGAGGATCCTGGTGCCATGCTCACACAACATATCTAATAACCTGCTTTAAAAAAAAAAAAGCTAATTAGATTTCTCTGATGAGGTAGCATGTTTTACTGTCTAGAACGGGAGACAAGACTTCTGGCTTCCTTTGCAGGATCAGCCAAAAATGAGTCATTTTCCCAGCTTTCTCTCAGCTTGAGAATTATTATTTATGTGTTTGTTTATTTAAAGTCTGTTCAGATTTTTTTCTTCTTTTTTTTTTTTTTGCTAATTACAAGAGAATAAGTAAAAGTTCACTGAAAATAATTCTCATTCTAAATATTCCAGGCTGGTCTCAGCTTGACAGCAAGAAGGTGGGTGTGGGGATGTCAGCAGATTTATTTATATTGGGTAGCTGTGTTGCTAGCTCTTTCTCCTGGGCTGTTCAATAAACCGGTTAGCCATAGATTGCTATTTTTGGACAGCATTACCCTATTAAAAAAGAAGTCTGAGTTCAGAAAATTGCATACACTGCGGCTTCCCTGGGTTGGAAGCAGCTGCCTTCGGACCCAGCACTTGCAGACCGACATCTCCATGTCTGCAGACAAGTGTTACAGGAGAGAGGCACCCGCTGTGGGGATGCTTTTCACGGCAGGCATTGGGCAGGAAGGATTAAAAGACACGTAGGACCCTTTTTTTTCTTTCTGCCAGGGTGTTTAGGCAGGGATGCTGCACCCAAGTGCACACACCTTGGCTGTGTCAGGGGATGCTGGCCCCACACCCATCGCCTGCCCCTGCCTCCCCAGCAAGCTCCCCAGCTTTTACTGTGGTACAAACAGGGCCACAGCACGAGGGGAGCACAGGGAAAGTCTTGTCCTTGGGGCAGAAAGCATATGAGGCAGTTAAACCAGTTTCACATGCAGTTTAAAATCCAGGATCCGGTGGTACCCGAAGACTGTCTTCCTGAGGCAGGAGCAGGGGGTCAGAACCACAGCCTCGCCCCAGCCTGTGCAATATATCTGATCCCCCAGCCACTCATTTTGACTTTTTTCCAACACCTGCAGCCTGTCAGAGAGAAGCAGCTGTCGAGGACACGCAGGATTTCAGAAGGAAATCTGATTTCCCTCCAGTTTACCGTTTCTCCCGCCTGGCTCTGCTTGTCTTTTCAGCAGCCAGCAGCACTTACCATACGCACAGGACACTCCCCTCGTTTCCTAGCTGTACCGGGAGCAGCCCTCGTAGGAGGTTCAAATAATTGTTTTTACAAGAACCGCTTTCCGCAGAGCCTTTCGAAGGTCGTGCTGATTATTTCCTCCAGAGCAAGCAAAGCACCATGTAATTATTGCAAATGTCACCTGGTGAAAAATCACTTCTAGTCAATCACCCCAGCCTGGAGATAGCTGCTGCAGCTCTTTGCTGCCGCGACAAGTCAAACAGAAGTGATGAGGGGTCTCACAACTCTCCCGTCAAGGCTTGTATATTCCTCCAAATGCAGCAGATTGTTTAAATCCCATTTACAAGAGGCCAGTCCATGGACACCCCGCTCATGCTGGTGGCCCACGCTGGAGCCTGCTCCCCCATGGGTGTTGACTTGAGGCAGAGCACGTTGTGCCTTTGTAATTCAACGTGCAAATAGATCCTGTGGACCTACTGCCTCCCAGCCACTGCAGAGCAGGTGACTCAGGGGTGAGACACAAATCCTCTGTCAGGAGGGTCAGGTACTGGTCCCAGTCGGGCAGCCCCAGCTGCATTGTTAAAGTCCTGAGCCAAAAGCAGGTAGTATGTGGCATTAATTATATTTATAGCACTTAACAGTTTTTGTTGTAGAGCTCTGGCTCTATTTAATCCTAATTTGTGATGCTTACCCTTTGGGGCAACATGTTTCGTGTTTAGTTAATGCTTGAATAAGATGTGTTTGCTCTTTTTAAAAGAAAAACAAAGCTTAAGAGCAAAGATTGGTCAGTGACATCAACTGTAATTAATGTATTTAATAAACTGCGGGAACCCAAACACATCACAAAAAACAATCATTTGAAAAAAATCTGATTATCTGTTCCAAGCTTTGTATCTTAAACAATCAAAGCTGTGATATTAAAATAAATTTTACTGAAAATGAGCACATAGCGTACCATGATGATGAGCAACAATATAAACATCTCATCAGGAAAACATCATGGTTCCAAGGGCAACTGTTTGGATGTGACTGAGACGCGGTGCCAGCCTCATATTTAGCACAGGGCCCAGGAGACCGCATTCCCGTACGTACCCAACTGTCACGCGTGTATCAGGGCTGCAGTGCACGGCACAAATAACGGCGCAAATTTACCCGCTTTTTTTAATTCCAGCATTAGCAGCTGCCATCTGAGGAGCACTAATGAAGTTCTCTCTTGTCTGTTCTTTGGCTGAAGCTGACACAAGGAGGAAGGATCCTTCTGCAGCGGTGCTGGAGGAAACTTACTCTGCATAGTTTTCCTCTCCTTAAGTCTGTGCGGTGTTCTGGTCCACTCACTGAAGTGGAAAGGAAAACAACATTCACAGATGTTAGAAAATACAAGCACGGGTCTCAGCCGGTAGGATAACATCAGAAATAAATGCCCTGGCACCCCCATGCTGGCTCCTGGCTGGTCTGGTGTTCTTTGCAAGTTGCTTTAATGCAAACTTCCGTTATCATCATCATCTCAACAGTGATCTGAGAACACAGTCAGGTGTGGTAAAAAAAGTCCATCCACAAGATGACTTGATGGCCACGGAAATCTCCTTGTCCGAGCATAACATATAGTGGAAACCAATTCCGGGGTTTTACCTACGGGAGAGAAATGCAGGGCTTGTGGACCAGCTGCTGTGAGGTCACTGGATCTGTGACGTTGTTTGTTACCGGCACCGATGGATATGTCATAAAATATGTAATAACCAAAAAAATTATTAAGAACATTCTCTGGTATTTTCTAGCTTGTTAACGTAGATCAATGGAGCAAGATTTCTGCATAAAGTTTAATCCAGCCTTGCCCACAAGCTGTCTTCCTTACAAATTAATAAACTTGGCAAATGCCGCAGGTTTCACGTACTCTGTTCCTATTGGCGTGGAGCTGAAATACAGGAGGAGACCTTGCTCTGACCCCAAAAACATTTCTCACATCCTGTGTCACCTTCTGCTTGTTCCCGTTCCCCACGGCGCAGGACCGGACAGAGCCGTGTCGGTGGGACCTGCTGCAGGAGGCTGCGGGGGATGCTCGGGGACCCTCCCGGGGAGAAGGATCATCCTCAGCCCGACCTATTCACATCAGAAAATCATCTCAGAAAACTTTCTCTATTGCTGTCCCCACCCTAGGCCTCTTTTGGGAAGCGACTGTTCACGACACACAGCTGGGATCCTGCAATGCCACAAAAAAGCACGTTCTGCCGCCAGCTCCTGATGTGACCTGAACACGGGTCTGGGTTTCCCCGTGGAGAGGAGAAAGGCTGAGCTGCCAGCTGGGCTCGTCCGCCCGCCAGGCAGAGAGAGGGTTCCCCTCTCCCCCAGCACCGCTCTGTGTCTTCCCCCTCCCAGCAAGAGCTGTTGCAGGGAGATGCAGCAGCGCTGGGACGGGTACCGGGGGCCCAGCCAGGCTGTTTTTAGATCAAAGGGAGCCAGAGAGCTGATGCTCGTCAGATTGAAGACACCTTCAGCTCGGCAATGTGCAATTGTAGTGTTTGAAATCATGAGAGTTTAGCAGGGCCCTTGAGAATTTCAACATTTTTTCTGAAAAGTATTTGGCAAGTCTTGAACCAACAACATAATTCTCTCAATATATCCCAAAGCTCTGACGTGATACAGCTGAATTCCTTATTTTTAGAGCAGTGTCCAGTACTTGGTCACATTAACCCCTGCTATATTTACAATTTCTGCTTAAAAATAAAGACTACTGCTTCATCTTATTTGTTTTCTTCAAGATGCAGCTCTTCCAAAACGAGATCCTGATAGCAATCTTCCTGCTGAGTCAGGGAGCACGCTGCGGATGCTAAATCACCCGAAACAAAATAGTCTCTAGCTGATAAATTATGTGTTTTCAAATAAATCTCTCAACAATAGCTGAACCAGTTTAAAGTGTTTGCTTTTGACTGGGTAGCATTTTGTCTCTATTAACAGTTTGATGACTGTGTAACTAAAGAAATATTCCGCTGAAGGCCACAGGCACATAAAGCCTCAGCAGAGGATCCATTGTACGTTACCCTGGCAGATGTAATAAATCTCATGTAAGTGTTTCAGAGCTCAACGATGCTTTAAAATGGCCAAGAGCAAGCTACCAGTTGCTGTTGCACTCATTAGTCTCTTCTCTCCTTAAAAAGATAGAAACCTAAAGATGTCATCAAACATGAAATCTGATTTCATCCCAGCCTTTTTCTGGCCTCCTTATATATGTCCTTGCTTCAGATTAGGGTGTTTTTTGGTGTCATTTTTAGCCTATGGGATTTAATCCCTACAGCTGCAAATTCTCAGTGTCACCCACACATCAGATCATTATCGAAATTCTGCCCACAATTCTCTTCAACCCTGTGTTATAACAAACTGGTTCCTAAAAGGATATATGGGGTTTGGGAATATAATTTGTCGCAGAGCATTTCAGATTTAGTTCTTTAAGCTGAGGTGTTTGTTCTGAGGTGACAGGCGTTTAGTCTTTGCCAGCCAGCAACCAGTTCTTCCATTATACGTCTCAATTTCTTTTCAGATCACTTCAGATAGATGTGAGCGGTCTGTACGGTGGAAGCGAAAGAACAACAAAACCCAAAGGTCGTCTTCCCCTTTGCCTGCTCCTTTCCATCACACCACGGGTTGCACTTCCTCTGTACCACGAACAAGCAGATGCTGCGTCTCCCCTCTTTGTCCCTTGGTCACCCCAAGGGCGTTCCCTTAAGGAGAACTTACGAAGGATGGCTGGAAAAATCCCACCAGGATTTTACACCTAGCCCAACCCTTGCCTTTAATGTGTTTCCAGAAAGGCGTACAATCCTACTGGTGGTAAAAATCACCCAGGGTCTAATTTTCCAAGCTATGAGACAAGTAAAATGTCTCTGGGGTCAGAAGAGAGCAGTGTAGAAAGCCTGCAGCCCGAGCTGGGAAGGCAGCAGAGCCCCAGGTGTGCTAGTTAGCGGTTCCAGCCATCAGCTAAGAACAGGAAAGGTCCCAGCCCTGAGGAAAACCCGCCAGAGGAGCTGGATTTTGTCAGTCCTGGTCAGCCAGTCCTGCGATGGCACAGCAGGTCTCTGTGGATGGTTTCAGAGGAGCTTTGGTCACACCTGGGCTGCAGCTGCAGCCTCTGCCGTGTCCCGGCGGGGATACCCCCGTGCACATGGGATGGGAGAAGGCACAGGGGGAAAAGTGAGGCACACCTCGGCTGCAGGGTTTGGCCACCCTGCGGCGGTGGAGAAGAGCAAGGCAGAGGCAGGAGGACAGGAGAAAGCCCCAGGGAAGGAGCTGCAGCCCTGGGTTGATTACTTTGCACCTCCTCAGCCATTTTTTCTCATGATGCGAACACGGTGGTGATGGAAACCTCCTCCAGCCCCAGGCAGGCACTGTTAATAGCACAGCTGGGCTGAGAACAGGGCCCTGAGACCCAACAGTGAAACAATTTAGAAACTGATTAAAAGCAAAGGTTGCTACGATGGCTTTGATTCCAAAGTTGGTGCTGCATGGCGGCTGTCTGCCAACGGCACGGCCAATCCACAGCAGCTAAATTGCACTTGGAAAGTGATTTCAGTCCTGGTGATCAGCACTGCTATTAAATTGCAGTCAAGGAATTGATGAGCTGCTTTATCTTTTACCATCCCCTAACAGCTTCTGGACCCAAAGCTGAGGATCACGACGGTGCAAAGCGTAAGCCAGAGGGAGCGCCGAAGCAGGTGGGTGCAGGACATGGGGGGTGGTGCCTAAGCCCTAAAGTGTGGTCAGCACTAGAATAAATGTCAGGATTCTGTCTCTCTGAAAAGAATTAATTGATCAGGAAAGTAATCTACACCAGAGAGTCACTCTGCAGGAGTGGAAATGAGTTAGAAAGTGTAAGCAATTCAGACAAAAAAACCCCTAAAAAATTATGAATGTGTTTTGATTAATACAATTTATTTCCCCTAAATATAGTCTTTCCAGCAGGAACCTCCTCCTACCAGCTCTTACCAGCACAGCATATTCTGTAATTTACTGTTCAGTTCTAGAAAATGTTACAAACAATCTATATTTTCCATGCAACAGTGCTTGTTACCTTTTTTTTTCCCTTTTGCTACCACAGATAGACACACACACAGACATACACACACTCTCCTCTGGCATCGGCTCTTAGCCTTGGGTAAAAAAGAGGTTATTGCACTTCCTCACTGCCAGCAACACAATAAGTCAATAAACTGGGAACACGCGGGTGAGCAAGGCTGCTCTGAGAGCACAGCCTGGGAAGCTGACAAGCAGTCAAAAAGAAACAGAGAAGGCGGGGAGAAAACACACAGCCTTGAGAACAAGTGCTTGGGTACTATAATGACCCCCCTTTTTGGGGAAAAAAGGCCTGTTTTTCCCCCACTTGGGTTTAATGCAGTATTCAGCACCCTTACACACAGCAGAAGGAATCAGTGGCACATTGAGGGCTGCATGTGTCCACACAGAGAAAGAAGACATCAGGTTATGGTGCTGTATCTCCTCTGACACAATTTCCATCTTTGCCACGTTCTGCCAGTGGGTGTTTGAGTTGACCCCTTGGTGATAACCCAGCACTGCTATGGCCCTATCTGCATTTATTGTTGGCTGGATGCAGTACCGAAATTTTCCAAAAACTCACCCCACAGGATTGCAGCCAGGATATACTCACCGAGAAACAGGAAAGTGAAAAAGAAACAATGAAAAAAAAAGGAACAAAGAAAAGCTTATTGCTAAATTACCATCCACGCTGTCAGAGCTCCCAGTCTGCTTTGATAAGGGTGTTTTTAATGTACAGGAGGAGATCCATCTCTCCTCCTCTCCTCCATACCAGGACCGCTCTGGGTAATTGTCCCCATCAAGCACATGGGGTGCCCGGGCCAGGGGCAGGGGATCGCCTGTTCATCGGGTGCGCAGAAGGTGTGGCAGTGGCTGGGTGCTACCTGCAGTGCTCCCTGGCACCCGAAGGCTCAAAGTTGACACCTTTCTGTCACCTGGATGCAGCTACCTACCCTGCCCCGCAGCACACCGCCTCAGTTGCTGGAACAGGAGGACCTGCCCTTGTCCGAGTCCTTATCCCTGGGGCAGGCAGAGAGCTGCTCCCTGACAAGTGGTGGGGTGGCAGAGATGGAGATGCTGCTCCCAGAGCCAGGAGATGCTCAGGGAAAACACTTCCAGGGTTGCTTGGATGGGACACTCATCCCTGCCAATGGACACTTCCTTTTGGCTGAAATTTTCCAGATTTTTCTCAGCCTGAGGCAGACACCTGGCATGCGAAATTTTGGCCACACCAGCTGATAATTGGCAAAGTCAAAAGAAAGAAACTGTGCTCCTTTAATGGAAAGTGTCAGGCCATTTTAACACCACACAGCAGTCCCGGCTGTGCCGCTCTCTGGGTTGGGTTGTGTGTTTCTAGGCAGCAGCAGAGGTTACTGAGATGAAGGGGTCAGCTTTGCCCCAGGACCGTGGTACGTTTTGCAGTGTGTGTGTGGCTGGATCTACAAGGAGGAATGCAATTACAGAGATCTGGTCCTGCGTTTCTCCAGGTAAGGTTTATTTTACCTTACTAAGACTTCTGAACATAGAACCTAGGCTTTCCATAGGCTTTCTGTTCCCTGGGTCGTTGTTCTACCTGTTGAACCCGCTGGCAAAAGACAGATGTGTTTAATTTCACCTGGTTTTCCTGGGGCTTAATCAGAGCTCAGCTGCCACCTACTCAAAGAACAACAACAAAACCTCAGGTGGGAGCGGTATCCATCTCCCCAGAGCGGGCAGTCCTGGGTCAACGTGGACATCTTCAGGTGGGCACCCCAAGGACCTGAGGATGCCTTGGGGAAGAGTTTGCAGAAGGACGCAGACTGGGAGAGCGGGAGGTCAGGTCACTCCCTGCGGAGTCTCAGCCACGCCAGGATTTAAGCCATCTGGATCCTACCCACAAGCTCCTAAAGCACCAAGTGCTCAGGCTTCTTGGCTGATCTCGGACCTTTCCCGTGGACGCAGCAGTTCAAGCCCTCGTTTGATGCAAGCGGGTACCAGTTCTGCAGCAGTCACCGAGATTTAGGTCAGATAGAAGCCCTGACTGATCGTATTGACACCCACTGGAGACTGAAGCAAATCCTTCTAAGTCAGCTTAAAAAATCAGACCTAACCTTCTGCCAGTCATCCCCACAGCCTGCAGCAAGCAGGCAGGGGCCAGCCACGGCCCCAGCAGCTAGCACAGACCCCAGGTTCTGGTGTGCACTTTGCAACACCCCTCCACCCCAAAGAAGAAACCTCCTGCGGGCTTTGAGACCCCACCATGGGGTACCGAACCCATCCCCAGGATCACAGGGCACTCGGTATGGTGAAAGAAGAGTCCTGAAGAAAGGCTTATTCAAAAGATAAAACCAAATTGGTCAGCGGGGGTGATGCACCCGAGAATGAACGCTCCTACCCATGGGGTGTCCTTCATCAGGGCCCCACAAAGAGCCTGCCTTGTGCTCATTCACGTGCTGCTGGACGTTTCATGGGCCCCAGGGG
>WKFP01013926.1:232872-245383 GCA_011057875.1 Pterocles orientalis
ATGCAACAGTGCTTGTTACCTTTTTTTTTTTTTTCCTTTTGCTACCACAGATAGACACACACACAGACATACACACACTCTCCTCTGGCATCGGCTCTTAGCCTTGGGTAAAAAGGAGGTTATTGCACTTCCTCACTGCCGGCAACACAATAAGTCAATAAACTGGGAACACGCGGGTGAGCAAGGCTGCTCTGAGAGCACAGCCTGGGAAGATGACAAGCAGTCAAAAAGAAACAGAGAAGGTGGGGAGAAAACACACAGCCTTGAGAACAAGTGCTTGGGTACTATAATGACCCCTCTTTTTGGGGAAAAAAGGCCTGGTTTTCCCCCACCTGGGTTTAATGCAGTATTCAGCACCCTTACACACAGCAGAAGGAATCAGTGGCACATTCAGGGCTGCACGTGTCCACACAGAGAAAGAAGGCATCAGGTTATGGTGCTGTATCTCCTCTGACACAATTTCCATCTTTGCCACGTTCTGCCAGTGGGTGTTTGAGTTGACCCCTTGATGATAACCCAGCACTGCTATGGCCCTATCCGCATTCATTGTTGGCTGGATGCAGTACCAAAATTTTCCAATTTTTCTGGTCCTGCGTTTCTCAAGGTAAGGTTTATTTTACCTTACTAAGACTTCTGAACATAGAACCTAGGCTTTCTGTAGGCTTTCTGTTCCCTGGGTCATTGTTCTACCTGTTGAACCCGCTGGCAAAAGACAGATGTGTTTAATTTCACCTGGTTTTCCTGGGGCTTAATCAAAGCTCAGCTGCCACCTACTCAAAGAACAACAACAAAACCTCAGGTGGGAGCGGTATCCATCTCCCCAGAGCGGGCAGTCCTGGGTCAACGTGGACATCTTCAGGTGGGCACCCCAAGGACCTGAGGATGCCTTGGGGAAGAGTTTGCAGAAGGACGCAGACTGGGAGAGCAGGAGGCCAGGTCACTCCCTGCAGAGTCTCAGCCATGCCAGGATTTAAGCCATCTGGATCCTACCCACAAGCTCCTAAAGCACTAAGTGCTCAGGCTTCTTGGCTGATCTCGGACCTTTCCCGTGGATGCAGCAGTGCAAGCCCTCGTTTGATGCAAGCGGGTACCAGTTCTGCAGCAGTCACAGAGATTTAGGTCAGATAGAAGCCCTGACTGATCGTATTGACACCCACTGGAGACTGAAGCAAATCCTTGTAAGTCATCTTAAAAAATCAGACCTAACCTTCTGCCAGTCATCCCCACAGCCTGCAGCAAGCAGGCAGGGGCCAGCCACGGTCCCCAGCAGCTGGCACAGACCCCAGGTTCTGGTGTGCACTTTGCAACACCCCTCCACCCCAAAGAAGAAACCTCCTGCAGGCTTTGAGACCCCACCATGGGGTACCGAACCCATCCCCAGGATCACAGGGCACTCGGTATGGTGAAAGAAGAGTCCTGAAGAAAGACTTATTCAAAAGATAAAACCAAATCGGTCAGCGGGGGTGATGCACCCGAGAATGAACGCTCCTACCCATGGGGTGTCCTTCATCAGGGCCCCACAAAGAGCCTGCCTTGTGCTCATTCACGTGCTGCTGGACGTTTCATGGGCCCCAGGGGGGGGAGAGTACAGCTCTGGCTTTTGCCAGTGTGCATTGCAAAGAAGAAAAATACATTGTTAGATCATGTGGGGTTTGTAAGCCTGAGTTTGCATTCCTAAAATACTTCTGTTTTAATAACCCTTTGGAGTGCAATTGAATTTAACTCCCTGTAGCAAAGACTACAAAAAAAAAAAAAAAGCCAACTATCACCTTGGGGTTTCAAATTTGTGAAGCCCCATCCTTTTAAATTAGATTACTATCAAAAAAGGTCATGAATCCTCTTAGCAGACACTTTCACAAGAGAAAATGTAAACAAATTCTGCAATCCGATATGCGGTAGTACTGGTGTCCAGGCACTGCCAATATTTCAGTCCCTATGTAAAAAGCAGTGGGCTGATATTATCTGCAAAGGAAGTCAAACGAGAGCTGAAACAAATTAAGGCTTTTTAAAGAAACAGGAAGCCTACCATCATATCTGCAGTTAGAGTCTAGACTAAGCCTGATCTTTTAACCATTTAGGATCTTGGTGATAAACACTCGGAGAATTGTCAGTTGGTGTATAAACACTGAAACAAATGACAGCGGTTTTAATACAGCGGAGTAGTGCTCTCACTACCTAGATCATCCAGGTATTAAAAACAAACTCAACTTCTCCACTGACGTTTCATTGCAGACCAGGCTGAAGATTTTCTTGACACTATGTGCATGTTCCGGACCTCAGACAAGGGCATGGACTGTGTCTGCTCAACTGTTAGAAAGAAAGTTTTTCTCAGGGAAAAGGCTGGGACACAGGAGAGGGAGATACAACTCCCAAAACGTTCGTGTGGCCTTGAATAAAACACATTTATTTTCTTGTTTCTTTGGTCAGGATGTCTTTAGCCTGCTGGAAACCGACTGGTTCTTACCAGAGCAGTTGTACGGCATGGTCCAGTTCTGATTTGAGCAGTTATTCAATATTTAATCAAATAGTTATTAAATAATTTATTAAATCGATTATTCAGATCAAAAAACCCATCCTGCAGTGTTCTGAGCATCTTAAGCTCGGTTTCAGAGGAAGTGGGACCTCAGCACCCTGCACTGCCGTGTCCTGGAATGACAACATTCTGTCTCACGCCGAGCACTGTGATTGTCACCTCCGTTTGCTATGTGGCACACACAGAGCAGGCGACTTTGCAGAGATACATCAGAGCAAGGTGAAGCACTGAAAGCCCATGGCCAGGCTGCAGCAGGAGCTGTGGTGTGGGACACTCCCAGTGGTCACAAATCCTGCAGAACACCGAGCTCCGTGGCAGAGACATTAATCAGCGTCATATAAGAAACCCCAAATCTGCTGCGCGGGGTGGTACCTAACTTTCTCTGATTGCACATGATAAAAACTGCATAGGGCGTGGGTTTAAGAAAATATTCAAAGGAGGGACCCTGGACTCCAGATCTGACACCTGCCCAGATGTTACCAGCACGTGGAGATGCCACTTTACTGTGGGGCTGAAAGGGCTGCAGGGTCTTTGCAGTACGCACCTCAGTCCACCCACCGTTGTGTGATACGGAAGCATCCCCGTGGGCAGGATTCTCCACCTTCACATCCTGTCTGTGTTTGTCTCTCACGTGTTAAAGGTACTAATTACCTGCTGCTAATGAAAGAACGCTACTGAAACCATCTCTGTCTGTGAACCACTCTGAAAATGGTCAGAAGAGGAGCACATGCTTTCCTATCTTGGGCAAAATCTGTATCTGCAATGCAGAGCCTCCACCCAAAATACAGTCCCCAGCTGCACCCCCTGCAGTTCTTCCAGTTAGCACCAGCACCCAGCACTCAGGGCACCGTTGTCCAGGACACGTGGCGGGGGAAGGAGGGTCAGGCACACTGGTAGGACACATCGAACACTCACGTCAACAGGACCACAGGGCAGCGTTCCCCAAAACACCAAGATCTTGATGCTAAGGGGCTCTGGGACTCCCAGGAGTGCCCAGGGGTTGCTCCTGCCACCAGGACACTGCTGATGCAGGGTCACCGTGTAGCACTGTGCAGCACCGCTGCCCTTCCCACTGCAGCATCCTCCATCCCTGGCTGCTCAGAGCCAGCCAGAAACCACGGGGTGAGCGCTGCTGGGCTGGGCACCATGCAGGGGGCGAGGGCAGGGATGGCTTGTGCAAGTCCCAGAGGAGGCAGCAGACATCACCTCCGTTGAGCCACCTTCCCTGGATCAAGAGCAAGCACTCCTCGAGCTGGCTCAGAGCCGCAGGGAAGGTGGCACGGGCGAGGGCAGGCGGCTCCCCTGGCACCCAGCAGCAGCCACGGGCAGGACTTTCACAAGGAAATGTGGCAACAGGAGCAGCTGCAGGCTGGCCTTGCAAAACATAAAAGCATTGCCCTGGGGGGCACCGGGAAAGTTTAGCTGTTGGATTTTAGAGGGTGGATAGTGCTTAGCCAGGGCATGTTATTTTAAAATTATAAACCTGGAGTTCACCAAAGCGTCTCCTTCTGCAGCTTCCTTAACATTGCCCTTAAGCCAGGAGGTCAACCATGGCAGGCTTTCAAGGAAGGCTCAGACAGAGCCGATTAGTTGCCTTATAAACATCCTTCCCCTGGCACGTTAGTCATCCCGAGATGCCAGCAGCCACCCGCTTCACAGGCTCCAAAGGGAGAATTCGACCTACTGCTGTGCTGGCACACCCCCCTCTGGAAGCTGCCTCCCTGGCCAGCAGCACATCGTCCCTCCCGGGGGTGATGCCCTGGCCCCAGAGGATGGGGCAGGTCCTTGGCAAGGGGCTGGAGCAGAAGGTTTTGTGTGTGGCACAGCCTCCGCACGGCAAGTTGGCCTCTGGATGGACCCGCGAGTGTTTGAATGCCAAGATGACAGGCTGCCAGGAGGGGGGTCCCACCGGTCATTCACCCAGGGGGAAAGCCCAGCACCCCCTGCCCTGCAGCATCCTCCACCCCTGGAGAACATAGGAAAAGGGCCAACAGCCTCGTACAGATGGTTTTCCGGGGAAAGAGTTGCTCAGTGATGCACAGATTTTTCTTGCCAAATAAATGTTTCAGCATTTCAGGCTCTGGCAGTGACTTATCTAAAAATTCATTTTGTACCTCTTGTAATCACTCTTGACAAATTAAATGTCAGTATTTAACACTGCTTAGCTCAAGGTCTGCTGCCCCAGGCGGCTGCAGGCACAGGTAACCACCGTGGCCACGGTGCAAAATGATCTGGAGAGCTTCTGTGAGCAACACTTCCACGAGGGATGAGCAGACGGGTGAGTTATCATTTCAGCAGCAGATATCTATAGTCTCTTATGTTCAGCCAGTGTGCTTTATTTCAGTAAATCTTCCCCGCCAAACAAACAAAACCAGACCGCAGAGATGCTCCTTCAGCAGCCTGAGTTTTCTGCGCGTTCCTCTTGCTCAGATTTGTCACCAGAAATGCATCCAAACCACAGCTCTGACAAGCCACAGACATTTCCTTCCTCCCTTATTTGTTGAAGTGAGGGTTGGAGGCTTGACATCTGCGGCCGGGGGTGAGTTTTGCATCCCAGCCTCATTCCTGCTGGCTTCCACGTCGTACGCAGACCCTGCGCCTGCTGCCGGACCCAGCAGCAGCCGGTTTTATTTCCACTAACTCATAATTTCAGGGAGCAGCCTCAAAGCTGGCACCCACGATGCCTGACGAGGAGCGCTGAGACTCATGTCAACAGCTGAATATTGTTTGTGGGCTTTCGGGAAGCAGTTGCAGGCTGTGTGGAAGGAGCTGCCAACACTTCTGGTCTGGGGAGCTGTAGGTTTCCTTTCTCTAGTGCTCGTGTTGCTGCTTTCCCTTCGCTCTCCGTTTTAGTGAAGCCAGTGCACCTTTGTGCGACAGCATCCTTCACAGACACTGTCAAAATGTGTGTCAGAGCATTTAAACACAGTTGCGTAGATTTAATAAAGTTATTCTGTCACCATGCTTTAACCGGAGGAAATTCTGTGTTGAACAAACCCTTGATTTCAAATGGTATTTGAAGGATGAGGAAGAAAAGCTTTTTTGGAGCGGTAAAGACTTTTATTAACTTATGCCACTCCTATAAAAGTGTTAGAATTCAGTGCACATCGCTGAGCTAAGAAAATAATATTGCATCTCTATGGCAACTGGCAATGAGCAGCACATTGACCATCCCTCAAGACACAGGGAATTGCATTATTCTTGCATTACAACGGTTTCTCCTTAGAGCATGCCTTGTGCTTACATTTCTTTAGGATTAAAAAAAAAAAAGTAAGAATTGTGAATCACCAACCTTCCAGCCAAATGTTTGAAGCAGGAAGCCTTAATTTTATTTCCTGTAGCTCCTGCTTTGCACAGAAGAACTGTGACTTCATTCGTGCAATCAACATTTATCTACACAATTCCCAAGGATGCTTGCATGATGAAAGCATGGAAATAAGGCAAACTGCTTCTCTTCCCCTTTCATCTGTGATCATCTACACTGTTCGCATCTCCCCAGCTGCTACAACACTGAACCATCACACCTGATGTTCCTCTTTAACTCAAAATTTATCTCAATGAAAGGAAGTGTGCATTTCACGAAGGAAACGGCTCTGCTATAAACTAGAAAAAACATAGAGGGCATTGTAAAGAAAAAAGGCGGCAGAGCATGAATGAGGCACAAAGATGAGGTGTGGAGAAATGCTCTGCCCCGAGAAATACAGCAAGCAGAAAGGAGAGCAGGCAGAGAGCAACACTGGGAGAGGCAGACACCGACCACGCAGCAGCGGAAATCCAGCTCCAAAGTCCATTAAATGCTTTTCAGAAGCTTCCCGGCAGCAGAGAAGTGCTCACTCATTCACTAATAATGTCTTTCAATATTCTTGGGACTCTGTGGCCAGACACGATGACATTGGGCTCGCTCTGCCCGGTTGCAAAATTGGAGCCCTGCCAAAGGCAGCGCAGTTTTCTTTACACAAGCACCTCAATAGAGCTTCAAGCTTCAGGGCATAAGCTACCCACCGAGTAAAGGCAGCTATTCTGACTATTTCATGGCTTTTGTCCATTTCTCAAAGACGTATCAACCCAGGAAAGATGGTGCTGGAATAGGATTGCAATTTGTGCGTATAGCATATCCCCTCCTCTTTCCTGTCCTGTTCCTGCAAAGGAAAATTCGGTGGCTTCTGACCACTGTTGGGTTATGCTACAGAATGCTTCCCAGAAAACCGAGAGGCAAAGAGCATCGTTTTAGTGATGAAGTAAGAATAGTGACCACGCTAAAAAAAAAAAACATTTGGCAATGCTGAAAAAATGGCAACACGGACCATAATTATATCCCTTCAAATCCAGACCGGTGATACGGTCCTTACTGCTGCAGCCCATCTGCAGATCGCAGGAGAAGATGCTGGAGCCGCCTGCAGCAGGCAGAGCCACGGGCAGCGCGGACCGGGCAGCGCTGGCAGCAACGCTTGGAGACAAGCGAAGGGAAAAGCCCGTCGTATTAAAATTCAGGGAAACTTCTGCTCTGTATCGGTTTGATTTGATAGTTGGTTTAACTTATTTTGTGCTCAGCCAGCGCTCTGTGGCTGAAATTTGTGTTTCATGTTCCCAGACAGCAGATGACCTACTTTTCTTGCTTTATTATTCCTGCCTGCCCGGGGGTGGAGGAGGAGTGCTGGTGGTGTGTTTGTGGAGGTTATACAGCTGGGACTTGGTTGGTGACTGATTTGGAGAGGAAAGGGGCAGAGCTTTCGGTAGGGTTTCAGGGGCTGTGAAAATGGATTCAGTCTGTGATGCTCTGCCTCTGCCCCGCCATGGGAAAGTCTGTTTCCAGAGGGGGTTAAAGCAAAAATGAGGAATTACTCAAGAGTAAGCAAACTGCCTGGCAGAGGTGGGTGCTGGCGAAGGTGTGAAGGGTGGGAGGAGCGGGGCGATGGGCGGCAGTGGGGAGGGAGGTTTGAGAGTGGGCGGCCAAGAGGAAGGCACGTGGGATGTGAGAGCCCCTGGGTGCTTATGGGGAGGTGGGAGGCAGTCTCTGGAGAAAGGATGGAAGGAAGGATGTCAGCATGGGGGAGAGGAGAGAATAAGAAACAAAAGGACAATATGCCCGAAAAACGACGGTTTTGCCAGCATAGGCAGGTGGGTAGCTCAAATTCACCTCTTACGCACGTGAGCAATCGCAGCTGCTTTGGGGTAAATGTGACTCTAAAGGAGACAGTGCTTGAGACCTCGCTGTGTGGGAGCAAGCCTTCATCCCAGCTGAATGTGAGACATAATCAAAACAATTTTGTGGTGTCCGATAACCAGATCAAGGAACCCCCACAAGAACCCAGGTGACGCACAGGCGGGTGAGGATTGCCCTAGGTCAATGCAGTCGGAGAGCGGTATCAGGAGGTCAGGTAGGTGAAGGAGAAGACCTGGGAACATACCTCAGGGAGAAAACAAAGTAAAGAAGCTTTCAGGCTGAAGAGCTGTCTGGGGCAGGAGTAGGACTTTTTTCCACTTCTTTGGAAAAAAAACAGCCCATGTGGATGCTCTTTGTAAGTAACAAGAGTTTACATCAAACACTTAAATCCATCATTTTAATTGCCTGACAGAGCAGAGCCCAAATAATAGCTAGCTTCGCTGGCCAAAGCAAACAATGAGTTATTCTTCTCTTTCTTAATGCATCTGCACAACCTTCCCCCGCAGCCCTTTGGGCAGCCTGGGGAAAGGCTTTTGCTGCTGCTGCAACTGAAGCAAGATGCTTACAACCAACCCCGGAGTCAGGCAGCTGTAAAAGCAGAGGAAGGAGGGGATGGTCTTGCCTTGCAGCTGGAAAAGCCCATGACCCGCAGGGAGCTGCACGTCCCCTGGTAGCCACTGGCTCCTTTCCTGCATTTCGCATGTTTGCACATTGAAATGTATTGGCATTAACGAGATTTGATGGAAACAATTCCCTTTAATAGGGCAGCTGAAAGCAATGAAACACCTCTCTGCAAAGGTCTTTTCTGATAGAGGTAGAGAAAGGGAAAGAAAAATTATATGAACAATAATAATTGAAAGCTCCTTAGACTAACCCTGTCTTCTAACACCGGTCTCTCAGCCCACAGGCAAGCCAGCAGGTCCTGCCACAAGACAGTACTTCAATACATCACATACTATCTCACGTATTTTGTGTACAACTTCTTGAGCAATACGAGAGCTGATTACAGCTACTAGAAAAAATGTCCCGTAGTGATGCACCTAGTAATGGCAAAACCGCTTTTGAACATTTTCCCTTCACTTAGAGATGGCTTGTCTAGTTCTCAAAGCAAGAAATCAAACGGCATTATTGTTGGGGAGCAGAGAGAGAGAGAACCCCCCAAACAAGAAGAAGGGGAAATGGCCACTTGTTCCCACGGCGTCCACTGAGCAGCTGGAAGACCCAAAATATCCTGCCGCTGAAGGAGAAAGGCAAGGGGTATGGCGTGTCTCTACTTTGTAACTTCAATTTTTTCACACTAACCAGCCCCAGGTGAGGATATTTCATGAGCTAATTGATCATTTACGACTCCTCAACACTAGGGAAGAACCAGCGCTGCTTGCCGGAAAGCTCACACTCAAGCTGCCGTCCTCAGAGACCAATAAACACTTTGGCAAAATTTAAGATAAGACATTTCACCTAATTAACAGGCAGAGAAAATGTCACCAGCTCCTCACCTAACCAGAAACTTGTCACGAACAGTTTCGTGTCTTGATTTAGGGGTCCAAAACGTATATTTCTGCCCCCTAAGAAACCAGAGGATGGCATCCTTCGCGCAGCCCCAGCTGCAAAGGAAAACGTGGGTTTTGCACAGCGGTGAGAGTGGCTGCTTGCTGTTTGTCACCCTGCAAGGAACCTGTGGCTGCTGCTCTGAGCTACAATGAAAGGCCGATGAGAATTACATTAACATCAAAAGAAGCAAAGCTGAGCCATCCAAGCCTTCATCAAAGGAGTGAAGCAGACGGGTAATGGTGTGCTCAGAACGAGTCAGGTTTCCGCTTGTTCACCGCTGGCTTGGGCGCTCTGTGCTCGTGTGCCCAGCCCAGAATTGGCCAGCACAGGGGGATTCCTACCTAGACCCCTTCTCATTTCCGTACTTCCCCCCTTTTTGCAACACAACCCTTGCAGCATCTGCACTGTCATTCGCCACTTGCCTTCCTCGTGGTTCCTTATCCGTGGGAATAATTAGCTTGAGCACTGAAAGCCCCTCGGTGGGAATAAAGGGACAACCCCATGTCTCCTAGCACAGAACAGAAGTTCATTAGTTTGCATGAATTCCCCATAAAATGCGGATGCATATACAGCATATGGCCTCGTTATGTTTTTCTCTCCAAATAGATAGCAAAAAAAAAGTGTATTTTTGTTGATCATTTTCTAGTATAAATTTGATTGGGAGTAGGAACATTTTTTTCTTTAAATGAACTGTGTATTCTGCATCTGTGCTTCGTGCGTTAAAGAGAAAATTCAATCATTTCTGTGTAATTGTTTTATTTACACCAGTTTAACCAGAAAACAAATGGCTACAATAATCTTCTTCTGAGTAAGAAATTATGTAGTTCACACCAGGAGGGTAATCAGCAATGAAAAAAAATGAATATTTTCCTGACAAAGCTGGAAATTCATGAATGCTTCTTTGATGGGCAAGAAACCAAATGTTAAAATTACCTCAAGCCACTTCGCATGACAAAATAACCGTGTTTTAGTCACCCTCCCCTTTGTCTTTTCTCTTCGAGCAAGTGCAGGCGCTGGAAAGCCTGGCCCCAGAGGCAGAAGGTCCTTCCCTCCGACCCAGCCCAGCACGCAGAGGTCTCGGGGATGCGCGTCAGTTCTCTCGTAGGGTTTTGAAGGAGCAAAATCGCTGAAGGCTCTTGGTGAGAGAAAACCTGAATGTCAGTTGTATTTCTTATAAACAGAATTTGGTAAGAGAAGGCTTTGACTGGGCACCACATAGTAATATTTCCTCTAATTCACACGCTCTGGAGGGAGCGAGCACGGCCAGAGCAGCACCGTCAGAGCCCCGTAGCGGCGGTGCCTGGCTGTCGGCGTGACCCCTCGTTTCTGTACTGCCCAGGGAGCGAGTACAGAGGATGACCACCCTGCTTTTCCAATTACCTTTTAAAACAGCCACCGATTAGGTGCTGACATGTAAAGGTGACTCTATAAACCCTTCTTGCATCTTCAGAATGGCACCTGAGCATTTCCCAGGATGCGCCAAAGGGACTCCAGGCTGGGCAAGCGGGTGAACCCCAGGAACCTGGCTGCCCGCCACATGCACAGGGCTCTGGGGAGAACGCTGTGACCACGACCCCCCCGAAAGCAGACGCTAGCTGGGATGTGCCAGAGCCCTGGCCGTGAGGATGCGTGTGATCAAACAGCACAGACCATTGCATCTCAGTGCAACGCGAGGAGCCTTCTGCCTCCAGACCAGTTGCCAGCACTGGGAAAACAGGGCTGCACATGCTGGATCCAGCCTCAGGAGAACACCACTGAGACCCCGGGAGGTACCAAGCACAGTATCGGAGACGGCAGAGCCGGGCTCACGAGGCTGGTGCAGCCTTTGGAGCACACACAACGTTTGTACAGGGTGAGCAAGCTGGTGCTGACTGAAAGCCAGGGCTCCAAACCTGCGCAGACGCTGCAAAAATCCAAAATCCTGATGGATCTTCAGGCATCCAGGGCAGCGCTGACACAGCCAAGCTGAAGCCGAGCATCCCTCTGAAGGAGCAGGCCACACCACAGCTCCGAAGCAGCCTTTCATCAGCACATCTGCTGCATCAATAGATATTTGACTTAATACAGAGGAACAAGGAGTATTCCTTTCTGGGTCTTTTTTGCCAGAAATGATGCTAGCTACCTAGGAAGGACCTGTGCAACAAGACAGAGATTAACTAAAATAACCCATCCAGGAATGTTTAATAGTGTTTCTATCCAGCAAGAGTCTCCTTTTGTTGAAGGCCAGGAGAGGGTTCTGCAAGCACGGAGGAGAAGGTCAGAAATCTGCAGATGCCCGTGGAGATGAGGGAAACAGCAAAAAAAGGGCCACCGTGACCTCTTGTGACACCTGTGCCGAATGTCCTGCACCACTTCTTCCAAAGCAGCAGCTGCCCAAGTGCCGCCGCTGAGGCTGCAGCAGGAGGTGACATCGGGGCACCAAGGCAAGGTGGGCACGTACACAGCTCCCGAGTGCCGGTGCTTCCCTTCTCAAGGAGGTCTGATGGCTTTGCTTTACTTTCAGCTTCCAGATCCTAATGAGAACCAAGAGAAATCAATGCAATTAGTAGCTGTAAAACTAATTCAGCAATATTATGACCTTGGCAATCCTACTTGCCTGAAGTGGATGGGTTAGATCCAACGCTTTGATGACTTTGAGCGTTTCCTTAGCAGAGCAGAGAGCAGTGCTGCAGAGCAGAGCTAGCGGAGGGATGTGCGCAGTGCCAGTGCCTCGACAACTATAAAAAGGTTTCCATCTGCTTTGTTAAAATGAGGTTGTTTACTCAAAACGCCTTTGAAGCAAGGACAAGGAGTAGTACATATGGCTCTAGAAAAGGAGCACTGCTATTTATAATAAATCTGGATGGAAAGGAAGGTGATGAGAAATGCTGGTGATTACACTGGAACCGTGCAGACGGGTGGGACTGCGTCGGTTTTGATGTCGCTGCAAAGAGCAGCTTTCAGGCCAGAATTTGTTTTTGCCGACAGTGCCAGCGCAGGCTTCAGCATCCATCCCACCCAGCAGGACCTTGCTGGTTTGAAAATACACGTCGTGTCTTGTGGGGAGGGAAGGTACTTACCAGAAGTAACAATGACAAACTGGCCCCCTGCCAAAGATCACAGCTGGAGGAGCTCTCTGGTAAAAACCTCTGGTTTCACCACCAAGGATCCTGGACCCAAAGCACATCACCATCACAGCCCCAGCACACCCCAGCACATCACAGCACACCCCAGCACACCCCAGCACACCCCAGCTCACCCCAGCACACCCCCAGAACACCCCA
>WKFP01013927.1:11909-31168 GCA_011057875.1 Pterocles orientalis
AGGAGATCACACCGGCAGCTGCAAACAGGATCATTGCTGACTTCCAGGAAGCAGCCTTTCAATTATTCCGAGCTTACAACACCGTTCAGCACCCCAGTAGCTTGTAAAGCAACTGCAAAGAAAACAATGAAAACTTTAAACAAACCTTAATCCATTTTCTCTTCCGGATGGGAGAACAGGAACGCGAGTTCGCGGGTTCCTGCTCTCGGAAGACTGTGTCTTTTGTAACGTGCACTTATAAATTTTTAAGAGCATCTCGTGTAGCTCCGAACCAGCAAACACAGACAGTGCATTTGGCAGAAGCCTACGAACGGCAGCAAGCCGTGAAGAATGAGAGAATCAGTCACCTGTCCCCGTGCCTGCTGCCGCCTCCAAAAGCTCTAAGTGCCGTAAGAGGGCAGGTACGCTGAAGAAATGTTCGGTTTCTTTCTCAATAACGATTATAATACTAAATATCCCATTGAGATGTCAGGATCTGAAGACAGAAGGGAACATTTATCTGCAAAATTCCGTATCTCGTACAAAGTGGCATCACACAGACACCTGTATCTACTTTAAAGGCTTTGCGTACAATTTACAGTCCCATAAATCCCGACGAAGAAACACGGATTCTGGACAGTCCTGGCAGCCAGAGCTTTAGAGTGCTATCATGGGTGAATCCAGAACCTTTTTCTTTTATTTTTATATCCGATTTTAATCTGAAAGTACAATTGTATCAGAAAAATCGATCTTTAAAGCCTTCTTACTTTCTAATCTGGCGGTCTCTCATCTTTAACCTCCCAGCCCATCACCAGAACCGCTGTCACCTCCTCCCCCTGCCCCTCCGAGCAGCCTGTCCCCCAGCCCAGGTCTGTCCCCACGCCACCCCGGGAGGGATTCTGCTTCAGAACCCTGGAGTCACTTCCCCGTTGAGGACCAGACCCTGGCTCTACGCACGCTCTTGCTGTGATAAATCTGGACCTTCACTCTTCACCTGCCTCTCATCCCCCCTGCTAACTCAGAGCTCCGTGTTCATGTCCTGAACTCACTCTTACTCCTTTCCGACTGCTGGATGTAGGGTTTTTTTTTCAGAAATATCCATCTGCATCTTTACAAATCTGCCCCACGGTCACTTCATGCTTTTATTTCCCAGGGAGAGCCTTTTCCTTTGAATTTTTTTAGAGGTTCCTAACCGATTGAGGGACCCACCTTCCACAGGAGTCCAGGCAGGAATACCATCCAGCACAGACCATGACATCTCGCACAGCTCTGCCTTCCACATCGCCGAACAACCCCAGCCTACTCTTACCAAGGACAAACGTTTCCCAGGGAATTTAAGCAGCACATTTGACGGCTTTATCACCGCTCTCCAGTGGTTACGTGGTCTCTCCGGTCACGTTTCCTGCTACTCATGGGGCAGGAGTGACCAGCTTTGAAGCGCACACTGTCTCATAAACCCTGGAGCTGCTGAGCACACAAATGTTGGGTTTGGAAACTGCTTTTGATATCATGGGAAGAGAGGAGCACCGGTTTGAGGTCTGCAAAACCTCTAGAGCTTCACCAATATTGTTGTAGAGCGTTGAGCCTTTACAAGAACATTGCTTTCTGTCTTTATTACTGTCTGGCATCGTCTGTAGTTGAAACTACCTCAAAGCTGCAGAGGGGACGAGCCACAGACAATGTCACCAGCACTACCCGTCACCCTTCAGCCTGCACACAGGGATCATTCCCTGTAATCCAGACTCATAATCCAAAACCATCCTTTTTAATGGGGTCTGTATTATTTAGTCAAGCCTTTTGCTCTGTTTTTTCTCAAATTCCCATTAGCAAACACTCAAGCCATTAAGTTTCCTTGGCTAGACAAATACCTGTCCCTGCAGAGCCACCGGCACACATCACAAGGCTGTTCTACCTTCCTGCACACCCTGTTCATCAGCACACCGAACCACAAGGTGCCAGGAAGAGGCTGGCGTTGGGGCAGTTTCAGAAAGAACAGAGGCTGTAAAAGCTGTTCCCACTTCCCGTTCTAGAGCTAGCTGCAAAAAGATGGATGTTTTCTTTTTTTTCTTTCTTTCTTTTACCTGTTAGAGCTGCAGCAAAGAAAACTATCTTAATAGATGGCTTCCTAAATGCTAACTCAATGAATTTGCCCTCAGCTCTGAATGCAGGAAACGACGGGGTCCCTGGCACCAGCCAGTTTTGCTGTGATGACAGAGGATCTAGCTGTGAGCAGGGACACACGGTCAGAGCTCTGAACACAACTGCTCAGGAGACGGTCCTCGCTGCACAAAGATCCCAGTCTAAACCAAACAGAGAATTAACAGCCAAGCACGGGGTCACTGGGCACATTGCTCGAGGTACAGCCTTGTGTTCAGTCCTTTGGGCCACCAGCTTCCCCGAGAGCGAGCCCAAGGACAGGCGACCTGCACTGACTTTGACTTTCCTGCAAGCTGACGCTCACGTGAGGAATTAATTTTGCACTATTTCTTGTGCTTGAGCTTCAGGGAGCTAGTCCTACGTACAGAGGACGTGCCAAATTGCAAACATTCCCACGAACATTTTCACGATCCTAACTGGTGATTCAAAGATCTCCAAGCACAGTGTATTAGGTATGTACAAAATTAACAGAAATGTCACGCGCTTCAATTAATTCAAACTTACACGAGCAATAAATGCACCATTTGCATTATTACTAACACATACCATTTAGAGGCATGTTTGGATATGAATCTAACACGATAGCTTTACTAAGTTAATTAGATAACTGCTAAACATACTAATTGATTTTTAATTACAGGGAGCAAAGCTTGCAGTGGAGCCAAGACTGGCAGACTTCTCTGTCGTTAGAGAACAAAAGGAACTTCAGCAACGCTTCAGCATCCCCAGGCTCAGACGTGTCTGGTTTTCTGTACATTCCCCTTAGCCACTTCCAAATCCAGCAAGATTTGCCCAGCTTCTGATTTCCTTACTGTTTTTGAGACTTTCAATCAAAAGAGAAAAGGCTTAAAAACATCCCAGAAGAAAGATATTTGCACGTACTAGCTTAAACTTTTTTTTTTTTTTTTTGCCTAAAAACATTGAGTTCAGGACCTAGAACTGCAACCCCCATAGATCCGCCAGCAGGAATCCCTTAGTTTCTGCTGTTCAGGCTTACCAACTCTTCTGAGACTGTACATATCCATCCCTTAGAAGTCATCTCCAGTTCTCAGACACAAGCACGGCAATCAGTCCCCCCCAAAGAGCTGGAGGTGCAGCTCATCCGAGAACCACACCCCAATTCCCCCCTAGTTTAGGGCAGTGGCACATAAGATAGTGTCACCACTGAGGTATCCGAAGAGCTGCCCTCCCTGTCTTGCAGACTAGTCTTCAGGAGAGAAGACTCAAGATGCACATCGCCCTGTAAGAAGAAAAAGCAAGGAACCATGGTTGCTGCCTAGACTGCAATCCCAGAGCATCCTACCATTGAGAAGCCTCCAAGGACATGGTTTTGGGTGAACAGTGGACATGCAATGTCCTAGACTGCAATCCCAGAGCATCCTACCATTGAGAAGCCTCCAAGGACATGTTTTTGGGTGAACAGTGGACATGCAATATCCTGGACTGCAATCCCAGAGTGTCCTACCATTGAGAAGCCTCCAAGGACATGGTTTTGGGTGAACAGTGGACATGCATCTCCACACCTCCCCAAAACAAAGATGGGGCTAGCCAACAAACAACCAAATACCCAACATGAACATACACCTTAACTGAGATGACCCTTGGTGGCAGGGCAGTGCCAGAAGCACCTAACATTCCAGGTCTCCTTTCCGTTTGCGTGCTCCAGCAGAGGGGAGCACAGCGTCCTGCACTGCCATGTTGTAATGTTCTAAACTCCGTGGGAAGGGCTTGGGGAGGAAGATCCATAACCTAATGACACCTCAGCAGCCTGACCATGAGCTTGCACAGCAGTTCCGAGCTCTTACGACCTTCGGTGCTCCTCTTGTTCTCCAGGAGGAGTCTGGAGACCTCGAAAGTGAGATGTGACCTCACATCAAGCAGGGAACCCAAAGTATTGCTGCCACTGTGTTGGGGACTCATTGTCCCCCCACCAATGGTTACTGCCCCACCAAAAAGGATGAACTTTTGGTATTCAACTGCACTGCAAGAGCAGGGTATTGCCTCACCGGCCACCCCCACAGCCTCACCTTCCAAGGGAGGTGGCCACCCCCAGGAAGGATGCACAGCTCTCCCCAAACCTGCCCATGGTGCCAAAGGGTCCTGTTTAAAAAAGAGCAAGATCACCATAGAAACAAATCAGCTGCTGTCTCTTGGTCATAGTCTATATCACTTACAAACTCTCTTCTTTTATTTGGCACCAACACATCAGAGCTCTGCAAGCCCACCTTTGGGCCACCTTTGCTTTGGCAGTCGCCCCAGGGAGATTTTTTTTTCCAGTGACTGAGACCAAGGCTCTCAATTCCCATTCCCTGTGTGTGCAATTCTCCCCTGGCTGCGCTGTTACTTATGCAAGAAATGAATTAAGAACAGCCCAAAGGCTCTGTCTTCTGTACTGCTTTGGGTGCGTTTACCATGAGATGTTGCATTATTTTCACCCGTAATTCTTCAGCAAATCCCTGAAAGAAGGGTGCAAGGACAGTTTTAGGAACAAAGGGAGTTTTTGATCTGTGAGTTTTCAGCAAGAGGGGCCTGAAGCACTGCATCTGTTCCACCACCCTCCTCTGCAAGCCCTGCCTGAGCAAAACCGCGCAGCACATCAGAGCCAGCTTGTTCCTTCCACTGCAAAGGGAAAGCTTCCTTCTCATGAACTGAAGAGCCAAGTCATACGCCCATATTCCCGGTTGCTGACAGTTCCTATCTGCCCCAGAGAAGCTAGAAAGTCCTTGAGTGTCCTGGCAGCAGCTCCACCCATCAGTGTGTGATCAGCTTCTCCTCAGCACCAACCCAACACAGCCTCACCCCAGCTGCTGGGGAGAGAGTTCCCTCTGTCCCAGTGACACCAAGGCATCAGAGCAGCTACAAGTCTGGTTTGTACCCGTGCAGACACGCCACTGCTTGGGAAGCACAGCAGCGATGCTGAATACCCTCATCATAAAAACGTGCAATCCAGTTTTTGTATGCATGCAGGTTTCTCCCTGCTGAGTGCCAGCACCCACACTGATGCTCCCAGCTGCTCGCTAAGGGATGCGGCAGCTGCAGCGGGTCAGCTCCAGCCCCCTCTCCCCGCCTTAGCAGGATTAGGTCCTCCTCTGTCTCGCACAGCTCGGTGCTATTCCAGGAAACTTGACCCCAAACTGATGTTTTCCAGGCTGTGCAGCTCACTCCCGATTCCTAACGGGCAGCAAAGACAAGCGCCAGCAGAAGCACAGCTGTTTGCTGCCGCGGTGGCCAAGCCAACAAGGCGAGATTTGACGGTTCTGGAGAAGGAGCCATCCTTCTGGCAGTTACGGGATCGGCGCAAAGCCTTAGCGACTGAATTTCACAGATGTGTTCAGGGCAGCTCTTGCACAGCACAGGAAAATATCTGAGAACACACCTGATTTTCCTTTACAAAAGCCACGTTTCTGGAGTTGTTTGTGCCAGACCAAGAGGAATGATGAAACTTTGCTACTGGAAAACCATACAAAAGACGTTAAGAGACCTGATTACTGCACGCCTGAGACTTGAAATGCAGGGTAAGTATATTACTCCAAATCCCAGCCAAGAAGGCAAGTTTCCGACAGTACACTGGCAGGCTATTTCTTTTATTTTCCTTCATACTTCCAAAAAGAGAAGGCACTCAAGTACAAGAATCCACCATTCACTTTCTAGGAGCATTTTTCTCATTCTCATATAAAAAGACTTCTTTCCATCAAGATTTCTCCCAGCTGAGCATCTTGGAAGAATATCCAGTAGAAACACCAGAGATAAATTCTCAAATTATGTGTCACCTTTCCTTTAGTTCCCAGTTCCCCCCACCCAAAATCCCCACCTGTGCGTGCTCCTGACCAGTAGTCTCCAGTTCAGCCCCACGGATGAGCTGGTGGACACGGGTGAGGTTTCTGGTCAGCCACCAAAACCGCCCTCAGATAAAATGATCCACCCAAGGCACCACCTCGGAAAGGAGGAGGGGATGAAAGGGGCTTTGATGGGGAATTTAAAGGCTCGGTGCTGCCCTTGGTTTTGCTACCACAGGCTGAAAATCCTCCCATTGAAAGGCTGTAGCCTACAAGGAAATGCCACAGCACAGCCTAAAGTAATTAATAACGACCCAGGCTCCAGCAGCCAGGAAGGGAACTCAGCCAGGATGCTTAAAATAGCACCTGAAGGTGGGAAAAACGAGAGGTTTGGGAAACCTCCCAGGCTCTGCTTTGTTCTTTCATTCTGTCTCACTCCAGCATCCATCCACATCAATATTTTTTCCTGGCACTCCCACTCCACGCTGCCCAGGCGCTATTCTCACCCTCCTTGGGTCGTGACTGAACATTTGTATTTATGTAAATACAATCCCCTTATGAAAACAGATTCTTGCTTGTGAACCAAGCACGCTAAATCTGCGGAGACTCCGAAGCTGCATTTTACCTCCATCAACAGAAAGCAGGACAGAAAATGATGCTCCAGGCTGTTCCTGCCCTTGAGACTCATTGCACAGCTGCGCAGCAAAAAAACACACTGTGTTTCTCCCTCCCCTTTCCCCCTCTGTAATAAAAATCATTTACTAAAAACTTGTATTTAGGTCCATTTCTCCCACACCCTGCATGCAACATGTGTGCTAACTCGGGTTCTTCCTTTGCCCACAAATCCTTCCCAAGCCTGCTGGAGGTCGACACCGAGGACTGACCCCATCTGCATCCCACCTTAGGCAGCATCCCACCATGTCTGGATGCCGCGGGTTGTGCCCCACGGTCCTGCCCAGCCACCGCACCACGGATGCTCTGCACGGAGAGAGCTGTTTGCAGCAACTCAGCAAAGCCGTTTGCAGCTAGGAACAGAGACAGCAGCCCTTTGCAACCTGACATCAAAACAACTGATTTATGTTGTTTGCTAGTTCTGCGTGCAAGCGATGCATTTCCTGGGGAGCACGCCAGGTCTGGCAAGGCAGAAGCCTCAGCCACGCAGGGCGGCTCGGTGCGGCTGTTTGTCACTCTGCGAGCAGGGTGAGCGCCTCTGGGTATGGCTTTTTAAAGCTGTAGTTGAATAAAAATAAGCATTTGTATCGCGGGAAGCCCAGAGGCACCGGGGGCAGGTGACTGGTGGAAGGATGAGGCGCAGCAGTGGGTTAATGTCACCGCGAGCCCTGTGGCTCTGCTGCAAGAAGGGAGAAGATGCAGAGAAAAGGTGTGCTGCTGTAGCAAAAAATCTCCCCTCCCTATCAATTCAGTTTTTGCTCTTAAAAAAGTCAAAGTGACAAACAAATGAACCACTGGTGGTTTATCTAGCCCACAGACAGTTGGAAGTGGGATGGACACAGCAGCGATGCTCAGCAGCCCTGGGCAGTACAGGAGGGGTAGAGCATTACTACAGCCCCCCCGCCTCTGCCGGTGGGAGGGTGGACGAAAGGGGAAATTAAAACTTGGGTGGAGGCAAGAGGGACAATACTGACAGGGTTCCACCACACACCTGAAATTGCAAGACAGTCAAAGCTTTCTTACAGAGAGCTGATCTGGAAAGCTTCAACAAAAATATTTCTATCTCAAGGGAAATCACAGAAGGGTTTGGGCTGGAAAGGACCCTAAAGCCCACCCAGTGCCACCCCCTGCCATGGGCAGGGACACCTCCCACCAGCCCAGGTTGCCCAAAGCCTCATCCAGCCTGGCCTTGAACCCCTCCAGGGATGGGGCATCCACAGCTTCTCTGGGCACCCTGGGCCACTGCCTCATCCCCCGCACAGGGAAACATTTCTTCCTCACATCTCATCTCCATCTCCCCTCTTGCAGCTTCAAACCGTTCCCCCTCGTCCTGTCCCTGTACCCCCTGATCCAGAGCCCCCCCATCTCTCCTGTAGCCCCCTTTCAGCACTGGAAGGTCTCCCTGGAGCCTTCTCTTCTCCAGGCTGAACACCCCCAACTCTCTTTTGCTTTCTTTTACAGAACACATCTACATAACACCAGGCTCTAAACAAAGCAATGGACTCTTAGAACGGTTTCTTTTTTGTTCTGGATTTATCTTGTTCCAGATTTTTATACTTTCTTTTCTCTCAGACCAGTGGCACTGCTTTTTGGAGCTTTTGTAGTGACAAGATTCTTTGGGTAGAGCGAGACCCACCACATACTGTGCCAGAGGAGAAGGAAATCGCTGGCAATTCAGAACAGCCACCAAAAATGAGGAAGACGACTTCATTATTTTGTTTCAAATTCTGCTCCTCTATAGACAATGGGAACTTCAAGCATTGGCTTCAATGAGGCTGGGATCTCAACTTCCATCTTTAAAAGCCAGCGCTTGGATTATTACAACTCTTGTGTCACTCAAAGGGTTTTTATAAATTGCAAGCAAGGCTGCCTTTACTGATGCATAAACTGAAGAAGAATTTATTGAGACAAGGTCTGACACTCTGGCTGCTCGGCTGACCTGCCCGGATCACACTCTGCCTGTGCTCAGAAGTGTCACCATCCCTGTCAGATCCCTGCCAAACGCCAGAAGGGACGGGATTAATTTGGGAAAAGAGATGATTCACCTCCCTGGGACACGCCGAGAGGTTTGCATGGAGCATCACAGAGGTTTTGAAGGCAGCAAAGCCTTACCGAGAGGAGACCCCCCGTGTCCCATGACACCAGGGATAAGCCCAGTAGGTGACATATAAGCAGGATGCTTCCGACCATTTCCCAAGGGGGAGGTATTTTGACCTGTTTTTTTTTAGAAAACTGAACCAGAAAAGACTTTGCAATTGTAATTTTGTTTCAGCAATAACACATTGATTTCATTATGCAACTTCTGGAGAGATTACTGATGTCTCTAGACAAATGACAGCAGATGGACGTGTGGGTTCTTCGATATTTTCCTGCAGTGTTTGCTCTCACCTACCACTATTACAATGTGTTAAATATCACACCGGTAAATAGTATGGGAAATAATGAAAAAGTCTGTAATTACATGAAAAGGTGCAAATTGCCAACCTGGGTCAGACAGAAGGTTCCCCCTGGGGCAATGGCCAGGTGTAGCTGGCTCAGAGAGCTATGGAAGACATACCATGAGAGTCTTTGGCACATCCCCTTGACCTCCAGCACTCCTGTCCACCACCCTCCTAACCAGAGGTTGTACCTGCATCTTCACTTTTAATTAGCAGAAGATTAATTAACATCTCAAACGAGGTATGTTATTACTGCCATTGAAAAGCTGTATAAGACAGACTCATTTCTTTCTGTTTTAACAAATAAGCCCTCCCCAGCCTTGGTGTTAGATCACACCAGTGAAAAACACCTGAAATTATTATTAAACACTGACCAACTAGTGCATCTCAAAAAACATTGGCAGCAGAGAACCACCAAAGAGCTTTCTGGCAGCCTCAGCTGGACACCAGCATATGCTCTATAGTCGTTAATGAACTCAAAGTAAAGAAAAAAAAAATAACAAAAGCACTCTTTCTTCTCCTTACACGCTGCCAGGAAGACTGACAAAACAGACAAGAGATTCACTTAGGGCAAAGTAGTTCACATAGCGACCCATGCACACAGGAGCTGAGTGTCTTTAAATGCAGCCGAGCACACGGCCAGACGTGCAAAGAGAGAGGATGCAGGTCACCCCCCCAGACTGGAATCCACCCCCTGAAATGACTGACCCGGAATAAAACACGGTCATAGCAGGCAGGAAATCTAACACGAGTTCCCAGAGGGATGCCAACACTGTTGATGAGTCTGGAGGCAGGAGGAGAAGAGCAGCACATGGTAAGTGACATTGCAGCAGGCTCAGGAGTGCAGCGGAGGGACAAGGACATGGCCGTTGGGCTGGGAGGTCCCCAGCCCGCTTCCCTGCTGAGCCTCCAGGATCCGCTCTGAAGCCCAAGAACATTACAGAGCAGAACCACAACCGGCTCTGCAGCGTGCTCTCGCGACATAGAGAAAAGTTATCCAAGAGGCTGAAAAATTAACAGCCACCGGTACTTCTGAATGCATTAGGCTTGCAAAGGTTACCGCCTGGGGCTGGTAAGCCGTTGGTTTACCTCTTTAATGCTCTTCACCTGTGGGTTGTATTTTCTCTGCAGCTATGACAAAGAGCATCGTGGAGGAAAGGACCCTGCTGGTCACGGATGCCCAGGAAGATGCACCATCAATGTGGGAGCCCAGCGCTCTGCAGAGCTGCCAAAGAGCACGTTCGACCCTGGTAAAGGAACGGGTTAAGTCCAGGGTGCGACCATGGAGTGATGAAAGCTTAGGGCACGGTGAGTTAAACAGAGGAGACCTGAAGGAAATCTTCGAAGAGTTGGTTCTTCGGGCCATGGTCATCCCTGGATGTGCTTAAGTAGGTGAGGGGAAAAAAATATTTTCTCTCTGTATACCTGACAGTGGTGTAGCTGAGAACTCAATACCAAATACAGGTCTTGTGCTTTCATTGCTAAAAGGAGGTTGGAAAAAGCAGGGTGGAAAAGAACTAGAGAAATTACTCAAGGACTGGGAGAAATGCCATGTGCTGAGAGCTCGACTGGAGAGGAAACGTGATCACACAGAATGAGTGCCTCTATGGGGAGGAGAACGCCTGGTAGGCGAGGACCCCCTGCCACCCTAGGGAAGGCAGAACAGGCAAATTAAAACCAGAAACCAGCCCGAATGTCTTCAAAGAGGCACAAGCACCAGCTTCAGCAGGACCGGTGGAATCTCCACCTCCTCCACCCAGGACTGATGCTTGCTGGGTGACAAAGCAGAGAGCCGGGAGGTCCCAGGGTAAAACACTCGTCAGTGAACAAACCCCATGAAGATCTGTTTTTTTTTCTCCACCTTCTCTCTGTGCATTATCACCCTGTTACACCCGAGGGGAAAACTTCACAGCTCTGCCTGCTGCCGTACCACCGGTGTCAACGCTAAAGCCCATCACACCTTGCAGTGACAAGTTCCTTTGCGGTGACCAGTTGTTTCAAGCAGCTTTTCTACCTGGTTTTTCTCCTCACCCGCCTGCTTTTCTGCCCCCTAAAATCCCTAAAATCCTCCTTTAGGATTTATTTGGCAGTAGCCCCAAAACATCCTAAAGCATTCATCCCTGAGAAAATACTATGAAATAAGAAAATCCAGCTACCAGCACAACGTAGAACTAGAAGGCAAGGTTACTTACAGGGGTTATCCTGAACTTTTCTGTTTCCAAGAGTCAAAGCAACAGCAGAGCTGCAATTTTCAGTACAGCACAGCAGTGGGAGTCTGTCCCGAGGAGGCTCTTGGGGTGCGAGATATTCAATGTGCAAACCGTTAGTCCTTAAGTGGAACAGCACAAGACACCAGCAGCTACAATAAAATAAAAATAATGGCATTGCTGATATAAAAAGTGCTTTACACAGTACAAACCCAACTGGTTCTTGCTGTTTGGTTGTGCTCCTTGAAATACATCTCTGATGGCATAAGAAAACTGCTCACAAGCACAGAGAGAAGCGTGAGCCCCTCTGTGCCACAGCCCGCGCACCGGGGCTGTCCGTGCCGAGCTCTCCGGGGAATTTTCGCTGAAAAAACTGGGGCTGGTGCTGCGGCTGATCAGCTGCTGTGAATGGCAGATTCCTACTAGGGAGCAACAACACTAACGTGCATAATTCATCTCTAAAGGATTTTATTAGAGCTATAAAATAAACTCTACTGTAAATGGTATAAATTTGGGAAGTTTTGGGAGCCTGCAGACAGCCCTCATACATCAGCAGCAAGGAGAGAAGCCTGAAGCCTGCCCAAGAGCTCGAGCAGGATGGTCGGTACAGAATAACTTACATCAGCGATGCTGGAAACATCCTCTGCGTCCTGAGGTGATTGCCACAGACCGATGAACATTAGAAATTTTAAAACGCAAATTGGTATAAGAACTCATGAAGAACAAAGTGCTGAAACTCCTGATATTTAAGGGGCTTTGACCAAAATACCATACCCCGGTTTTACTACACGGCATCATGGAATTAGGTTGGAAAAGACCCTTAAGATCGTGGAGTCCAACTGTAAACCTAAGCCTCCACTAAACCATGTCTCCAAGCACCACATCTACATGTCTTAAATCCCTCCAGGGATGGTGCCTCCACCATGTCCCTGGGCAGCCTGTCCCAGTGCTTGACAACCCCTTCAGTGAAGACACTTTTCCTCATACCCAGCCTAAACCTCCCCTGGCACAACTTGAGCCCATCTCCTCTTGTCCTATCACTTGTTACTTGGGAGATGAGACCAACCCCCACCTTGCTACAACCTCCTTTCAGGTAGTTGTAGAGAGCGATGAGGTCTCCCCTCATCCTCCTTTCCTCCCGTTTGAACAACCCCAGTTCCCTCAGCCACCCCTCGTAGGATGGTGTCTCCATCACGCCCATGACAGCCTACAGACACCTTCACCTTCCACCAGAGGTGGAGAACACTTACAGCCCATAACGCCCCTCACTCCACCAATCCCACAGTTACTCCTTGGATCACGGACGGGTGGAGTCTGCCAATCCAGGGCCTCACCTAACCCACCCCAAGTCCAGCAGAAAGCTGAAAAACCCCTGGTGTGACACAGGTACTTCTGCCACAGGAGGAACCCAAAATAGCGGCCGAGAGCGTGTTTCCCAGAAAAAGCCAAGTTGGAGGTTTTACAGGGTCAGGCTCAGATTTTGAAGTTGAAGATGGGAGAAAATTGGAAATATCTTCCTCCCCTTTCTCTTCCAGTTCAATGTTTGGTTTTGTTAACCTTGACAGACTCTTCCCCAACTGCCTCTACAGCCATTTCTCACAGCACCACTACTGTCACAGGGTACATCGGGCAATTTTTCATCCTTCTGGCTTGTCTAATGCCAAACTCGTGCTACGGTCTGTAATACCCTTCTGAGGGGACAACCCTTACTCCTCTTAATAAACTAGATTCATTGGCAATATTTCTGTTCTGATGTTTTAGCCTTAGGGTTCATTTTTAATTGGTACAGTTTTTCCATTTGCTACCGCGACCTACTCTAAATATTTGTAAAATCCACTAATTTGTCAAGGGAAAAATAATGCCCTAATACGTCTTTCTCATTAAATTCCTATCGTGTGAGTTGCTGTTTTCTAGAACGGAAAAAAAAAAACTTTTGAGAAATTTCATATTGTAACTTTCCTATATTTTGTGTTCAATAAAAAAAAGTGCAAAGAAAGCGTTTGAATTCCCACACTAGAGTCCTGCATAATTTTGTGGTTTTTGTCAAGAGACCTTCGGGCAGAGCTTTTAAACACAGAATCACACTCAAAATCTATCTAAGGAACTTAAAAAGGTAAAAATCAGGGCTGCCAAGAAAGAAATTCTGCAGTCGACCTCAATAAAACAGCTTACCATTCAGAAGTTTCCTTCTAATCCCGATATTTAACAACTACCTTATTCAATGGTACTCAGGGTTAATAAGCCTCCAGGAACTGGGTTTAAATTTCACCATTTCTTTTAATCCTACTAAATTCTTAACCTCCTGTAGCAGCCGCTGATATAATCCAAACTGATACTCTGTGCAGCGCTGAGAAAACACTTCTATTTCTGAATTTTTTAACCAGGTCTAATACATTTAACAGCAAATTCTGCATTTTTTTCTCCCCTTCCACACATAGTTTGAGGCTGTGGTTCCAAGATCATTAAAGGATCCATAGTGCAGATACAGTACATTCAATGGCACCTGTGATAAAGAAAATTTACCCACTTTCTGCTTTTCTGAATGATTTATGAAGGCAGCAGGAAGAAGAGGGTGCATGATGCAGGCACAAAGTTAAATATGTTTTCATACGTTATCAGAGCTAGTTGATGTAAGATAAGGATGCAAGATGAACACTTTTACCTCCTGGGGTCACAACATTTTTATCTAGTTCCAAAGGTCCTCAGGTCAAACGTGACCATAGTTTCATTCCCTGTCCAGATAATACCGAGCACTGGTCTTGAACTTCCATTTCATAGTGCCCGGAGCCATAAAGACGTGCCTCTGCTCTTGCCATTTATCTGTCTCATCTTTTCGTCCTCGTGCACATAAGCACTAAAGATACAAGCAGGGGAAGCCAGGTAAGCATTGGATCAGTTGACGTCACACAGACGCTTCCCCAGTTTATTTTACAGCAACGCACTATAAAAATGTGTACCACCTGGTAAACCTCTCCGTACCAGCTTTCCAGCCCTGCCACAAGCCCTTGGGTAAGGATGAACAGCTCAGCAACAGGAGCCCGGATGATGGGGAAGAAAACTAGAAGCCACAAAACAACTCTCAAGAGCCTAAACCTGCCTTGAGACCCTCCATTGCCAAAACCCCCAAAACTTTTCCAGTGTCACTGTGCTAGAGAGCAAGAGTGCCGAGCGCCAGCACCCTGCCACTGCTGGGGGTCCTACAGGACCAAGGAACTGGCGACCCCTTAACCAGAGTCATGGGACGGTTGAGGTTGGAAGCATCTCTAAAGGCCATCTAGTCCAACCCCCTACTCAAGCAGGGTCACCCAGAGCTGGTTGCCCAGTACCTGTGTCCAGACAGCTTTTGAGTATCTCCAGGAGTGGAGATGCCACAACCTCTCTGGGCCACCCATGCCAGTGTTGTCACCCTCACACTGGAAAAGTTTTTCTTGATGTTCTGAATTGTTTTCCTTGTTCTTTAAAAGAACGGAGAGAGCCTGTTCAAGCAACATGAAGTGGTTTTTCAAGTAGGATCATTTTCCTGAGTTGTTAGCTGTTTCTGAAATCTTTGCAAACAGCTCCGACTGTTGCTCCTTCTCCATCTGTTCCCGACCCCACCTTCTGTACGGAGAGCTCCTCCAAAGTTGCAGCTCTCCCTTCCCTCTCACCCCATGTTCCTCTGCCCTACACCAGTTCAAAGAGCATCTGTACACCAGTCCCTTCAGCTCACAGCTTTGCACATCGCAGGGGAGCGCAGCACTAAACAAACGATGAGAACTGCTCACCACTGCAGTGTAGAGATGTCCCTTTTTTTTTTTTTTACTGTATTAGCAATAATACCAATATTTACCAGCAAGGCATAAGCACAAGAGCCAAGCGCTGCTTTAGCTGGGGTACACCGGCTCAAGTGTAGCTTTCCAGAGGGCAGGAGGCTAACCACAGTCATCCCCAGGGATAAGCAGCACCTCCCCAGTTAAGAATTCTGCCCAAAGCACATTCACATTTTGCTGGATTAGACCCTACAACAGGCTGTGCTCCCTCCCAGCTCCTCCTGCCCCTGCAGACACGGGCACAGCAGAGACGCTGGAAAGTCCTTGAGTGTCCTGTCAGCAGCTCCACCCATCGGTGTGCGATCAACCTTCTCCAAATCCAAACACAGCCTCGTACCAGCTACTATGGAGAAAATGAACTGGCCCAGCCAAAACCAGCACAACCCACCAGAAGATGGGTCTCACTTTTTCAGAGCAAGGATCTCCCTCTGCAGATTGCTGCCTGTGGTCATATTTCTGTGCCCTGCTGAACTTTTGGAAAAGTACAGGATTTTCCGTTACTGCATTTTTCTTCATGGATTCTTATGGACAGGCTACCTTATAATGGATGGTGGCTTGTACATGATTGCATACAGTGATATGACACTGTTTCACAAGCTTGTAAAAATACCTTCAGACTTCCACATTTTTAACATCTAGTGTTTTAATATTACAATAAAGAATTTCTGATGCCCAGACACTGCTTTTCCCAAAAATAAAATGAAAAAATTCTTGACTCTTCCATGAAAGGAGGGTGCAGTGAGGTGGGTGCTGGGCTCTTCTCTACAGTAACAAGTGATGGGACAAGAGGAAACGGCCTCAAGTTGCGCCAGGGGAGGTTTAGGCTGGAGATTAGAAAAAAATTTCTTCACTGAAAGAGTGCTCAGGCATTGGAACAGGCTGCCCAGGGCAGTGGTGGAGTCACCATCCCTGGAGGGGGTCAAGAAACGTGCTGACATGGTGCTTGGGGTCATGGGTTAGTGGGTTGGGTGGGGTTGGGTTGATGGTTGGACTTGATGATCCTTGAGGTCTTTTCCAACCTTAATGATTCTATGAAATAACATTTCCAAAAATACTCTTAAAGCTCCATTTTTGAGTGCAGAGGGAGCACAGTTCAATCATTGCCCGGAAGGCAGCTGAACTCCAGGGGCTGGGGGGCAGCCGTGCCTTCCCACCCCAGCTCCTTTGGGCTGCATTCAGGACACAAGCCGTCATCCTTGACACACTCCTGGAAATGACCAATTCCTTAGAAAATATCTCTTCTCCCACCAGCTAAGTGGGGAGAATGCTTAACCAAAGTGGCAAATCACAGGGCAAGGGCTACAACACAGCTTGAACACCGACGTACATCTCACACCACTCCCTAATCAAAAGCACAGAACTACTCACACGGGTACCAGGACGTGCCACGGCTCCGTCACACCACAGGCAAGTTTAAGATGGAACGACCCGATAACTCTTTTTCCAAGTGAGATTCATAGCACGTCCTGCAGGTTGTCCTGTAACTTTGCCACGGTGACTGGCCAAAGAATTACTGACCAATTTTAAGCCTAGAAATGACCATTAGATCATTGAGTCCAATCTCTTCTGTAGCACACTAAATTTTACACTGCTGCTCCAGTGCAGAGCCCAGGCATGTGTCCGACTCCAGCACACATTCATGTTATCTTTGACAAGAGCATCATTCCTTTTACCATACTTTATCATTATTTTTGCAGGCAACCCGCACTTGACCCTTTTGTTCATTTGCACATTAGACCTTGATCACTCTCTTACCATTTCTCTAGTGTTGTGAGCTCTATTTCACTTACTTGCTTTACTGGTTCAGAAATTGTCACCTCAAAAATCCCCTCAATCAATTGTTTTAGGTCACTTGGGAGCAAGCTATCCAGTCCTGGTGATTTCAACCTATTTTTTTTTTTAATTTGTAGGGCTTGTGTAGCATTCATCGCAGTGCAAAGGACAAAAGGACAATAACTTCACCTTAAACGAGCTCATCTGCTTCTCCCCAAGCAGCCCCCATAAAGACCAGTATTCAAAACCTTTCCATTTCCATCTGGTAACAAGGCAACGGCACTGGGGATTTCTTTTGTTTTGGTAAAAAGGAAAGAAAAGGCAGTCGCTGGAGACCAGAAGAGATGGCTTTTAACCAAAGATACTGGCGGGGCTGGAACGGGGAATACATAAGGAGGAACGGCTTAAAAGCCACAGAAACTCATCCGGTGTCCTGAAATACACGGACATGAAAAGATGTGCTCTGAAAAGGTGTCTCTGCTCACAAGAGCTCGCAATCCAGGTGTGCCACAATCCCACCCCATCAGCGGGGACAATGCTTCAAACGACCGTGTGCCACCGCGTGCACTGCGCTCCCCGACAGATCACCTCCTCCACTGCAAGAAGCGACGAGCTGGGCAGACGTTATTGCAATAATATCAAATTAACATTTTTCTCTTAGTGTCACCAAAAGAAAATACATAATTTCCTATAGATGTCACTCTCATAGGGGTTTTCTATACTTACAAAATTTAGAGTTTTTATTGCGCACATTTTGCTCATGTTTTTTTAATAAACCTTAATTTCTCAAAATTCCAGTTCCAGTATTTCTTTTCCTGGTCTCTTTATGAAATATAAAGTTAAAAGGATTTAACAGCAAAGGTTCCGATTCTCAAAGCCCCCCATAAATACATGCAAGACTATTACTCTAAGCTATTTAACATGAAAGTTACCAGCCAACATGTACATCCCTCTGCGTAACATCCTCCTCACCCCTCTCTGCTCACTGCACAGAGACATTAAAAGCAGTTAGAAGGTTTCTGAAAAATCCTCCCAGCCCCTCGGTGCTCTTTTCCCATCTATTCCCATCCATTTGCTCAAATGGCCTCAGGGCCAAGAAACTCTCTCTGTAACTCAGGGAAGTAAATGTTGATTTACTGGGGAATATCCCCTGCGGCTCGCTACCCACAGCAAAGGCTCCGTATCATTTATTCTGTTAAGTCAAATGAAGTTATTGCAAGAGAGCAATGGAAAAATTACACTCTTCTCTTAAACATAGTTTTGTTATCCCTCGGTGCTCCGCAGCTCCTGCGCTTTCTTGCTGTTCAGTGCATAAGGGCAAACGCCTGTTACCTCCGAGAGGCTCCACGCTGGGTCTCTTCTACCTCCTTCCTTGGTGGAGTTGTTACTCGGCCGGTGATTTTTCACCGCCTGCCAGCATTCCTCTGAACGGCTTACGCACCCAACTGCAACAATACATTTTTTTTTTCTCCATAAGGAGTAGTGCAAATGAAAGGTAGTCCAACACCATTAGTTTTCTGAACCTTCAAAAACAGCCAGGCACTACTCGCAGGATCAAAAGCATCACAGTGGATATAACAGCGCACGCGGAGATGGAGAAGCGAGGAAGGAAGAAGAGTGCCTAAGCAAGCTTCACAACTGTTAGCATCAACACAAGGGAAGCACAAAGACAAAGGATGCTGGCAAACACGATAACTGGAAGGTAGGAACACGAAGATGAGATGTCCCTACAGCCCGTCACCCATCACCACTAATGGTAGCAAAGAGTAAGTTTTTTATAAAGATGTGTGAAATAAACTCAACCTCTGAAAGCAGTAACGATATTGGTATTAGCTCTGACATGAACACAAACTCATCATTTGGAAAAGATTATGATCCTGAAACAGGTTATTCCTTCCGAGGGGCTTTGGGTAATATATTTAACCTGCGGTATGAGGAACTCTCCTTTTGCACAGCGGACATCACAAAATCATGGAATAATTTCAGCTGGAAGGGATCTCCGGGGGGGTCTCCAGTCCGTCTGCTCAAAGAGACAGACCCATACTTGGCAGCAGTATCTTCATCCTATTGTTTTATATTTTGTTCTTGATCTCCGATGCTAAATTGATCTCACCTCTACTGAAAATCTGCAAAGTTTCCAAAGCACAAAGCTGGAGGAACCCTGACTCGCAGGACGTGTTTGATAAATTGATCCCTTTCCTTAATTGCCACTCCTTCCTGAACTTTGGTTGGCAGCGCTTACAAAGGCTTAGAAGCGGAACACGGCAAGCTGTTGGAATTACAAGGGTTTTCTAACGCTCTCTTTATGCATTTTCCTATTAATCTTTGTAACCCCCCGCTCAAATGTTGTGGCATTGCAGGTATTGAACAGCCTGACCTTTACAACTCCCCATTATGAACCAAAATACAATATTAACACAAAACTCTGCTCCTTCATAGAGGGGGAAC
>WKFP01013927.1:31280-58054 GCA_011057875.1 Pterocles orientalis
CAGGCAGCTGCAGCAGGTGAGAATTGCTTTTCCTGCCCGTATAGGTGAGCTCTGAGGACAGCAGCAGATGTTTCAGACCTCATCACCTCCATACCAGAGACAGCACTTTCAAATCTTGAAACTCTCAATAAATCTACTGAAATCCCTTTTATACCCTTCCCCTACCAACGGCTAATAATTCAGCAAATTTTAGATGCTGAAATATATTGCTCATGAAGGGAGACTCTGGGGGTCCTTGGAGCCCACCCCAGGTTCCAGATGGAGGAGTGCTAGAAGGGATAAACCACAGGACTTTTAACCCCCATTTATCTGGAATACCAAATACACTGAAGGGAATTTCTATTGACACGCACATTAAATTCTCACAGGTCATATATTAAACAGGTCTAGATGCTTTGTTAAAAAAAAAAAAGAGTTTGAGTCCCGCACATACTATGGGATTCAGAAAGTGATGACTGGCAGTCATGATCTCCAATTCCTACAGCTCACAAACTCTCCCTGTCTCAATCTGCCCTTTCCTTGGGTGTTAATTTCTTAGGAGGTCTCGATCCTTGAGCTCCTATTGAAAGCATTCCTGCAGGGAGCTGTGCAAGGCTTGCAGGGTCTTCCACTGCGCTCTGCACGCCCTCAGCGACGGGACCTGCTCTGCACGGCAGTTTGGGGTCTTGGCTGGGTGGGAGCCAATGTCCTGTGCTCAACGGCTCCCCTGCGCTTAACGAAGGTCATAAAAGCCTGCGAGAGCTGTAACGTGTCCTCATCTGCACATCCAGGCTGAATAATCCTGTTTGCTTATGTGCTTTCCTAGCTTGTTGGACAGCTCATTGGGAGTACTGGGGGGAAAAAAAAAGTTATTTTAGGGGTCCAAAACTTGTACAATGAGAACAAAAAATGATCCCTCAAGGCTCTTCCATCTGATAATTAATCTCCCTAGAAGAGTGCGCTGATAAATAAATAAGCCTCACAAAGCTACTGCTCAAGGTCCTCTCCGCCAGTCATCCGCCATCCAAGTCCTACTGCTTTCTGAAGGTGAATGCTCGAGAACACGCGTAATTCACATGCTATCTTTGTTTATCAGCCTCAGCATCACCCAGCACATTCCTTTCCTCCCCTTGAAAGTCTTTTCACAGCCAAGTCTCCAAGAGCAGACACGAAGAAAAAAAGCAACGTACCAACCTCACAAACACCTTCATGTCTTCTGTGCTGGGTGTGAAGTGTCCATACAGAATGCCAACAGAAATAGAATATATGGAAGATAGCAACAGACAGTCTTTGTGTTTGTTTTGCTGTAGCCCCCAGCACAAGCTCAAGATTTAGCTGCAATTACAGGAGGTGGTGTAGAAACTACCTGTCCTGCCCAAAAGGAAAAAGATGAGATGGTCCATGCCTGGAGGAGAAAGATCAAACAACGTGAAAGCTAGAGCATCTCCAAAGTATCTCTTACCATTGCACACAAGTCAAGACAATGCACTCCACTAAACTGCACGTTAGTAAAGCTCTAAATCCGTCTTTCCAGTATGCCATTGTCCATGAGATTATAAAACAGCAAACATGTAAAATTCCCCATTATTTCTACAAAACCTTATCTTGATAGTGTTCCTATCCACACGGTGAGCACAGGCTCGGTTCTCCGCTGCTCTGTACTTCACAACTCAGATCACACCAATGCAGAGCAAGGGGGAAAAAGTCGCTCAGGTCGAAGCCTTGCAGCCGGTTGCACTGTCATTACAGACTGCACGAAGGGCACGGTGCAGAGACTATGGCACAGCCTATACAGGACTCTGGGCAGCAGCTTACAGATTACGTACAACTGAAAAAACCCAAACTCGAGACTTATTGCAGAGAACTGGACACCAAGCACTATGCAAAGTGACTCAACGTGGGCTCTTGTCCTTATTTGAACACAACTTGGCATCATGTAAATTACTCAAGAGATATTTAATTTTAAATTAGTTCAGGCTGTACAGAAACTCAAGGGGAAGAGGATGAAGTCCAGGCTAAAAGCCGAGCTGCGCAACAGCTTCGTCTCTTGGGCCACTATCAAAAGTGAATGAGCACAAGGGCCAGGAAAATCCCAAATAGGCTGAGTGAGACGACCCATCGCTACAGCCAGAAATCAGCCCAGCAGCTGTGAAGCCAGGCATTAAACCTCCTCAGATGCTGGTCAGATTTATCATGTAAACTAGGAAAAAAAGACTAGAGAAGGCACACTCCAGCCATAAATGAGAATTTCACGCTTGTTGAAAGCTTCGCAGATAACCTCCCGCAGTAAAATGAACATATTGGAGAGAGACTAATCTAAAAGACTGTGCGACACATCAATATTTACTAACAGTAGAAACCCAGGGCTACATCCTCATCTCATTTAAATTAACATGCTTCCACTGGTGTGGGTGAAATGACATCACTTGGGATTAGCTGAAAGTACCAGCAGCTGTGACTGATGCGGAATCAGCATCGTCTCACACACAGAGTGCCCTGCCTCATCCTACCCCATAGTGAGGCTGATCCAGGACCAGTCCCATCGACCTGAACTTAATTTACACCAAACACCCCCCGCTGCAGAGCAGAAGGATGCAGCAGCACTGCCACCACAGGCAGCTTTCCCAGTCCTGACGGTGAAAAGAATGATGCAGGAGAGCAGCCAGCAAACGTCCTGATGATATAAGAGGGTCTGAACTCTAGGACAGAAAATAAATCCATTCTCTCCGAATCCTCCTCGTTTCAATATAGCTGTGGTGCTACGTGACCTTGTGCGTCACGGTAAGCAAGTAACATCAGCTCCCAGAATAATAGTACGTCTAAGAAATGTGGATATAACAATAGAGGGGGATTAAATGGAAATGTTTAACCTCTGCATACTGCACTGGAGAAGTTCACACTGAAAAAAAATGTGTGTGGAGCTGTGTGCTGATTTTTTTTTTTTTTTTAACAGGAGAAAAGCTGGAGAAGATATAGAAGAGAGCCACCAACATAACTCAAAGGTTAAAGAAAATATCTTATTTGAAGATATTCAAAGAATTCACTGGTTTTGTTCATCAAAAAGGAAAAAAGGAGAGGGAATGTTATAAACATGTAAGTGTTTTCACAGTGAGAAGTGAAAACTGCTTTAATCTCATGAGGAAAGGCACGGTACGAAGCAAGGGTTGGAAGCCAAAACCAGGGAAATTACAACTGGAAAAAGGATTTTACTTTTTCTTTTTAAAAAAATAAGAATAATCCCTGGAACAGATTATTAACCACTGGTATGTTTCTTTAACACACAACACGAGACAGTCCAACATCCCATAGCTCAACCCATGTTCAGGCTTCGTCAGACAGATCTGGGAGGGTTGCTTGTCCCACAACTCGGAGGACTCATGCTCTGGGCAGGAGCATACGCAAGAAGCATGTGAAAGGAGGAAGGGATGTTCTGTTGTAGTTTTACCCTGGCTGACAGTAAAACTCAACCAGCACTTGCTCACCCTCCAGAAAGGGGGGAGAGAATTAAAGGGGTGACGGGAATAGAGTCTTGTCAGGTGAGATAAGAACAATTTAATAACTACAATAATATTGGAAGTTATAATGATAAGAATAGTAATATTACAAATACTCAAATGGGCGATACACAGAAATGCACAGAAAGCCTTTGCCAAGTTTGTTCCTCTTGTTGACCAGGTGTCACCACAACATGCTGGGCTGGCAGAGTCCCACTACCAGTGGGATGGGACCTCCTAATGGGGAAGGTCAGGACCAGCCAGGAGATGGAGTCCAGAGGAAAAGTTCATGAACAGCCCGTAACCAGCGCTAAGGTATGGGTACAGCAGGTGGGGACGTGGGATGGGAAGGTGGCACCTCTGCTCCAAGGCTGCCACCTCATGGGGACCTCACCTGCAGTGGGATGCCTCAGCCCTTGACAGCCAAGGTAAAGCCCACTGGTGAGGCGAGTCATGGCCCATCCTGTGCCACAGCCAGACCCGCTGCCAGCACAAAATAACACAACTTAATGGTGCTGCGATAACGGGGAGCAGTTAATGGTCCAACCTTTCTGATTCATTGGGAAAGTTTTGTCTTTGACCCATTAATATCCTGCCACGTCACTCTTACCAGAGCAGCAAGAGGGGAAACAATCCTCCAGCAAAAACATATGGAAGAGGAAACGAGTAAACTCAATATTGCTTCCATGAAAATGCTCAAAAGCCTAAAAACTTTTTTTTTCCTCTGTCAAAAGCTGAAAACCTTCAGATTTTTGCATGACAGATACTAGGGAAATCATGTTATTTACCTAACGGCTCATTTAGGAAGGGCCAACGGACCTCCATCGCTTGTTTTGCCATTAAGAACCTGAAATATTTATTGCAGGTTCAAGAAACCCTTCTGCCTAGATATGTCCACCCTGGCTCCATCCCTGACCCAGCAAACCTGCCTCTTTGGGGGCACCGTCCACATCCCCCAGAAGTAGCCCCATTGCACGTGATGGGATCTCTTTGCTTTGAGGATAACGGGAACCAACTCAAGGCCAATCGATAACGGCATGGCTTTGCCTGTGAGGCTGGCAACTGCAGGACCACCGATAGAAATGGGGCTCCAAAATTCATCCCAGGTGTAACTGGAGCAATCAACCTCAGAATAACACCTGGGATTTAATTCCACCCTGGATGCGCCTGCCTCCTCTCATACACTTTTTCTGAGCACATTGCCCTCAGTACCCACTTTCCAACGTTCCCTCCTTCCACACCTCCCGACTGTACAGCACCGTGCACACCAGGACCCAACTGCTTTGCAATCTCTATGCACTGCCACGGCGTCATGATGAAGATATCAAAGACAAAAACTTTTTTTAAAAGTATTTTTGAATCTTCACTAAAAACTTTTTGTCTTGAACTTTGGAATTCCTCTGTGAAAACACGGTTCCAGCTTTAACTCTTAGCACTAGAGAATTCCGTAATACACTGCAGTCATACATAGAGTCATGAAAAAGGGAACAGCTTCCTAATGCCTTGATGCAGGACATGTTCTAAACACAGGAAAAACACCAGCGTGATTTTTTTTTAATCTTCTAAAAGTCCCTGCCATCTTACAGCAATTTATTTATTAATGCCTATTATGAGCATACAGATAACACACAAGCACAGCATTCTTCCATATTTTATAAAACAAGGAAAAAAAATAGTCACTGGGGGAGAAGCCGTCGTTAATTCCGCTGAAAAGGGAACCCAAAATGTCTGACAGCTTTAGGAAGGGAGAAAACATCAACCTGTACTGTACCTCTTACACAGGGCTTACCGCTGAACTGCCATCCTCTTTTCAGACCAGGCAGACTCCTTTTCCTGGCAAGATGATAACAAGAAAAACTTGTCCTCCTAATTTTATTCAACCATTTTGACACTTTTCCACTAAATTTCTAGAACTCATCACCTCCTGCTTCTTCTCACGTAAGCAGCTCCACTAGCTTGCAGGATGGGGATTCACTCTGAGAATAAGCAGCCAAGGCTTTGACTTTTCCCAACACTGCTGCACGAGCCGGAGCATCACTTCCTATCATTTACATTTCCACAGGTAGGAAGTTTATGATGCTGAACTGAAAAAGATATCGGTAGTTCTCAGAGCAGAGGCTGCCTCTCTCCTTTACCAGTATTTCTCTGTCTGGCTCATCCACTGGTCCTCTTTTTCCCCCCAATGCCATTTACTGGTTTGTCCTTCGCAGGACAGAGTCCCAGCAGACGTCCAGGCAATACCACAGCTGTGGGGCTTTCTCCTCCAAGGCTTTTGCTCCAGGAAGAGGAGCAGTAGCCCTGAGCACCAGGAAAGAGGCGCTTCTTCTTTTCACCTACCTCCAGAAACCACACAGTCCTTTGAAGAAATGATCCAGGGTGCCCAGAGAAGCTGTGGATGCCCCATCCCTGGAGGGGTTCAAGGCCAGGCTGGATGAGGCTTTGGGCAACCTGGGCTAGCGGAAGGTGTCCCTGCCCATGGCAGGGGGATGGCACTGGGTGGGCTTTAAGGTCCCTTCCCACCCAAACCATCCATTAAATAGGAGACAAGGTCACCACCACTAACACTATAATTAAACCAGAAGCAGTGAAGCCTGGGAGAAATGGAAAGCTGCTGAAGATCAGTGCCTGGTGAAAGGTCCGTGTGATGGTTTGGACCTGGGTGTGATTGTGCAATGAGGGGGAGAGGAGAGGGAAGAGCAGCAGGGGAAACAGATCAGTGGTAGACATGGTGGCCGGGATGAGCGTGATTGATGGAGAGAGGACCCCTGAGGTGTGGGGAGGGTGAAATCTGGATTTGCAGTGATTGGGGAAGTGGGAAAAATCAGACTGAAGTAGGCAGAAGGGACGTGTAGAGCTGATGAAGACCATCCAAAGGGAAAGACAACCGTGTTGAGAAAACGCACAAAACACTTGGAGAGAAGGAAGGCAGCAGAGAGGCTTAGGGTGAAGGAAAGACGTCGACTTGGTGATATCACCTTAATGCAAAATACATCAATAACCCTACAAACATGCTCCCTTGCTCCGGTTTTAGGAAGCATGTGTGTCTTGGGACCAGGCAGCTGAGGTCCCTGTGGTGGGCTGAAGCTTGACTCGTTTCTGAGACACGCCTCTGATGTGGCTGCCTGCAGCGGCAAGGCTGAACTTTATGACTCAGCGAGTCTTCTTCTGATCCTATTCCCCATCCTATCCCCCTATCTCTTTTGAACGTTTCCCAGCTGTGTGCTTGATTGTCACGTCTTCACTGACACCCTTTGAACTCTCCAGGACTAGGCTGCTTCTGGGGTTATTTTCTCTCTTTTCAGCATCTTCAAACTAAATATGAAAAATTAACTGAGATGAGAAAACTGTGCCAAACCTGACTTGAAAAGACCTCTATTTCATAAGAAAACTAGAATTCAAGTTCTCTTACCATTTGTTTTCAGGAGATAGGCATTAGTACCGGGCAGACCGCCAGAATTACCGAGATGTTTTGAAACACTGAAACCTTCCCAGTTGCACACAAACCACATTTAACATCTAAATTTTGTGTCTTAGAAATCACTGGCAGACATTCAATCATTTTAGACACCACAATTAAAAACAGATTAATACTCGCTCAAGATGAGTCTCCTATCAATAAGCAACAAACTCAGGGAACACCGTAAGGACCAGAATAAAAATAGAGTTGCAGGTTGCACAGCAGAACATGTAAATACATCTCAGAGTTTGTATTTCTTCCTGCAGCCGTACAGCTCCTGGAACAGACTATTCAAATGAACACACATAGAAAAACAAATTAAAGCCCGGTTGTTTAATATTCACTGTAAGAGATTAATTTTATTAACTCCAATATTCTGTTCATGCATTACTTTTTGTTTCCCATCCCCAGCATCAAAATCTTGGAATAGAGAATTATCCTGCACACTGAAACGGTTGGGAACAGACTTTTTTCAAGCCAGGAAACAACATTTTACTCAGCAAAGTTGCATCCCTACGTACCACAGGAAAGAAAGGGGGGGAAAAAAAGTAAAAAAAACCCAAACAAGAAACAAACCGTGTATGACGTACAAAGGAAGAATGAACAAACTAGGATTTTTAAACCAAAAGAAAGGAAGACAGATGGGTACAGACACGAGTTTTCAAGGTCATAAAAGGCTCTGTTCCGGAATCCCATGTGAACATTGGGTTGTACGTAAAGAGAGAGCAGGATCCAAACAAGTGAGCCAGGCACAGAGAAATCCTCAGTGGATGACATATTCTGAAAACTACATTCCCTCCTAGTGCTTTAGCTCAACAGTGACATTACAGAGCATCCCAAGAGCTGGCAACTGAAATGGAAAAGAAAATACAAAATGTTCAGGAGTGGAATAAGATATAAATTGACAGGAAAGGTAGTTAGAAATGGATTTGCTGTTTTCCAGTGCTTCAAGATGTAGGAATGAAACTGGAGGTCAGAGACAGAGGTATGTCTTATCTCCACCTGGCCTTGGAAGCTTGACGGGAGACAGAAAGGATGACTGAGCCTCTTTGGGATGGAGATTTTGGGGTGAAACTCCTGTGCTGCATCATCCTACAAGACAAAGGATCAGTCTGGTGGGAACTCATTTGCTACTGACCTTCCAGAGAGTTGCACACTTTCCCCTGACAGCAGATGTTGGGTGTTGGATGGTTTGGTTGTGAAACCATTTGGGTTAGAGATACTGTCGGTTTTTACTTCTTCCTAAGGAGGAGTTGCCTTGGTCACTGCTACACAAAGATGGCCAGACACACAAAAGACACAGACTTTCAAAAGATTCAGAAGGGCAGAGTTGCACCATGTTCATGGGGGTCCAGCAGGTCAACGCTACCATAAAATATCCCACATCACATCTATGGCATTGGAAAGGATCACGATATCAGGGACTATCAAGCACACACCAGGCACCATGCTTTACTCGTACTAACTTAAGATACACAAAGTATTAAATTTTCTTGGGGGGGATTAGGAACCAGGAGGCTTAATTTCACCCTCTCTGCTGCAGAAGCTCTGCGTGCCAACCAGTGACCCATCTACTCGCTGTGCACCTTTGTGAAACAGGATTAATGCAGCGAGGAAGCTGGTCTGCGCTGCGGCATACGCACATGGATAACCCACAGCGACCGACAACAGGCACTCTGCATTCAGCACCGCTGTGGATAGATCCACTTCGTTATTTATAAACCACAAAAAAACCACCACCCAACTTGCTGAAAACAACTGAGCCACATTCCTTAACACAAAATATATTTTGAGTAACAGAATTACAGGTGCTCCTGCATCTACATTTAAGGGTCAGCGTGATAAATGGGAGTTTGGCCATTCTTGCAAACACCACTGGGGTTACTGCAGTAGATAAATAATTTCTAACCTTTCTACGAGAATAACAGCAGCAAGAGGAGTTTCAAGCAAGTGACTTATTAATCCAACAGCTATCAATCTGAGAAATATTAGCAACTCATTCCAATGTTCACCAAGAGAAGTATTTTTGCCTTTGTCCTGCTGCACGTGGAGGTTAGAGCCAATTAATGCAACGTGGCAAGAAACCATGGCGATGAACGATTGGGCTTTCTCTGCACCGACGACGCGTTTTCCTGGCTCAGCCAGAGATTCAAGGACTGCTCACAAACGTTCACAGGCCAGCCTGAGTTGGAGGAAAGGATGAAGCTGTCAGAGAGGTGAAAGATGGGTTGTGCTGAGCGCAACGGAAATCACCATGAGAAGAGCCGAGCGATGTGCAGGTGATGGATGGCGGCAGGGAGATGGTGGCAGGTTGTTCTCAGGCAGAGAACAACCCCAATGAGCTCACTAACTTTTTCCTGAACCGAGCCCCACCTTCCAGAGATGTTGCAGATGTATGGATGACATCCCACTCTATCAACCAGTGGGAGATGCCTCTGAATTCCTCTCTGGAAAGCCACAGGTGACAGCAACAGTTAGTATCCCAGGAAAGGGGAAGAACGGTGCTGTATCCCCATCCCTGCTAAGGAGCCACACTAAGGATCACAAAATCCCCGAGATGGAAAAACACAGACCTACCTATCTGTCCTGTGTTCCATTTTTCCTTCCTTTCCTCCTACTTCTCTTTTCAGCGCCCATCTCAAACACACGGAAAGGTGAATCTCAGCAAGCTTTATTCCTCTCGAAAGCGCTAAATTCAAATCCTGCTCTTCTTTATGTTGCATGAAGTCTCATTTAACTCCACCAGGATGCTAATTTCTTCTCTAGCTTTTAAATGAAGAACTCAAGGGATGGTTAAATTATTTAACTTTACAACATCCGTTAAAAATACCCGTCTGCCACTGCACCATGGTTCTACCACTACCCCATCCCCAGGCAGCAGTTACCATTACTGTTCTGTGTCTACCACGTGAATATGGATGTCAGATATAAAATGACGCCAAATTCCGACTTTATATCAATTGAGTTGCCTGCCTGTAACCCAGAGAGGAACATGGCGCACAGTTGTTTAAAAATAGATGTGGGAATGGTTTGATGGGACCCGAGATCCAACATGACCCTCTCCTCTGATTAACAACCAAGTTCAAACCAAACCCCTTCCTACACGTCAAGAAAGTTTGACCAATTTCTCTCCCAATTGGAAAAGGTAGAATAGCACTTACAACAGCGAAACCAGAAAATTAAATGACGGCATTTCCTAATTAAATTGGTAACTGGGTTATAACGACTAAGAGAGATTTATTTAATCAAAAAAAAAGTTTGAATTTTTTTGAGCCCCCCCACCCCCCAAAAATCTGTAACATGATTGTGGATAATTCTAGGAAAAAAAAATTAAAAAGGAAGAAAGAAAAAAAAAGACTATTAAAAGGAACAAGATACGTCAGTTGAGATGCTGGTATGGGCAACTGCTCTCCTGTCCAAACAATTTTTTTTTTTTTCTCCTGTACACTTCTAAGGGTATTTCTCCACAGCAAAACCCCAACATCTGTATTCTTTCACAAGGGTCTGTGACACGTCTAGCACATAACTCACCATCACAGCACTGCTGCTCCCAACACCGAATGTCCTCCCTCCTTTCTTTTACAGACCCTGGAAGATTATCTGAAGGAACATCCCCAAAACTTTGTATTTACCTTCCATCACTCATTTCCAACAAAACTGTTTCAGATTTCACTCCTCCTAGCCTTCCAGATGTTTTCGAGAAGTCACATCTTCCCTCTGGCTAATTCAATGCAAATAAGCTACAACAGCGCGTACATTTTATTTTCTGTTCAAAACAAACAATTCTCACCCAAATCAATGCAGACCTCTGACTTCGATGAACAAAATGTCATGTTTCATCTTTCAAAATACAGGGTATTATAGAATTAATTAAATATTAATGAATTTTAATACATGCAGAGTCTTGCAGATTTTTTTTTTATTATTTGGTAACTGCATTAGGTTTATGAAACCTCCCTGAAAAAAATAAAACTTCCAAATTAAACAAAGCTTTAATAGAATTTACAACTGGAACTCAATTATGGCAAGCCATTTTTCATGCTTTGCAGACTAAGCTGATACTTTGCTGTCGTCGGTTTATAAAAGTAAATCATAAACTCTACAGAAATCATTAAAATATATGCAATTACAATCCTCAAGACAGCACTAAAGAAAAATAGAGCAGGAAACAGAATTGTAATTATGTTATTTTCTTTTCTGTCCCCAAGCCCCAGATAATGCATTTCTTCCACTTTTATCTCCAGTTTAATAGGCGGTAGTTTCTCATCTCAGCGTACTCGCCCTCTCAACAATCAGAAGCCTAATCCAGGAAACCTTTAAAGCATTAGAACAGTTTATCTGTGAGCACAGTAAATTCATCATCACTTAGAGCTCTTACAAAAGATGTTGGAGGGCAATTTAAGAGACGCACAAAGAACGGCTTTCATGAACCTGTTGCGTTGGGGAATCACCTCCAGCCCCTACGATACGAGACCAAGGTTCACCAGACAACCTTGGCCAACTCCTCTACCCATGTGCGCAAAGCTCCTCGCGTGTTTCAGGGTTTGAGAGATGGTCTAGATTAACCACGTACCAGCAGAGAAAATGAAAAGGAGATTTTCTGGGAATCAAATGCCCATCTTGAAGGTTTTAGGCTTTGGTTTTGCCCATGGCCACTTTCGCTGTAAGGTGGCTCCACACACAGCAGATAGTCCAAGATGTAGCTAAACATGCTTAGGCAGAAAAGCCAAGGAGTGAAAAAATTAATTCCAGCATGGGAAGTGAAGTTTTGGAAGAAATTGGTGGAGACCAGCACCGTCCATCCACAGCCTTGTCAAGCTATTCATACCTTCTTGCTTCAAATTGGGTTGTAAGATTTCCCCAAATAACTATGAGATTGTGCATGGTTCATAAAGGCTTCTTCGTTTTCAGTAAGATCCCATAAATCATGATATCCAATATTTTATTTTTTTGCCTGGAATCCTGAGGCTGTTCCTTATTTTCCCAGAGCTTGCCACTCACCACAAAGCTGGACAAAACCACATACGCAGACACACGCCCAAATTCCAGAGACAAATGAAGAAAACCACATGTCCTGCTCACCCCAGCACGGCATCCAGGGATGAACTCCCAGCACACCCGAGCCAATCTTACAGAACACACGAAGCACAAAAAGAAATCAAAGCAAAAACAATTCAAGACATGTATTATTTGCAGGCAGAAAGCAGCAAGCCAAATACCCCCTGGGTTGAGCAGTGTATTTAAAAGTAGCCTTTGAATCCCCGAATCCTCAAACTCCCTGCTTAATTAGACAGCTGACCCGACGAGATGACTGTGCTGCCTGCATAACCACCGGGCTTTCAGGGAGTCTGTTTTTAAACAGCGCTCAGCCAGGCTCTCAAAAACACAACTGCATTAATAATCAGCTCTGTAATTAAACAGCCATCCAGCAAGACTTCAGCAAAAGTCAAACGAGTGCCTCTGACAAAGCCTGCAGTACAGCAGGGCTTCTGCAGGGCAGAGGTGTGCAGCCCAGGGACAAAATACCCCCTCACCAGATGCCTCCCAAGGAAGCATGGAGGCTGAGGTGTCCCTCCCCATGGGAAAGGAGGGCAGCGGTGCTCAGGTCTGCAGCTCTAGAGCCAAGATAATTTAGAAACCAGGTGAACCACCCGAACCTCACTCCCAAAGCCTGTCTACACCTACCAACACCATGAAGGACCTGACCCCCACCAAACAGGTCAGGGGCTACAACTGAGTCTTCCTCCTCAGGTGAAACCCACCCGGTATCGAAGGTGATGAAGGGTCTGGAGCACAGGTCTGATGAGGAGCGGCTGAGAAGAGTACGCTGAGAGGAGACCTCATCACTCTCTACAACTGCCTGAAAGGAGGGTGCAGTGAGGTGGGTGCTGGGCTCTGCTCTAAAGGAACAAGTGATGGGACAAGAGGAAACGGCCTCAAGTTGTACCAGGGGAGGTTTAGGCTGGAGATGAGAAAAAAATTTTTCACCAAAACAGTGCTCAGGCATTGGAACAGGCTGCCCAGGGACGTGGTGGAGTCACCATCCCTGGAGGGGGTCAAGAAATGTGTGGATGTGGTGCTTGGGGTCATGGGTTAGTGGGTTGGGTGGGGTTGGGTTGATGGTTGGACTTGATGATCCTTGAGGTCTTTTCCAATCTTAATGATTCTCTGATTCTATCACAGCATCCATCCTCCCTGCCCTACCTTGGCTATGAAGATGATGGTCATAGAATCACAGAATAGAATATTTTGGGTTAGAAGGGACCTTAAAGCCCACCCAGTGCCACCCCCTGCCATGGTCAGGGACACCTCCCACTAGCCCAGGTTGCTCAAAGCCTCATCCAGCCTGGCCTTGAACCCCTTCAGGTGTGGAAGCCCCTTCTGCTTTGGACTGTAAACCAACAAGAAATCCCACAGCCGTGGATGCAGCTGTGCTGCAGTTTTAGGAGCACCAGAGCTGCAAACCAAGCTGCATCAGGAAAACCATGGCTCATCTGAGCTGACCACTTCCATCTTTCCTCATCACTGCATTGGCTCCAAACCACCTCAGATACACCCAAAACCCTTCACAGTTGCCAAAAGCCTCTGGCAGCAAAAAAACCCAAAAGCTTTCCCTGGGAGATAATCAAAGCAGAAAATTCCCTGGTATCACTCTTTGGCACTCTTTCTACCAGATGTCAGAACTTTCACCACTTCAGGAAGGTGCTGCTGGGCAGCGTCTTCCCTTCCCAGTCCTACTCTCCGCAGAGAACTCACACACTCACTGCGGTCACCACGCTGCTGCTCAGGGGACAGCAGAAAGGTGCAGCAGCCAGCCTTGCCGGGGGTGCCAACAAACACCAAACACAGCGTGTCTGCAGGTCCAGCAGCACTCTCAGCTCTGCTGCTCTTCCGTAAAGAATAGAGGAGATTCTGTGAAAGTTCAAGTGTGATGAATCCCTACAGACCATCCCAGGCTTCTACGCTGTGTCAACACTGAGAAACCAAGCATAACAGTCAATGGATCCTGCAGCTGGAGAAACATCTCAGATTATGGGTGGGAGAAGATTAGAAGAGATGCTAAAGCATCTGCATTATAGTCTCTGATACTTAGGACCAATGCATTTCCCTGGAAGAAAATATTTAACCATCTTGCAGTGAAACTTAACCAACGCACATACCCAAGGCCCTCTAGCACAGGAAGGTTTCTCAGTACATCCAGCAGAATCATGAAATCCAGGTCAGAAGGGACCTGCAGAGGTCTCTGGTTCAGCCCTCCCTCACTGCAAGGCCAACTTTGAAGTTGGATCAAATTTGAAAACGAGGTCAGGTTGCTCAGTGCCTTGTCCAGTGGAGTTTTGATCTCTGAGGCTAGAGATCAAACCTCATCTCTGAGCCCCTATTTAAGCCTGTCCACTGCTCCAGAAGATTTTATTATTAGACGTTATCTATTATTCTAATATCTAATTAGCTTGCTGCAGGGGGGTTGGACTAGATGACCTCCATGGTCCCTTCCAACTCAAACTATTCTCTGATTCTAGCACTCCTTTTCTTGAAACTTCATCCCCTACATCTTACCCCGTCACTGTGCAACTCCAAGAATTTGTCCAGCAGCACCCCCAGGTCCTCCTCTGCAGAGCTGCTTTCCAGTTGGCCAGTCCCCCAGCCTGTCCTGGTGCCTGGGGTCATCCCTTCCCAGGGGCAGGACCCTTTGCCTCTTGAATCTCATAGGGGTCCTGGCAGCCTGTTTCTCTAGGCTCCTCCAAGAGGCAGCCCCGACCCTCCAATTTAAGGAAGTCTTACAATTTTCCTACAACCATAGTCATACATGTGTACCCTCTCTCATCATTTCTCTCTTCCCTTTGTCAGTTCTATGGTTGGCTGAACACTTCACTGTCAGAACTGCAAGAGACCTCTCCCCAAGACTCTTCCCCATGTCCCATCCCAGCAGGACAGATCTCATCTCATCAAGCTTTTGGGATGCAGCAGCACCAGTTGGCAGTCATGCGCCCGCTGTTGGGAAGACATATCCAGCACACGAGGCAGCAGAGCACTGCCACCATCCCCACGCCACGGCGCTGGAGCGTGCCCAGCCGGCAGCATGGTCCATGCCTGGCCGCAGACGGAGCACCAACAGTATCATGGTTACACACAACTACCACTTGTAATCCCCAAAGCTGCTGTTGAGTAAAACATTTCCCAATGTCCCTGAAGAGTTCAAAATTACGATTCCCTGAAGTGTGAAAGAGCAGCGGTACATTAGCACACTTCCCCGAGTCTTTTAATGGATTTTCTTTGGAGCGAGGGGGTGATGAGCAGGCAGTAGGGGCAAGCAGAGGGCACGGTGGGAAAGAGGAAGCCGTAGAATAATTTATGCGGCAGTGGTCAACTGTATGAAATTTGCATTCAGTGAAGCAATTACGGACAGAGGATAATGCTGCGGAGAGCACAGCTGGGCAAAGAGGTGAGAGCTGAATTTAATTTTCAAAAGCAGGGGTTGCAGACAGTGGCATGCATCCTTCTGTGGTCTGGCCTTGCCAGCAGCAAACACCCAGATGGTCCACGAGCACAGGGTCTCGGTCTGCCGAAGCTGTGTGCAACGTGGCAGATGTCTCTTCGGTCTTTCAGTAAGAGTTGAAATGACATGAGGAACGCAGAAACATGCTGAAGAGGTTTTTTCCAGCCATTTCCCCCCTTCTCCTCCTTTTCTATCATAGGATCACAGGATGGTTTGGGTTGGAAGGGACCTTAGAGATCATCCAGTGCCACCCCCTGCCATGGGCAGGGACACCTCCCACTAGCCCAGGTTGCCCAAAGCCTCATCCAGCCTGGCCTTGAACCCCTCCAGGGATGGGGCACCCACAACTATCATGTTGTAGGACGGGCCCACAGATTCCCACCTGCTCCAAACAGCTTGCTGTCGAGGTGGAAAGCGCCTCAGCCATCTGATGTGTCTGCTAGCAAGGAGAGGACCAGCCTAAACCTGATTCCCTTCTCATCAGAAATGGAGAGCGTTACTCAAAAGCAGCATGCCCTGCACGCCAGGTCCTGCAGAGCTTTGCTCCTACCTTACACCTACGCGCAGCATGCGATGGCTCAGATAAGCACATGGCACCAAGGAGGCAAGCCCCACACTAACGGGAGTAAAAGAAATTAATTTCTGCATTCAGAAAGAGTGCTGTACAAATTCCTCGTTGCTCACAGAGGTGATCTACGGATGGTTCTCCAGTGTCAGGCTGAGCAACCTAGATCAGCCATCGGTCTGCAACTCTGAAAAACATCCCTTACTCCTTATCAACTTCTTACCCTAAACAGAACGTAGAGTAAAACGGCTCCAGTCAATAATTTCCCTTCGCTGTTGCAGCAGCACGCACTTCTCCTAACAGTACATCAGACACATCTGCTTCAGCCGGAGGCATTATATCCTTTGAACTAAACTCTTGGAGCAAAAAATATTCATTACAGCTTTGCACAGCATCTCTCCCCATCGCATCCTAGGCTTGACTACACACTACAGCAAAGCAAACCGAAGAGACTGAAGAACAGCAAATAAGTCACAACAATGATCCTGCTGCAGTAAACGGCTTCCTGGAATTACTCTTGGAGGAAAAAATCGTTAAACCCAAACGACCTCAGAGCCTGATTCAGCTGCTCACACAAAGGCACTCAGTGGTGTTTGAGGGACATTAGTCCATCAGAAAGCACCATGGGACACGGGTCACAGCCTGCAGGAGCCATCTGCCCTCCTGACACGGCTGTGGGAGCCCAGGCAGGGCACCTCGAACCAACACTTCTGTCCAAGCATCCCTCCTCCCAGACACACTCGGTTCTTCCCAGTCTGAAGTGTATTCATTTCTCACCTCTCTCTTTCCTGTACAGTGCTCTTCTTTCTGTGGCTGGACAAATGCTCAGCATGCATCTCGTTCTCATTTCATCTGTATTTTTATCGTCTCCTCATTAGCTCTGTGCTGGTTCTGGTTTCCAAGGTGGAGGAGCAGCCACCCTCCCTCCAGCCCCCATCCCTGCCAGGTCACCACCAACAGGGATGAGTTCAGCACAGTTCTCACGCTAATCCCTGTGCTTCTCCTCACTATTAAATTTTATTACTATAACATTTTGCTTATATCGCACTGTAAACCAAATTGTCAAAAGGAACCAAAATTATACACCAAAATTATACCTTTTCTGTACTAAAAGAAAAAAAAAATCTCCATCTTTATGATCTGCACGCTGTCACTCAAGCGCATGTTTCAGTGATGCCCGAAGGATGTTTTCAAACACCTTCGGGGCCAGGGAGTCCCGTGTTTGTTTCCTGATGGGTATCTCCAAAAAAGCAAGACACAGCACAAGCACCTTTGGAGACCAGGAACAAAATCTCAGCTGCCTTGGCACTTGAGAGAGATCATCCAAAAAGGGAAAAGCGATGGGGTGAAATTCCGCAAGCACGAAGCTCTACTTTTGAGTAAAACCAAAATGCACAGGAGAAGGGATTGAGAACCTTTAGCTGGTCCCACTGCTGGAAATTGTGGGGAGAAAGTTTAAACAGATGACAGAGGAAAAGGAAATATCATGGCAAGAATTATTAATTGGACCATGAGATGGCAAACATCGGAGGCAATTACTCGGCTCTGTGCAGCCCTGGTGAGGTCTGGAGCACACGGTCCAGTCGTTAGCACTGCTCTTACAAAAAACCCAAACTAATTGGGAAGTGTCAAGTAGAGGAAAGGCGACAGATCTAGAGAATGTGCCTTCCGAGGCAAGATTAGGAGGTAGCACAGGAGAACACCGAAGGGAAATAGATTCCCACCAGGTAAAGCCCCCTGGTTAGCAGAAGGGTCATCAGCTCTCCTCCATACCCCCCGCGTGCAGATTAAAAGTAACTGGGAAAAGATTCATACAAGATTTAGAAAATTTTTTGCTATTATTGCCTCTAACTACAAGGTAGTGAAGTGCTGGGAAGAGCCACCTCGGGTCAATGCGATTCCCTTCATTACAGGTTTTACTGTTATCTCAGCATCTCCCAGGAAGGTCTGAGTCGCTCCAGCTGCTGCCCCAAAGGATGGTCGCTCCCCATGTGTCCCCTGCTGGGGGTACCACTGGCCAGCAGCTGGAGTTGGAAAAACTGAAAGTTTAGAGTTATTCTTTGTCCTTAACCAGCAGTGAAGCTCTCCCAGCCCCATGCATTGATTGCCATCCTGCATCTGAAATCTCCCCGATAATCCCAGCGCAGACCTTTCAACTCAATCATATTTTTCTCAACACGTTAGTAATTTCAAGAGATACACATCACGGAGGACAGCAGGGATAAACGGCTTCTAAATATGTATCCATCTATTTGTAATCACATATATCGGTTTTGCATCTTTTAAATGAAAAAAAAATCAGGTTAACAGACAAGCAGGAAGAGATTTATTTTGCTTTAAAACTTTAAATAAAAATCTCAATAAGCAAAATGTCAACACATCTGAAAAATCAGTTTTAAGAAAACTTCTGATAAACGAAGTTCTGAACTAAGACCACAATAAGGACACGGGTTTTGTTTGGCTTTACCTGTTCTAACTGTGTATCCAGGAGAAACATCTCCACTCAATTCAGGTATTCAGAAAATTAATACTACAGTGCACCCTTTCCAACGCACCGTCACTATTTAAATAAGTGAAATATGAAACATTGATGAGGTTTTTCTTCGCTCTTCTGACAGTAATATATTAAAATTACACTACATTTGTACTATTGATTTCACCCGTCTGTACAGTAGATATAAAATAAATTAGTCGCACTTTAATGTCAGCGCAGGCTGAGAAGCTAACTGTGGTCCATGGACCACAATCTACGATTTTCTCCAGTACGGTTAAAAACCCCACCACCACACAAAAAGCAGCAAAATGTAAGGCTCCAGTGATTATGAAGCTTACATCCATTACTTACAATAAATAGAAATAAAAATGTAGAGTTCCTCTGTTATTGGCACTATGGGCGCATTACACCAGGAACAACGATGCTCCGCCTGCATCTGTAGCAGCGTAAATTTATCCTTGTCGTGAGCTCAAAATTCTGAGAGGCTGGTGAGTGTTAAGTGAGGAGCTCCAAAGTTCATTTGGTCAGTTGATTTTACTGCTGAAATTACTTCCTTTACAAGACATTCAGCTCCTGTTCACATCTTGCATGCACAAGTTTTACTGGTTTAGGGACGTCATTTTTTCTATTGATTTTTTTTTTCTCCAAACCAACCCAGCCTCTGTAGTGGCCGAATCAATTCACAACTGGGTGGCTCATATCAATACAGTGGGCAAATTAAGCCAATATCAATAAGCCAGCATTTAATCCCTTCCAGAACAGTGCTGCAGCCACTGTTAAACCTGCTCAACGTTTTTTTAAATCAGTGCAAGTTCAGATGGGGTGAGCAATGAGCCAAGCAGCAAGTCTTCCCTATTAAATCCATGCCACTGTTGCTCAGGCACTTTTCGCTGGTCCCCTTGAAAATACGCGGGTTGATCCCAACTGCAGCAGCTCCAGAGCAGCCAGAGGAGCTAAACTGGTTTGTAACATTGGCTCCTGGCCATCCATGGAAGCTCCTCACATTCATAGCAGCTGAGCCCCACGTACCAGGACTAATAACACCCTTCAAATCCAGGAAAAAACTGCCTCACGTTTCTGGTCTAATGCTCTAGAATTGATAAATGCTATCATCTTTGGGAAAAGGGACACAGTGACCTTTCAAAAACGAGAAAAAAAAATTTTCTAATCTAAATAAGAAAGAAAGGTTGTACCTACAGTCTTTTAAGTAGGATAGAGACAAGCACATCAATCCAGCTGACCAAGGCAAGGCAATTAGAGTGATGGATTACAGCCAATTCAATAGAGATGGGAAATATTGAGACAACTCTCAAATACAAATTATTACACAGAATTACCCTCAGCCCACTCAAACTTTTCAGAAAATTAGTCATTCACATCACCAGCACGTTCGGAGCATATGCCAGAACGGCTTTTTCTGTCCTAACGTTAGCTGAGCACCACAGTCAGCATCTCAACCCGCCAAGGGCTTCTCCACGTTCTGCCGTAGACAACTTCTCCTGATCTTCCAGGTAACACTCACCTGGGACCAGGTGGGAATTAATTACACCGGCTTAGTTTACAACCCCTGAGGATTCTGCAAGATTTCCTAGGAGAGAAGGGAGGGAAAGAGAACTTGTTTCTACTGGACTTCTGAGAGCTACGCAGCACAGCAAAAGCCTGGTTCTGTCTGGGAAATGTGGTCTTACAACCCAACCTTGAGGATGTCTTCTCTACATCCCACTTCCCCAGAGAGAGCACTGGGTATGCCCTTTGTGATATTTTACATTTATCTAAAGTTTTCCATCTGACTATCACAACAGCATAGGGAACAATCTGTTAATTTCTGCAGAATACCCATGGTTTTTCTCCAAACATTAAAAAAAAATATAGGGAAGGCATCTCCTGCTTGTTTCCCAAGCTTTATGGAGGAAAGGGTCTTTGGTAATTGAGAAGTGTTTATATCTGTGATGGAAGACACAAAATGCCACTGAAACTGCTGCCCTTCAGTGCAGGGTAAGACAGACTTCTATTTATGTCTTCATTAGGGTGATGAAGAGCTGGAAGGACGAAGACGAACAGCAGCAGCCACTGATGGACGAGGTCTCTGTGCCCTCTCCCAGCCCGGGTGGGTGCTCTTCCCTCCCTGCAGACCCAGCACAGGCAACAAGAGCAGCAGTGGGAACTGACAGACGATCTAGTGTCGGACCAACACCCAAACTAATAATAGTGTGTATGTTCAGGAGCCCATCCTTTTTCTTTTTTTCCCCCCCTCACCAGAGCAGGGCACACATTCACGAGCTGCATCCGTACAAACTCTACCCACGCACCTCTGTTGGTTTAATTCCAGTAAAGCAGGACATTTTGCTAACACCATAATGAAAAGGATTTGAAAATAGATCCTGGTAATAACTCTAACATCAATTTTCTGACACCAGAGCAGAAGGCTTTCAATCTCAAGTGTTCCCAGATGATACTGGTCAGGGAGCGCTACTATTTTCTCAACACCAGTAGAGTGTAATTTTTTCCATTTTAATACAGTTCCACCTGCATTTCCTCCAAAAGGAGGACACACCGCAGCCATACAGTCATTATGAACCTGATCCAAAGTGAAACGACGGAAACAGAAATCCTCAGAAACTTCAACAGGCTGCGGGTGAAGGGTTACATCTCAATTCAGAGATTTGCTCAGTTCACGTTCTCATCCCGACCTGCTGCAGTCTCCGATGGGGTCCTTGCTCTCCTACAATTCTGAAGATCATGATCTTTCTTAAACTTCCCTCAGCAGATTTACCTTGTTTTCCCCTCAAATTTCAGCAGCAAATTTACAAGCTTTACTTTATACAACGCACAGCATTAAGCAAATGAAATTACAAACTCTAATTTTTCTTATACTGAAATGTAAATAACTTTATGTAATTTAAATTATTTAACTAAATATAAATTGGATGACAGCATGGTCTATTGCACGATGAAGCATTTTGTCACTTCTTCCAAATTCTTGCTCATTTCACTACTTTAGTTTCAAAAAATGGGTGCTGTGGAACAGTTTGTTAGGTCAACGTAACTCCAAGAGTCAGATTTCTAATCTGAACACTGACATCTGAAAATTCAAATTCCCAGGAGCTTCTGAACAAGCTTCTTCCATCTTATCCCTGGAAGTAGGTGTCAAACTTTTTTTTTTAGACCCAAGTGCCCTTGAGCATGCAGGAATCGAGTCCTTGAGAGGTTTTTGAAGGGAAGGGTCCCCAGGAGGCTCCAGGCCACCTCTGCTCCCAGCTGGACCAGGCTGCTCAGGGCCACTGTCCTTTTGAAAATCTTCAGGGATGGGGATGCACAGCCTCTCTCAGCAACTGAGGAGGAAGAATTTTTTCCTTGTGTCCAGTTGGGATTTCCCTTGCTGGAACTTCAACCATTCACCTTTGAGAAGAGTCTTGGGTCCACCTTCTCTACCACTCCCTTTAAATGGGGTCTTACCAGATCCCAATGCAATTTCCCTTTCTCCTGGCTCAACTATTTGATGTCATCCACAAACTTGACGAAGCTGCTCCCCAGCACCCCAGTTACTGATGGGAAACTATCGACATACCAATAAGATCACTGCCACACCAGTGGGCTCATACCAATATTTCACCTTTGAGCAATGGCACTTGTAACTGCTTTCTGCTGCCACTTTGAACCATCAATCACTAGCCTTGGAGTCCAGCAACACCTGGAAAATCTAAATCAATGGGGAGGTGCTCAGTAATTACTGACCATCCCTTTACAACAGACTTCTGGATTGCTTTCTTCATCTCCAGTGAATAAATTCTGACAAAGTAACATCTCAAGAAGCAGAACTTCAATAAGTTCTCTGTGCTCACGATCAGACCTTCATCCCGCTGACACCGAACATGTTCCCCTCTGCAGAAATAATTCCAGTAAAGCAATGGGACTACACCAAGGAGCTCATAAGTCAACACAAGTCAACACACTTCCCTAAGTGCTGACGTGCTCAAGTAAAGGGAATAGTTATAAAAGGCATATTCTGCAAGAAAAAAAATAATCTTAGAACACTTTTTAAAACCAATGTCTGTAGGTTCTGTAAATAGTCTATACAACATCATAATGGATATAATGCTCTTGTCAGATTTGGGATAGTCTTTACTTGTCGATAGCTTCTGTATGGGATAATAAAGCTTCCAATACGACCCTGTCACTGTCAACTACAGAGAGTAAACTGGGTGTTTATTCAAACCAGTATCTGCAGTGCTCGGTGTGCCATTAAACAAGGGATTTAGACCAGTATGTGTTGTTGAAAAAAAGAGAATGAACACATTTGATTGAGTGGGTAAACCCCTTCAAATTAATTCAAAATACAGGATTCCAAAGAGTTCCACAATCCAGGAGAGAGAGCTGAACAGAAGCAATATTTTTAGGAGCATGATGCCAGAGAAATCCATACTATGCAAAACAAATTATTCCTACGAGAGCCCAGCCTTTGAACCAAAATAAACCCCAGTTCAACTGCTGGAACAAGCAGCTGCTCCTTTGGGAAAAGTCTGTATCTCTCTCCACGCACTCTGCCGTAACCAAAACCAATCTCCTGGTTGTGTTACAGGGCTTAACACGTGAAACGTCACAACATGACCTTTTTTTTTCAGGAGTCCTATGAAGCGGTTTAACTGACCCTCCTGACCTCACACCTCCTTTGTTTCACATCCTGCCACGCCTATAAGACAACAGCAGTTCAACAAAAATTCATGGAGCTCAGGACAGCAACCAAAGGATACCAAGAAAAACAAAACCCAAGCAAAACAAACTTTCCAGCATCCAAATGGAACCCCCAGCCTGTTTCACCAGGCGCCCACTGTAGAGACGAAGCACAGAAAACAAGAAAGTTACAGCAGTGTTAGTAATAACAACAGTCCCAGAGGAAAGCAAATGATTCCCTACATTTGAGTATCTTCCAACCAAATTGCAACAAACTTTGCAACAAAACACTGCACACAACTCCAAAATAACAGAACGGGTTTGGTTTTGAAGAGCCTGAAACAGAGAGCTGATGTTTTTCAAAGCAAGCCACTTCTTTCTTTTCAGACCACGGCAATTCCATTAAATGTGAAATATATATAAAAAAAAATTGTGCCTGAAAGAAAAAACAATTTAGATACAGAACTTGTCTCCAAATGTTAGAGACCATAAGCAGCCAGGATTCCATTCAGGGGATGATAACGAGCCAGTAGTTAACCTACCAGGAGTACTAGAGAGCAAATGGGCAGGGGAAAGCCATTCGCAGCCTGCTTAATTACGGGGGAATAGCTGATAATGCACCTCCAGAACTCCCCTCTCTCTACGGGAGAATAATTCTCCTGTAATCTTTGCAGACACTGAGCAATAGGCAGCCGAGGAAAACCCACCCGACAGTTTAATCCTACATTTTGCTGCAAACGACATAATAACCTAAATAAAAAACGCGATCCGCAAGGAGCAGTTTTGAAGACTGCTATGACAGTACTAACGTCAAGGAGAGCCACAGTCTGCCAAGGAGAGTAATCTAAACGTTCCCGTAAAAGCCCACGACGGGCTGGGATGGAGCAGCAATAACGCAGCGAGCTGTCGCCTGCTTCCAGACTGAAGAGTCGCTGCGACACGGGATGTGCCCTTTGCATTCTCCTGCTGCTTTCCATCGCCTCTTTCAATGCCTGCTTGGAAGATACACACTTAAACAAACTTTAAATAAATAGAAATTGTATAAATCATTTGTTCTTCGTGCTTCCAAAAAGAGCAACAGATTCGGTGCATTAAAAGGACTCATCTCCACCCCAAACACACACATCCCGTTCAAAAAAAAATTAAAAATATCACATCACTCGTATCATCACTCCACAAAGCATCCTTCTCTTGTGGCTACATTTCATTTGCTTTCACCACTAACCGCTAACAACATGAAAGCTCATTTCTGAGCAAATCAATTACTGTGGCTTGTTTTGGGTTTTCTTTTTTATTTGGATTTTTTTTATTTCCTGTTTTATCAGAGCCCTCCCCTCCACGCAGGCTTGGTTAGCATCTAGGTAACTGGAAACAGTTCAATTTCTCCAGGATTTTCAGCAAGCAGCAAGGATGCTCTGGGAGATGCAGGTGCCCAACCTCAACAGCATCTTCCCCCCAGGAAAGACATGCCATCCAGCCCACGATAAACCAACAAAGCAATTCCTAAGGAACAGCAGCCTAACGCACGGATGATTTCCTCACCCACCTTCATTATGGTTCAGGCACTCGAATCGGCTCGTTAGTGCAAAGGCCAAATTTGCTGTTAACCCGGGGAGAAGGGTCTGGCAGGGAAGTTAATTCTGGAGCAACATGTAACGACCTTCAGTGCTGCCTCAATCACTCAACGGATGGGCGCACCGGGGAAACGGGGGATCTTCCAGTGTGCTCTCCAACAGCACATCCACACGTGAAACACTCGGGATTACCTTCCGGCACTCCCAGAAAAATAAATTTTCTGGCAGTTCTGTACTCTCCCCCATGTAAAGCACCATTAGAAGTGTTGTATGTAACTCAAAAAGCTTTCCATCTTCACATTCTGATCTGGACCCAACCCTCTGACAGCCCATTGCTCACCTCTCCTCAATAGTTCGAAAAGGGTTCAGGGTATATTTGGGCCACAAACATTGCAGAATGCAAAGGTCCAAAGGAAAAAAAAAAAGTGATCCTCCAGCCTCCCAGAGTTTCCAAAAAGTTGACTGGATGAGGACCTCAGCAACCTGGGGCATCTTTGAAGTGAGCCCTGCTTGGAACCAGGGGTTGAATGGGAGACCTCTAGAGACACCTTACAATCTACATCATTCCATGGTTCTGCAGAAAAGTTTAAAAATTTAAAAAAATATATATGAACTATAGATGACACGAAGCAGGTACGATACACGATTCCTGTGCCTCTCCTCCATAACTCCCCCTTGCCATTACTGTTTACTGACACCTTAAACACACGTACAACCCACAGCCCCTGCTCCCCTGCTTCAGGACACTGATGGTGCAAGTAAATCACAGCCAGGAGGATACCTGGCTGCTGCATAATTGGTGTTTTAACCAATTTATTTTTTCCAGATCCAGGGAGAAAATTATTACTACAGGAAATTCACTGGCCTGTAGAAGCCAAGTGGGTTTTATATCACAAATGGTTTCTTTAACTATCTTATAGGTCTTACCCAAGTTTTGGTGAATTTTACCCCCTTTTTCTCTCCATAGAGCACTATAGAAACATCTCTGTAATGCAATTGCTACTGCTGGCTTGAAATCCAACTCAATGGGCATTGAGCAGGATGTCCCCAAGGTTCATCTGTAGTTCCCAACATGGCATTTTCCCCATCTTCAAATCCACGACACACCTCCTGCACTGATGTATGAGGATCTGCAGAAGAAAGCACCTATGCTGAGCCATGAAGAGAGAGAGTTGTCAGCAGGTGCCTTATACAATTTTTAAATAAAATTTACCATGTCAACGGCTGCAAACTTTGAGCAATTGACACTCCCCTTTTTTTTTATAGCATCCCTGGTATCCCACTAGTTGCACATCCCAAACTCAGCTCGTTCCCTATTCATGCTTAGCTTCTTACACTTTTCCTCCATCTGTACCCAGTATTAATAATTTCACCCTTTTTCTACACTGTTTTATTCTCATAAATTGCTAACTTATCCTAAGCCATTACACTATATATTCAGGCGGTCAGACCTCTTCAGTTCAAAAACAGCTTTTGGTTTTCCAATGCAACCCTTCTTGAAATCCACCAGTTTTCCACAGACATTATACACCTCCCATGGTCGTGTTTGTGGTTTCGTTGTCGTTTCATTTTCTTTTTGATAAGGTCTTTACTTCCTACACTCCGAACACAGGGAGCGTATTTTGACTGTAAAGAGGGGGGAAAGAAAAAAATAGAGGGACATGCTATTTGTGCCACACACATCCCAGAGCCAGCACTCAAATTTCCATTTGAATTTCCAGCAAGTGCATCATGGTGTATTAACATTTATTAACCCTTTAATTGAGGCACCGCAAACGACATCAGACAAGGTCTGGAAGAGGAGGCAGACCGAGTTGACAGGGTTGCGGGGAATTTATTCAAGATAATCAAATTATTCCTGCTTGTGAAGATGTGAAGGGCAATAAAGCAGTGGATCAAATTCAGAATCTGTCATTACAGAAGAACGCACATAAGAAATAAATGTCTGCACCTTTCGAACACAAGAACACATTTACTTCAGCCACTTCTCCAGGGAAGAGACTGCAGAGGCACTGTAGGAATTGGTTCAAAAACATCCGCTCA
>WKFP01013927.1:63940-104742 GCA_011057875.1 Pterocles orientalis
AAGCAATGGGACTACACCAAGGAGCTCATAAGTCAACACAAGTCAACACACTTCCCTAAGTGCTGACGTGCTCAAGTAAAGGGAATAGTTATAAAAGGCATATTCTGCAAGAAAAAAAATAATCTTGGAATACTTTTTAAAACCAGCGTCCGTAGGTTCTGTAAATAGTCTACACAACATCATAATGGATATAATGCTCTTGTCAGATTTGGGATAATCTTTACTTGTCGATAGCTTCTGTATGGGATAATAAAGCTTCCAATACGACCCTGTCACTGTCAACTACAGAGAGTAAACTGGGTGTTTATTCAAACCAGTATCTGCAGTGCTCGGTGTGCCATTAAACAAGGGATTTAGACCAGTACGTGTTGTTGAAAAAAAGGGAATGAACACATTTGATTGAGTGGGTAAACCCCTTCAAATTAATTCAAAATACGGGATTCCAAATTGTTCCACAATCCAGGAGAGAGAGCTGAACAGAAGCAATATTTTTAGGAGCATGATGCCAGAGAAATCCATACTATGCAAAACAAATTATTCCTATGAGAGCCCAGCCTTTGAACCAAAACAAAACCCAGTTCAACTGCTGGAACAAGCAGCTGCTCCTTTGGGAAAAGCCTGTATCTCTCTCCACGCACTCTGCCTTAACCAAAACCAAGCTCCTGGTTGTGTTACAGGGCTTAACACGTGAAACATCACAACATGACTTTTTTTTCAGGAGTCCTATGAGGTGGTTTAACTGACCCTCCTGACCTCACACCTCCTTTGTTTCACATCCTGCCACGCCTATAAGACAGCAGCAGTTCAACAAAAATTCATGGAGCTCAGGACAGCAGCCAAGGGATACCAAGAAAAACAAAACCCAAGCAAAGCATAAACTTTCCAGCATCCAAATGGAACCCCCAGCCTGTTTCACCAGGCGTCCACTGTAGAGACGAAGCACAGAAAACAAGAAAGTTACAGCAGTGTTAGTAATAACAACAGTCCCAGAGGAAACTCAAATGTAGGGAATCATTTGCTATCTTCCAACCAAATTGCAACAAACTTTGCAACGACACACCGCACACAACTCCGAAATAACAGAACGGGTTTGGTTTTGAAGAGCCTGAAACAGAGAGCTGATGTTTTTCAAAGCAAGCCACTTCTTTCTTTTCAGACCACGGCAATTCCATTAAATGTGAAATATATATATATAAAAATTGTGCCTGAAAGAAAAAACAATTTAGATACAGAACTTGTGTCTCCAAATGTTAGAGACCATAAGCAGCCAGGATTCCATTCAGGGGATGATAACGAGCCAGTAGTTAACCTACCAGGAGTACTAGAGAGCAAATGGGCAGGGGAAAGCCATTCGCAGCCTGCTTAATTACGGGGGAATAGTTGATAATGCACCTCCAGAACTCCCCTCTCTCTACAGGAGAATAATTCTCCTGTAATCTTTGCAAACACCGAGCAATAGGCAGCCGAGGAAAACCCACCCGACAGTTTAATCCTACATTTTGCTGCAAACGACATAATAACCTAAATAAAAAACGTGATCCGCAAGGAGCAGTTTTGAAGACTGCTATGACAGTACTAACGTCAAGGAGAGCCACAGTCTGCCAAGGAGAGTAATCTAAACGTTCCCGTAAAAGCCCACGATGGGCTGGGATGGAGCAGCAATAACGCAGCGAGCTGTCGCCTGCTTCCAGACTGAAGAGTCGCTGCGACACGGGATGTGCCCTTTGCATTCTCCTGCTGCTTTCCACCGCCTCTTTCAATGCCTGCTTGGAAAATATACACTTAAATAAACTTTAAATAAATAGAAATTTTAGAAATCGTTTGTTCTTCGTGCTTCCAAAAAGAGCAACAGATTCGGTGCATTAAAAGGACTCATCTCCACCCCAAACACACACATCCCGTTCAAAAAAAAATTAAAAATATCACATCACTCATATCATCACTCCACAAAGCATCCTTCTCTTGTGGCTACATTTCATTTGCTTTCACCACTAACCGCTAACAACATGAAAGCTCATTTCTGAGCAAATCAATTACTGTGGCTTGTTTTGGGTTTTCTTTTTTATTTGGATTTTTTTTATTTCCTGTTTTATCAGAGCCCTCCCCTCCACGCAGGCTTGGTTAGCATCTAGGTAACTGGGAACAGTTCCATTTCTCCAGGATTTTCAGCAAGCGGCAAGGATGCTCTGGGAGATGCAGGTGCCCAACCTCAACAGCATCTTCCCCCCAGGAAAGACATGCCATCCAGCCCACGATAAACCAACAAAGCAATTCCTAAGGAACAGCAGCCTAACGCACGGATGATTTCCTCACCCACCTTCATTATGGTAGAGGCTCTCGAATCAGCTCGTTAGTGCAAAGGCCAAATTTGCTGTTAACCCGGGGAGAAGGGTCTGGCAGGGAAGTTAATTCTGGAGCAACATGTAACGACCTTCAGTGCTGCCTCAATCACTCAACGGATGGGCACACCGGGGAAACGGGGGATCTTCCAGTGTGCTCTCCAACAGCACATCCACACGTGAAACACTCGGGATTACCTTCTGGCACTCCCAGAAAAACAAATTTTCTGGCAGTTCTGTACTCTCCCCCATGTAAAGCACCATTAGAAGTGTTGTATGTAACTCAAAAAGCTTTCCATCTTCACATTCTGATCTGGACCCAACCCTCTGACAGCCCACCGCTCATCTCTCCTCAATAGTTTGAAAAGGGTTCAGGGTATATTTGGGCCACAAACATTGCAGAATGCAAAGGTCCAAAGGAAAAAAAAAAAAAAAAGTGATCCTCCAGCCTCCCAGAGTTTCCAAAAAGTTGACTGGATGAGGACCTCAGCAACCTGGGGCATCTTTGAAGTGAGCCCTGCTTGGAACCAGGGGTTGAATGGGAGACCTCTAGAGACACCTTACAACCTACATCATTCCATGGTTCTGCAGAAAAGTTTAAAAAAATTAAAAAAATATATATAAACTACAGATGACACGAAGCAGGTACGATACACGATTCCCGTGCCTCTCCTCCATAACTCCCCCTTGCCATCACTGTTTACCGACACCTTAAACACACGTACAACCCACAGCCCCTGCTCCCCTGCTTCAGGACACTGATGGTGCAAGTAAATCACAGCCAGGAGGATACCCGGCTGCTGCATAATTGGTGTTTTAACCAATTTATTTTTTCCAGATCCAGGGAGAAAATTATTACTACAGAAAATCCACTGGCCTGTAGAAGCCAAGTGGGTTTTATATCACAAATGGTTGCTTTAACTATCTTATAGGTCTTACCCAAGCTTTTGGTGAATTTTACCCCTTTTTTTTCTCTCCATAGAGCACTATGGAAACATCTCTAATGTAATTGCTACTGCTGGCTCGAAATCCAACTCAATGGGCATTGAGCAGGATGTTCCCAAGGTTCATCTGTAGCTGCCAACGTGGCATTTTTCCCATCTTCAAATCCACGACACACCTCCTGCACTGATGTATGAGGATCTGCAGAAGAAAGCACCTCTGCTGAGCCATGAAGAGAGAATTGTCAGCAGGTGCCTTATACAATTTTTAAATAAAATTTACCATGTCAACGGCTGCAAACTTCGAGCAATTGACCCCCCCCCCCCCTTTTTTTTTTATAGCATTGCTGGTATCCCACTAGTTGCACGTCCCAAGCTCAGCTCGTTCCCTATTCATGCTTAGCTTCTCGCACTTTTCCTCCATCTGTACCAGTATTAAAAATTTCACCCTTTTTCTACACTGTTTTATTCTCATAAATTGCTGACTTATCCTAAGCCATTACACTATATATTCAGGCGGTCAGACCTCTTCAGTTCAAAAACAGCTTTTGGTTTTCCAATGCAACCCTTCTTGAAATCCACCAGTTTTCCACAGACATTATACACCTCCCATGGTCGTGTTTGTGGTTTCGTTGTCGTTTCATTTTCTTTTTGACAAGGTCTTTATTTCCTACACTCCGAACACAGGGAGCGTATTTTGACTGTAAAGAGGGGGGAAAGATGTGCCACACACATCCCAGAGCCAGCACTCGAATTTCTATTTGAATTTCCAGCAAGTGCATCATGGTGTATTAACATTTATTAACCCTTTAATTGAGGCACCGCAAACGACATCAGACAAGGTCTGGAAGAGGAGGCAGACCGAGTTGACAGGGTTGCGGGGAATTTATTCAAGATAATCAAATTATTCCTGCTTGTGAAGATGTGAAGGGCAATAAAGCAGTGGATCAAATTCAGAATCTGTCATTACAGAAGAACGCACATAAGAAATAAATGTCTGCACCTTTCGAACACAAGAACACATTTACTTCAGCCACTTCTCCAGGGAAGAGACTGCAGAGGCACTGTAGGAATTGGTTCAAAAACATCCGCTCAGAGCCCAGCAGCAGACAGAAAGATAAGTAGAATATTAAAAACCAAACAACAACAAAAAAAATTAAAAAAGATTTGCCCACATCCTGAACAATTCCTTCAGCGGCAGCCAACCCCTCTGTACCAGGACAACACACCTAGATCAGGCTGAGCGAAGGATGCTGAAAGAGCTACAGGGGGAGAAACTATCAATTCCTTAGCTTGAGCAGAAGAGAAGATGATACAGCAAAAGATGTCTCAGTCATCTCCATTAAAACAATGATTTACTAAATCCTGAGAATATACAGGAAATCCAGAAGTTTTCCAAGTCCCTGGAAGACCAAACACATGATACAAAATCTCACATTTACAACCACCTCTTCAAATGCACTTTTTATAAAAAAATCTTCCATCCCCACAGAAAGCTGCTGCCGTAAACCAGCCTGAAACAGCCAATTCACCCATTTCCCAACACGAGCTGGAAAGCCAACGCTCCTCAAATAGGAGGTAGCAGCCATGTAGTAGCTGGTAACAAAGACACATCCCTGTGTAAGGTAGAAGGTCTCATCTCCTAGAGGAAGCCACAGCCTAGACACCTCCTTATTTCTCTTCTCTTCCATCCTCCGCAGCATTTTTTCACCTCTCCATTGTATCCTGTACCAAACGAGGAACGAATCAGCTCCACCACTAATTCTAAGTGCCATGGCAGAACACAGTTGTTAGCTAATTAGCAGAGTTGATTTTAACCCACTGTAAATACTTCTAAAGGAAAATATTTGAGTATGCCATGCCAAACCGGTTTTGATCTTAATTACTTAGTGCCCAAGCATGGTCTGCAGCAGGAACAGCCACACATCAAAGCAGCAATAAAAATAATTTTCTATTCATAACAGTTTTTCCAGCAGTATTACGCTTAATAGAAATTTTTAATTTATTGTAAATAAATGACGCATGAAATACTTTTATGCCTGCAACACTGGATGTAAAATTGCACGGGTAAAAAAATAATCTGATTTAATTTTACTGAACAGATTTTAAGTATTTTAAGCCCCATGTGCATCATTAAGCAACATCCCAGATACCTCTCACATTTCCCAATTAATGGCTCTTAGATGAGAAGTTCCTCCCACAGCCAGTGCCCCACCACCCAACACACGAACAGCCTGGTTGTGTTCCCGTATGTGGCTTTGTACTGAAATTCTGGATATTGAAATATCCCACAGCAGGTCCCTGCTAACACCTTTGCACAACAAAGCCCAAAGACAAGTGTAAAGCATCGCTTCTTCCACACAAGCATCCTGCTCATGGCCATAGGACATGGTGCAAGGCGAGGGAGGGAGGACACGTCTGAAAAAAATATCTGCTGAACATGTGAAATGTTTTCAGTGCAGGGGATTAGCCCAGGACCCGAGGAGGCAGGGATGCAAACCACTGCAAGGCAGAGGACAGACTGGGGAACCACCAACAGGAGCAGAAGGTGTGGACTCCAGGCTGCAACTTAGCCAAAGGGGTACGTGAAAGGGATGCTGAAAATGCTTGTACACCTCTCTGCTATATGGCAGGTCAGAATCTCATCCAGAGCAACCACGGGATGCCAGGAACATCCAGTGCTGCAGCATTTACATACAAAAGCAGATATTTCATTCTTAACACGGGTCCAACAGCAAGGTTGGTGGCTTTGCCCTTTGTGACCAGCTGAGGCAGCTAGAGCCACTGGAAAGCTCTCAAATTGCTTTTTAAAATCAGTGTTTCTTCTCCATTAACTTTTAGAACATATGCAGATTGTAGGATAATTGCCGCATGCTGTAAATCGTGACTGAAATGAGTAATTCACCTTCCCGACAGAGAGAACAGAGACCACGCGCTGGGCTCGGAACCAGGCGCTTTTCCAGGAACAAACCCTCAGGAGTCAAAGGAGCAAAGGGTCAGCACAGCACCAGTGCTTGGTCTGGCACAACACACCCTCACCTTCTCCACAGGGAGACAAACACTCCATGAGGATGGAAAAAAAAAAAAAAAAAAAAAAGAGTCTGTCCAGCCCACTCTTGTCTCCAACAGGAGGAACGGGAGATACTTGACGCAGCTTGTTCCCAAGTCAATCTCATTCCTTTCGGGCTCGTCTGTGGGTCTTGTCATTCCCAAGAGCTTCCTGCACGCTTCTGTCATCAAATGGTCCCACTGGCTCCTTTGATGGCTTCCTACTTCTGCTGCTAGCGTGAGCATCCCCCAAAGGGTGCTCTTTGGACCCTCTTTCCTATCCATCTTCGTTTCCTCTTTACACCTGACCTGCCACGATTTACGGACTCGTCCGTTCTCTGCAGTTTCGACGCGAGACAAAAATTCATCAACTTTCAAGATCAAAACTCATTTCCCCAAAACCTTTGCAATGGCATAAACCCATCAGTAAAAAGGAAATGCTATCAACACGAAAATTGTGTTAAACAGCGTTTCCGTTTCCTTGGGCTTGGGATGGTGGTCCCATGTCATTCCTTCCACCCCAGCCCACACCAACAAAGGCAGTACGGTACCGGCGCTTTGAAAAAGCTGTGCTCACCATTTCCAACAAGAAACCAGCTAGCAAACCGATAGGATCCATCTTTTTGTTCTTATGACTAGAGAAGATGCTGCCCATCATTATCAATTTAATACAAACCAGCAGCTTTAATGCGTTTGTAGCCTGACTCAAGCAAATGCATCCATGTGACCACAAAAATATTTCTGGGTAGCGCCCGTGCAAAAGAAGGAGCTTAGATAAGGAAGAATCAATGCCGCTTTGAAGGTATTAGAATGAAGTATTGATATTTTAAGTCTACATTAACACTAATGGCAAAACTATAAATCATGGACAGGCTTAATAAAAGAGATCCTGTTTTGTGACTGCTCAGAAGAGGTCTGTGATTGATTTTTGGCATCAGTCGGGTAATTCTGAGATCAATAGGACACAAAAATCCACCTATTTGCTTGTTAGCAGCAGAATTAGATTTTGTAGTGCAGGCAGGCATGAGGCTTATAAAGCGTGTTTCACGTGTAAAGAATGCGCATCTGCTAGCTATGGAATTGAACTTATTTAACACAAATTGTTAGGTATAAAGCTAAGCTTAAATTAGAGCCCTCTAATTATATGCTTATACTTCAACTCTACCCAACAAATAGCCTAACTGGTAAAAAAAAAGTAAATAGAAAATTGCAAAGCTTTAAAGAAAATTAACGCATAACTATAATAATCCATGCCATGGCTCCCCAAATCCAGCTGCAGACTGACATAAAGCAAGCTGTTTCTGCCAGGTAAGACTGCTCTGAAATCAGCTGCTGACAATTACAAAAAAGGTCACATTTGTTTGTAAAGCACCTAAACGATGGAGCAATCCCTTATGGGATTTTAAAGCTGACCTTGGAAAGATGCATGGCAATAAAAATGCAAAACAAAGCTGCCCTTGGGATGCCACCCGAGCAAAAGTCAGATTTGACCAGCGTGGTCTGCATATGTTCTAGAAAACACAGAATCATAGAACCATTAAGGTTGGAGAAGACCTCAAGGATCATCAAGTCCAACTGTCAACACAACCCCACCCAACCCCCTAACCCATGTCCCCAAGCACCACATCCACACGTTTCTGGAACCCCTCCAGGGATGGTGACTCCATCACGTCCCTGGGCAGCCTGTCCCAATGCCTGAGCACTCTTTCCTGTTCAGACATGCAGGATCCAGTCTTGCATCATCCATCTCAGATCAAGAAGGCTAGAAGCATAGTACAGCTAGAATATTTTGTGCTAAAGTCTCTGGAGTACACTCACACACATCACACTCCGATTTTCTTACAGAGGAGATGGGTTGAGTCCCTCCTGAGACCGTCAAATGAAGATGGCATGAAAGCACCCCTTGGAAAAGCACCATAACCAATGGGTGGGTGGGACTTCTGCTCAGAGATGGGCCTCTCCATCCTTGGGAATGTGAGAATTTGGGGCATGCTACCCATGGAGGCTTCAGCTGGGTAAAATTTAGACATCCTCACAGTTACCGTAAGCACATTTCTGCCAAAGGTGCACAAGATGGCACATACTGATTACGTCAAAATCTCTAACTTGTCTCAGTCTACAGAGACAAGGTTTCTGCCTAACTTTGACATTCAAAAGGCTGCATCTTCCCCGTGAGCTTAGAACACGCTTGTTCCATACAAATTGGCCAACAGTTCTTGTTCTTAATACAGACGGGGGAAAAAAAACCCCTCCACAATCAAAAAAATTAAGCAGCACACTAGGAAAGCATTATGGTACCACTAATTTATCAATATTTCCAACACCATCCATCTCAACATGACCTGACCATGACCAAGCCATGAAAATTGTTCATAACACTACTGGGAGACAGGCTGGGAAGCAGAGAGCAGCAGGAAACTTCTGCAAATGAAAATGAAGAGGGATTTATGGTGCTAGAGAGGAACAATTTAGTGACGGGAGTTTCATACATAATTCCACACGCTGCTGAGGTGAGCCTTGTCTAGTCATCCCAGCCACGACTTTTTCTCTGAAAGATCAGGAAAACGGTCAATTGTCAAGCTACAATAAATTCTGTCACACAAACACTGGTCTTATCCTCCGCTGTGTGCCACAGACACACACACAAATCCCTACTGCCCTCATTTTTGCCAGATTTATGCAGCCCATCTGTTCTCCTAAACTGTTCCTAGCTTTTAAAGCCAAAGTAATTGCTTCTTCCTTCCATGTGCTTTATGCATATTTATGATCATTTTACTTTTGCTCACCACCACACTGTTTTCTGCAGAACCCACCTCATCAGAACATCCGAATCGCACCACGTAGCCAGAAGACCTCCAACGGTCAGAACATCTCTCCTCTCAAACAAGCTGCCATGGAGGAGTCAAGAGAATAAATCGAAACCCTAAGCAGGTGATGATTTGATGTCCCTTTTAGAGGGGCTAGAGCTGGTGAAGAATTCATCACAAGTGTCTACTGCAGTCTAATTCCTCTCATTCCCAACGCAGAAGAACTGGAGATACTGGAAGGAATCTAGGAGCAGAATATGCTGCATGCATGACAGTGGTGGCTCCAGGGTACGTGTGGATGAAAAGAAAGGTGATGCCTATAGCCACCCTATGAAGATCAGAGGAACCAGAGAGTCCCTCCACCCTGGGAAACCCAACCTCCCAGTTTCCCGTTTCCAGTGATGCTCTCTGGGTTGGGGGAGGCAACAGAATACGCTCTCATCAGCAACGCCAAAGTGCAACTTTTAAAATTCAATTGAGAAGAAACTGCTTTTATTTTCTCTCTTGACAACACCAGCCACCCCCTGGAAGGAGTGGGATTTTATATCGGTGACCTTTCAGTTTATGGAAAGGCTGATTAGATCGTAGCACATCGTTCAAATGCGTTTTGAGATAATTGTGATCGGTGAACTCGGAGCACACAGAATAAAACCATAAATAACGACTCCGAGGAAATGATCAAGGAAGCCAGGATGAGACTAGGTCCAGGAGAAACTACGGCTACATTGCCACCTAAAAATGCAAGATCTGGGGTCATCTTTTGCAATAATACCTTGGAAAACATCTGTCTTCTCAGTATTCAATCTATTTCTATCCAGCGTATAACAAGCTCTGTTAAATCTGTGAGAAAGCCGGAGAGAGCATTTTAGGAGAGTCAGGAAATCTATTAACCACATCCAAAGTTTACTGACATTTCCAACCACACAAGCATTTCAGCAAATATCAAGACACAACTTTGGGGATTCCACTGCGATAACGCGGCAATAAAGAGAGGCACTGTGTCAGACCCTCACCCCCAAAGGGAGGTAATGTTTAGTAAGTGCTCCGGCAATAATTTCCCAGAAGTTTTCTGGTACTTTGATGTTTCAATAATTGCCTCCCCTTGGCCCCATTCCTAAATTACCAACATCTCGACAAGGCACTGCCTGGAGGCAGAGACGGCTCACAGCCTAAGGAAAATCCTGAGGATATACACCAGGAACGAGCAGCCGAACCCTCGGCTTCTTCTGTATTAACCTGAGCCTCTGGAAAAGAAGAGTATCTGTGCTGTTCTGACAGCTATGCTGGATTAGAGGAGCGACTACTGCAAATCACCTTCAAGTTTAGGAGAAGTGCTTGGCCCTGCTGCTCGCCAGGCTTTAGCTGTCTGGGCATCGGGCAGCGATCCCCTCCAGCTGTCCTCCCGCCTCTGATGGATGCTGTCACCCAGAGCAGCTGAGTCCATTCCTCTGTCTCATGGATTTAAAAAAAAAATTGGTGACTATGTATAATAATGATGTCCTGGCTAATCCAATAAAATGGATTATAAAAAGTTTTATAATCCATGCGTTATAATGCCTTCTCCGTGGATTTATTTTTTTTTTATATAGGCACACACTTTCAGGGACTGCTGTCTATTAGCATGCTGAGCATTTTTAAAATATTTGACTGCAGAAAAGTGATAAATAAGTGCTTAAGTGTTGGTTTCTGAAATGTTACAGGATACTCTTCACAGTCAACAGAAGAAACAGATTAAAGCCTTCTACAAAACTATTACAGGGAACGTGTTCCTAGATTTTAGACATTACAGCTCACGTGGAAAGACCTTTGGAGAGCGTTAGCTGGTGCAGGAGCTACAGGAAGAGTGACTTCGAGCTGTCATTTAATTAAAAGACTGTCCTCCGCAGTCACAGTGATTTATAGTTGTACAACCCCGACACAAAGATTGGAAAAGAAAAGAATTGCAGAGTTTTCCTGCTTGAGCTGCTAATGAGCACCAGGCTCCTGGTACACTGAGGGCACCAGTGGCCACTGGAATCCTAGGATGAGCTTCCAGCCAGGGAAAACTGAAAATAATCAGATGGGGACCAAAGAACATACATATTTTTGAATTTCCAAACAGTTCAGCACTGAGTGCAGGAACCTCACCCCGCGAAGCTGGTGTGGATCGCTCCAAACCACAGGGAACTCGGGGCTTCATTCCGGAAAAACTCACCCGAGGAGTCACCTCTTCTCTCCCACACCTACAACATTCTAGGCACCATGGGAAGGAGCTAGAGGGATGTAACCGGGTTTAAATGATGAGAGATGAACGCAAAGACCTACGTTAAAGTTCAGAAAGAAAAATCTGGCAGCGTAGTTTTTGTTCTTATTTCCCCCCCAACATCTAGCATTTCTATTGTGTTGACGGCGCTGCGGGGCCAAAGCTGTTCTAGCTGCAAACACACGGAAGATGCAGCCATACAGACACCTGGCTGTCCAGGCTGGTTCCCCATACGGGAACAAACAGACCTTGAGCACATCCCCTCTTAAAATCTCCGCTTTAACAACCCACTGCAGCTGTGCTCTCTCTTTACACAAAGTGGGGTTTTAATTCTTTCATTAAAATTTTTCAGTCATTTCTGTGGCTCTTTTATTTGCTTCCTTTCAGTTATTCTTGTGTACTAGAGAGAGTGGATCATCCTAGGAACCTTAATTGCTACCTGCACGGCAATTGAAAAGAACGGATTGAGAATACCAAGCAAAAAGTCCCATGTTATCAACCAAGAGAAGGACACAGAGAAGACCTGGATCAGAATTTTAAAATATCTTGAAATTAAATGAAGGAAAGGAATTATGCAGACTTGCCATATGATGTGGAATTAACGACATCATTGCACTAGGGCTTAATGGAGCTGTTAGGAAAGTTTGCTCATTCAAGAGAAAGAAAAGCAGAGGAGGAGGTGCATTGTTAATATTCTGATACAGACGGCCACCAGGACTAGAAGAACCATGTTTAAAAATAAGATATCATATATTTCTTTATAACTAAACACATTCAGAAAGTAGAGAATAAGGACTTCCCAGAAACTGAAGAATTTCTCAGCCAAAACTATACGTTCTGGTGGCAGATCTTCACCTGCCAGCAGCACACATCAGCAAACAGCATCTTGATTATCCCCACAGGTGAGCTGCCCCTGGAGCAGGGGCATGAGCTGGGACTAAACTGTTTGGTTATCACACTCCAAAGCACAACGATCCCCATCCATTGCCCCCCAAGGATGCTCTGAGACAACACTGCTCTGTTCATTTGCAGAACATGAAGCCTCCTTTCCACTTGTGCGACCAAAATCAATAAATTTGCAATTGCCACCTTATGTCCATCACACTTCACCAGAAAGCCCTTAATTACTTCTAGGAGTCCAGGGGTCATTTAGGTAATTAAATCCAATCCTCTCCTATCAAGGGACACTATCCCATTAAATCCCATTTACAAGCTCATTTTGCTCCATCTCACAACCACGACAGGCTTCGTGTCCTTACTCCACTGCTCTCCCAGAGAAGCTGCTCCGGGACCTCACTCTCATGGTTGGTGAAAACCATTAAATTGCTCTGATGGAGATTTGAGCATGAGAAGGGCCTAAGACCATTGAGACACAATTTTTGTGTCTTCTACAGCTGTTAGAACATAAAATCATCCTAACAGCATCTCAGACCCAAATCAATATGAATGAAAGACACACAGATACCCTTCCATAGGGCTTTGAGGTCTAGAACTCGCCAGATCTCCATGACACCCAGCCTACCCCCCTAAGCCATCACCAAGGACGTTTTTCAGCATCACCACTGGAAGCGTATTACAAAGGTGACGGAATATTTCCAGCTACGACCTTGCACAGAAGGTGCCACCAAAGGCCACCTACTCAGTGCAACCAAGCCAGGAGAAGAGGAGCCACAGCCCCAGCCCGTTCCTAGGGCTCTGCTGTACAATCAGGACACCCTCAGAGGGCACAAGCCACACATGGGGACTTTGTTTCTGCAGCAGGGTTGGCACAGAAAAGCAGAGCTGGTGGCAGCCCGGGAGGATGGGCCAGCGCTGCCTCTACCTGCTGCTGCAAAAAGCTTAAAAACACAAACCAAGCACATTGGGGAGGCTGGCAACCCAGAAAGCAAGAAAGAAAAAAAAATAAAAATCACAAAACTTGAAGTTATTCGCATTTCACAATTTAAGGCAGTTTCATGGATTTTTAGGTTTAACTCAGGATTTTTTTTTACATGCCTGGAGCTGGCTACACTGTAGCTGGGGAGAGATCAATACTAAAAAAGCCCTAGTCCTCCAAATTCTTCTGAGCATCAATAGATGCTTACTTCGCCCTGTAATTTATCCAAACTAACGGGCTGCTCTTCGGTAATTGCAGATTTGCTCTGTGCTGCAGAGGGAAGGCAGCTGCTTTCCTGCTCCCGTGCTCTGCGATGGGCTCGGGCAGCAGTCGGATTTTATACCTGGCCACTTCTGCTCTGTGAGCAACTTCAGCATCACACAAAACACTCCTCTGAGTACAACCGACAGGATGGTGATTTTACTGGTGTCCCAACTAACTCTGAGGTTTCTTCATTTAATGAAACACAGTTTATACCCCATTTGCTGCAAACAGCTCAGCAAGTTAAAAAAAAATTATAATTAGCATTGAGTCATACAATTATATCCAGGATGAAATTACAGTTCATCGTTCTTCATGTCACCCACATCAGGGACTTAATCCCTTCCACGTTGGGAAACGCTAATTAACATCGACAGGCTTTGTGCCAGAGTGGGAGTAAAGCAGGAGTCAGAATTTGGGAGGAAAGAGCCAGGCAGCTGCACTTCTGCTGAGCATCACATATGCAAACGGGACCATTGGAAATGTAATTAAGGAAGAATTAATTACAAACCCTGGCTTGGTACCCCCAGCCCAAGCAACCTGCCTGTCCCCACCGCATCCCCCATCCTTGCCAGCGCCTGCTCCTCACCTCCCAAACCCACCAGCCCCACCTTTGAAAGCCATCACACTAACATTTTGGTTTTGAGACACAAATCTGGGCTGTTCCAGACCCAGCAGAGCCCTAAGCACCAACACAAAGTATCCTCCCATCCACCCTCTTCCTCCTCCTCTTTTTTTTTTTTGTTTTCCCCAGGGATGCATCAGCCACTACATCAGGCTGTCAGATAGACTCTTGGCTTGGATGCACGGGATATTTTGTCCACTCAGGAAAAAAAAAAAAAAAGATACAAAACCCAATTTTAGCAGCAAAACGCCCCTGGCCTGCAGGGTCACACTCATGCAAAGCAGCCCCTTGGCAGCCGGCCGACTGCTGCTCCAAGGAGCCTCTGCCCCGAGCAGCTCGGGTTTATTCTGTCCTTACACACGCCCACGTCACCGGCCAGTTCCCTCTTCTCCCCAGGCATCAGGACACAGGCCAAGATGTATTTGTACGGAGCCAGAGTCGATGCATTCGGTCTCAGTCACGCTCTGCTGTAGGGACCTCCCGGCAGCTTTTCCAAGAGCATCCCAAGCTGAAAAAACAGCAAATACTTGCAAACCACGGCTGAGAAATCTTCCGACGTTTTATACTCATTCCCTGCACGTTTTGCATTTTATTTACATTGCACATCTAGAGGAAAATCCAGATAGTGGAATATGTAAAAAAGGAATTTTTACCGTTGCCACTGCACATGATTTCAGCTAAACCTTAATGGCACTGGAAAGAGAATGAAACTGGCGGTGCATCGGAACATGCTCCGCTTCCCAGGTGAGCTGATTGGCAAAGACACCTGATATGTGCATTAATTACACGATTTTCATAGGAGACCTTTTACCATAAATTAAATGAGGCTGAACTTTAGCAACATTTTTGTTCTAGGTGTCTAATACGTTTTTTTCCCCCTCCAGTCAGCTTTAAATAAATCTTTCTCCTCTCCAAGAAACACCTCACAGCCAGCCTGTCGGGTTATATATATACACACCTTTAGTAGACATGAAACAATATTTTGTGTTTTTACTTCGCACTTTTATTGACCAGGAAAGCCAATTTACTGTTCCTCCAGTAGTGGGAGAAAGCAAAAATATTTTACAAAGAGTTCTTGGCAGAAGTTTTTATAAATTTCTTCCGCTGGAAGTCTGCCAGTGCCACGGAGCTGAGGCTCACCTGCCACCCCTGTCTCTCTCCTGCGGGTAACGAAAGAGGAAAGCAGGCAGGATCCATCCGGCTGTACTTTTTGACCCCAGATGCCTCTGCATTTTTTTTTTCTTTATATATATTTATTTTTTTTTTAAATGACATTTTACTAGAATGGCCTCCATCCCCCCAGCCCAGTCTGTCTCTCCTGCTCCGATGCCATCTGACCTTTCGGCTGCCTCCCTCTCCCCAGCATCTCTCCCTTTCCCGAGAAGGATGCATTAAACAGACCCGCTCCGAGCTCACCGGGGTTATCATCCCCAGTGCCGAAATGTCAGCAAGTTAAAAGCACACGCCGCCGTTACGCAGGCTTTCAGAGCTCAGCTTTTCGCAGGAATTCAGAGGCTGGGCTTTTTTTTTCTTTCCCTTTTTAAAATCCAGTTGGAAATAAAATTTAAAAGCCTCCCTCCAGTCTCTGCTTCAACCCCCATAAGAATTTCTTGAGCAGAAAGGCGTGCTCCCGCCGGGTTCTAGGCACAGCATCTCGCAAGAGGCTATTTTCTGCCCGGTGCTGGGCACAGCTCCACCTGCCCCACCAGCCTCGTGCAAAAGGGGCTCCTTAAGCTCCACGCACCCCCTGAGCGCATCTAACAAAGAGAAATTTTCCTATAATAGATATTTTATAATATCAGCAATACCAGCATCTGCTTAGTTGCCATCACCTGCTGCCCAGGGTCGGTATCTCTGTCCCCAGGAAGGGCTGGAGGAGCAGAGCTCTGCACCAAGGTCCAGCATGCTCCAGCCATCACCAGGGTCCAGAGCTGGAGGGAGCAGCCCAAGTCCCATCGCCTGCAATAACAGCACCTTGCTGAGCAAAGCACCGGCAGTCTTGCCTTTCCTTCCCCAACAAAACCAGTTTATCAACAATTTCCCCCATTTTCTTGCAGGCACAAATCCCGCAATCATGCGAGGCAAACACTCCCCATTATCATAATTTTTAAACCAGCAATTTTTAAAATTGCCATAATTATCAAAGTGTAATTTTTAAGCCACGAGCTCGATAATAGCTAAGACCAGGACACAGCACCAACATCCAGCCCAGGGAAGGCTTAAAGGCTCTTCAGATTCCTGTTGGCTTTAACAGACACCAAATTAAAGATGTAATTATTGGCACAGTGCCAGGTGTGGTACATCCCCCCAGATGCTCAGACAGGCTGACTCTGCACCAGGTCCTTGGTGCGGAGGGTCTGCGGCCGGTCTCACACGGCGAGAGGACTGTGCCATCTAGCTGCAGCCCCTGCGGTGCTTCAGCACGGATGCCAACACACTCTGCCTTACACACTTTAAACAGCTCTGCTTTCCAGATTTAAAAAAAAAAAATCCACACCATTTATTTTGTCCATGCCACACTTGATATTAATGTGTGTCGAAGAGGTTACTTTAGCCAAGAAGTAAATTATTACTAAAACAACCCAATCAAGCATATAGTTGATAGGAATATTTAATTTTCCTTTTACTTACAGGTTTCTTCTATTGCAAGCTTAGCTCAGCATTCACATTGCCATTTTGCACGGCTTGTTTCTGCACTGCTTTATATCTCCTCATTTAAATCCTCCTCTCTCATCAGTATATTATCTACCCCTATATGTCTATGTGATGGCTCTGCTCCTTCTGGTCTTGCCTTCCCCACGCACCACGTCCAGGCAGCTGCAGCGCCGTGGTTGATTTTTTGAGACGTGGAGAGGGCGACAGGGCTCGGCTCATCGGTCCAGCAGCAAACGCAGCCTTCAAAAGAGAACCGCAAAGGCACGGGGTTCGATTCATCTGCACCGAGGGTTATTTTAATGATGCAGAAACAAACTAAATATATTTTTAATTTCATATTTTTAATTTGTCAAGAGTATCTGAGCGGCTTTTGGATGAGATTTAAAGTGCATTTTATTCTGCTAGGAATAAACTCAGTCACTGGCTAAAATTAGATTAGTGGCTCCGGTGCCTAATTAGCAGTAGGTTTAGAGGCTGCATTTTGGAACATTCTGAGCCACATCTCATTAACCCATCTCTAAGCAACTTTCTCTGTTATAAGATTTATATTTAAAGGGGGGGATTCAGGAAGACAACTGTTCAAGTGGCCAGTCTTGGCTTTCCTTCCCCAACAAAACCAATTTACCAACAATTTCCCCCATTTTCTTGCAGGCACAAATCCTGCAATCATGCAAGGCAAACACTCCACTTTATCATCATTTTTAAACCTGCAATTTAAGAAATTGCAGGGACATGTTTCCCTAGTTTATAACTGGAAACTGAGGCAGACAGGGCAGCTAAAGGCTGGACCCACAGAGGAGCTGGGTTGTGCGTGGGCAGCAGGCTCCAGGCTTTGCCCCATTGAACCACAGAACAGTTTGGGTGGGAAGGGACCTTAAAGCCCATCCAGTGCCACCCCCTGCCATGGGCAGGGACACCTCCCACCAGCCCAGGTTGCCCAAAGCCTCATCCAGCCTGGCCTTGAACCCCTCCAGGGATGGGGCACCCACAGCTCCTCCGGGCAGCCTGGGTTTTACCATCTAGTTCAAACTAACGTGGGCAAGGATGAACACTGACGAACCTCAGGAAGTCGTTAGCAGGAGGAGGTAGGCACTGGGTGTCATGGCAGGAAGAACAGATGAAACGGGGTTAGAGTTGTGTACCGTTGTGTTGCCTTGCTTTACAAACTACAATAATTGTGGTCATTCCTGTTAAAATACAGACGTCAGGTCCTGCCCCTAAATCTTGCTTGGGGTTCAAACATTTTGATCCATACGTCCAAGAACAAGAGACTCCTCCCAAGCGACATGAGCAAAAGGAAGCTTCTGCATTAGCCAAGATCTTCTCCTGAGCCACCTCCATGGTCACAGCTCCAGCTCTGAACCCTGGGGCTGCCATCTCTCACCAAGGACAAGGGTACATCTGCTCCCACAGCCACCCCTGAGCCCACCGGTAACAGCAGCAAGGCCATTTGAAGGGGGAAGCTTTGCTGGAAGAGCAGATGACAGGAGCCGTGTCCTTCAAAAGCTTGGCTAAAGCAACTTGCATCAAATGTCACCAGGGTCCAAGGACTGAAATACCCTTCAGCCCATGTCCATCAGACCACAGATGGGTCACCAGCAGCACAGGCAACACATCCCACCCTCCGAACCCCAGCACGGCAGTTCAGCTTCAACTACACACTCCTGATGAACATTTGCCAGGGAACAACTCCCCGCCTCTGGCAAAGGGACTGCCAGAAATACCCAGGAAGAGGAAAAATTGACAACAGTTGCTGGATGCTAAATATTGTTCATGCTTGATGGCTGTAATGGCACATCACAGCCTTTGAAAGGCAGCGAGGCGTTTGTTGCCATCATTAATATGGAGCGAGTTTATCACCCAGCTCCAAGCTCCCTTTCTCATTTTCCCTTTTGCTTTCTTACTACACAATCATTTGTTTCTCATTTACTTTTTTTTTTCTTAACAGCACAATGATTTGCAAAATTAAATTCATTCAAACTTTTTATTTTCCCCATTTCCACGTATCTTTTATTGTTTTTATTACCCTGACTGGGCTGGCTTTGGCGGATATTTCAACACAAAGCGTTTTACACGATCTCAGGAGCACTCTTGTTTTTCATTTTCTTCCTCATTAATAGATACATAATCGCCACGTGATAGTGTTCCAAACTAGTTTTTATAAGCCTATATCAAAAAAATAATTTTTTTGGGGGAAAGATAGCTAATCCTGTGTCCCTGGATGGCTGGGTGAACTTGGCAAGAAAAGCAAAAGACCATCTGTCCTGTGGTTCCTTATCCTCTCCAGTATCTCAGGCTGAACGTTTGAGCTCCAAATCCCCCCCAAGCCTAAAGGCTCTTTCCTCACGTGTTGTTCTATGAAGATGCTGAGTTCAGCACAGAAGCAGCTTTAACTTTAGTGCTTGTGTCAGGTCAGAGAAACGCAACGATGACTTTGAGCGTTTTCGTACCGTATGTTGTATTTCAACATCCTGCCAAGGAAGCGGTGAAACTGAGCTAAAGCCACGCGTATCCCAAACGGCAAACCACCTCAAGGACAAAATTTCCAGGTCAAAGCAAGCCCCATGGAAGCAGGAGAACTTGGAATGTGACTCAAAGGAACAGACCAGTAAACCCAGGGAGAAACGTGCTGAAACTTTTAAGAATGTTCCAGTACCCAGAACATTCAAAAATAACTGAACCTTGTAAAAACACTTTAATTACACATAAGGAAGTCAAAAAAATACAAAACCGACATCCTACCCCATCCAAGGGGAAAATAGAACTGAATACTCAGAAGCATCCAAGCCGCTAGCTTCTGTGGAAAGGCTGGATGGGTATTTTGGAAATTCACGTAAAAACCAAACTCACCTAAAATAAATAATCTTTTAAATGGTTCCCCAAAACCACTACAACATTTTCCCCCCCTGCATTTTCTGCATTCTTAGTGGCTTAATTTTCACAAGAGCTTGAAATTAACTCAAACAGAGCTGGACATCTTTCAAGCACCAACATAGATTTTAACGACACCCCAAACACAGGATGTTCTTCATCCCCAGTTTGCAGCAGCACCCAAGCAAGAGGTCACTGTACAGCTCTGACCAACCCAGACCCAGCAGATCATCCCTGGAAATTACCATTTTCCATGTGACTGGGGGTGAGCTAAGCCAAAGCTCCTCTCCTTGCCATCTTCCAGAAGCTCCAATGTTGTTCTCCGCTGCCCACAGACATCCACACACCATCCCTGAAACACAAACTCAGCTGAGCTCAAGCTCCCCGTTGAGAACCTCAACTCACTGAACCCTAGCTCAGGTAGGCATGCGGTGCATGCCACCGCTAACAGAGATAGCTCTGCAGTATACACCCCATTCACGTTGTGGTTTCATCCTTACCCAGGCTTTCCTCTGAAGGTCTTGCCCAGCTAACCGCTTCCTGTCCAGCCCCCTTCTCTCCCGGAGCTGCAGAGTTCTTACTCATTACTGAGGTCTCCCCTTTCCCTTCTGCAGAGAACCAGCCACACCTGGGCTTCCTTCACTTATTTTCTCTGCCATAGTGCCTGAGCAGCATCTTCCTGGGGAGCTGCTTATTTCCCACCACGCAGAGCCCACACCCTTCACCCTTCCCAGATGGAAGAACAGCCTCCACCACCGACGTGTCTTCTCCTGATCAGACAAGGGGTCAGGACGTGGTCTCATTCCCCACCTTTGCACTGACACAGACATTGCTCTACAGCAACAAACACACTGAGGAGCAATTTTTTCCCCCAAACTAGCCAGAGCACACAGTGAGGGTTGGGGTCTTCTCCTCTCTGACCTCATTACTGCAATTAAAGAACACCTACAAGTTTAAACTGCTTTAAAACAGTTCTAATTGCTACTATCTCCTTTGCTGCAGTAGGTACAGCAAGAAAATCAACCTTAACTGGCACGATGGCAGATGACCTTCACCTTGGTGTGACTTCCAACACGCTCAGCTGGCTGGTGAGTGTCTGCAGCACCTGGATGGAAGCTATGCCAGAAACGTCTTCAAAATAGGTGTACGGTATAGGTCCTCAACTCAGTAACAGAGTTCCTGGGAAAGGTTTGGCTTCCTTGGTTTTGCTGCAAGAGGACAGGAGGATGGCAGGGAACGTACGAGGCACGAGTCTGGGAGCAAGGTCTGCACCCATCCTGGGCACGGCAAGCAGAGAAATTAATGAGCATGGGACAGGGAGCTAGGGAGGGACTCTTTGTCGGGGAGTGTAGCAATAGGATGAGGGGAACGGTTTGAAGCTGGAAGAGGGGAGATGGAGATGAGATGTGAGGAAGAAATGTTTTCCTGTGCGGGGGGTGAGGCAGTGGCCCAGGTTGCCCAGAGAAGCTGTGGATGCCCCATCCCTGGAGGGGTTCAAGACCAGGCTGGATGAGGCTTTGGGCAACCTGGGCTAGTGGGAGGTGTCCCTGCCCATGGTAGGGGTGGCACTGGATGGGCTTTAAGGTCCCTTCCAACCCAAACCATTCTATAATACCAAGAATGTAAGTAGCTTACAAAAGGTGGTAAGTGAGGAAAAAAATAACAGTAAGAGGCCATTCCATTGCTTTCATCCCTTATTTTGTCCATATGTCAACAGAACTGTTATTCTCAGGCTAAGGTTCCACAACCACTAAGACCAGTATGGTTGCTTTTTCTAGATCATCTATTGACACAAACCCAACTTGTCTCAGGTGTGAATACATGGTCACAATTCTGCAGAAATCAGCCAGAGCACAAAAATTGTGTTTCTTTTGCAAGACCTTTTTAGAACCACGCTGGTTCTAAAAAACAGCTGCACGGAGAAGATGCAATGCCTGATTCTGCACAGGGCTTGCTAGGATGAAATCAAAGGTTTGGAAAAAAATATTCAAAGCAGCAGTGAATTTATATGGGGCCACTGCTTATCCCTACACAGTGATGTCCTCTACATCCAGCGTTACAAACACTAAATCCAGGCTTATCCCACCTTTGTACCATGGCCCCAGAATCAGCTATTCCAGCCCCTTTTACTGTGTTTACAAAAAGAACAAACGTGCACCCAATCTTTGCTTTTTTTCCTGCTTTGTCGCTGAAGTACTGACTTTCTGCAGCCCCTCTCTTGCGTTCTCGACCATCTGCTGAAGGACACCTCTCCCACCATTATCCAACGCTCCTGAAACTCTTGGATTACCAATGGGATCGCCGCTGGCTCAGCCCAGAGTCGAGCCACTAAATTAATGACTGCCAGGCTCCCCACTCAGAAAGCTTTTAAACTGCCCAGAAGTCAGCAGCTTTTAAATATACCTGTAAATTCCCATGGAAAGCTATTACAAGATCCATTTCCTAATGGTTTCTATCATTACAGCAATTTTCTTCTAAAGCATTTTCCATAAACCAACTGTACCAGCACCATCTGCAATGAGTTGAAAGAAAAACAAAAGCAAAACCCAAAACAATTTGACAAAACACGGCTTCCCTCTCCTCCCCAACATCACCGTGCAAAAAGGTCGACTGCTGGCTGGGGTGAAATCAGCGGGCGACAAACAGCCCCGTTTGGTGTGAGCAGCTGTTTTATGCTCCAAATCAATCCCCGTGCCTGGCATGGGCATGAGACGTGTTGGCAGATCAGCTGCAGCAACTATAACCTTCATTTTGTCTAATGCTATAGTTCCTGTTCGTTAACACATCTCCCAAGTCCCCTTTTTTCATATCCATGCCACACTGCATTCCCACAGCTGAGAAGCCAACGTCACTGTTTGCTGTAACCCCACCAAAGGCACGTCAAGTTCCCCTACGCGTCAGCTCAGCCCAAGAGACAGCATCAGCTACTATTCCAAAATCCTGCCCTTGGCCATAACCAACTATGGAAAGAAGAATATTAACTATTAATATTTATTGATAATAAAATAATATAATTTCATAATAATTAATATTTATAAATATTTATTCATAAACACATAAAATCAAGCTGGTTATCATTATCTTGATGCCATAAAACCCAAACCAGGAAGGATCCTGCTCCTAACCTGTTCACCAACACCGCTTTCTAATCCTTTTTCAGAACATCGCCAAGTCTCTGGTACTACACCATCCAGCCCAGTTGAACACAATTTATTCCACACCAGACTGTAGGATTCCTGCATTTCTTCTGCCTGCTTGAGGACCTTCTCAGTAAGGAAGCATACTCACATAGTACCTTTGAGCTAGACCCGACCACCTCCAGATGGAGTTGCACGCACAGAGCCCCTCTGCAAGGGTTTTTAGGACGCAGGCGAACAAGACTGTGCTCCCCTAACCTCAGCTGTAGAAGTGCTGTGCATCTAAGCTGGCTGTTGGTTTGTTTGGGTTTTGTTTGCTTTTTCCCACTCAAGCTCCCTTCATAACCGATGGGATGGACTCCCCAAAGGGCGGTGTCCCCCCACCAAACCCCCCCCCCAAAGGAGGCATTTTGGGAAGGCTGGAAGGATCACCCCATTACCTTGCATCAATGGAACCTCAGAACAAACCCTTCGCTGCCCTGCCCGTCCAGCAGCAAGGGCAGAGCACCCAAACCTCCGCAGGACAGAGGATGTTCCATACCCGTGATAAGGGAACGGACCCACGTAAGGCACCTGCCTACCTCCAGCGTGCCGGAACAAAGCTTCCAGGGAGATCAAGCTGCACTTGTAGCGACAGCGTTGGCACCACAGCACATCTCTGGATGGTTTTGTCTCGCTCTTCTAGAGCTCCTGCGCATCAGGACTAAATACATACGGTATGTTTGAATAGCTGTGCTGCTCCTTCGTGGCAGAAGCCCACACTTAGCATTAACCACGCTGACACAAAGCAGCTCGCAGTTTTAACCCAATAATATACAAAAATCAATAGAATTTAGGGAGTAATTTTTCTTTTTCTTGTTCCAAGGAAGTCATCGTAGCAGATGACAATAAAAGTAAAGCAGTAACAGCTATTGCTAGCACAAATCACTGCAAGTGCTCATGATACCACTGGTATTATCATCTCTGGTGCATCTTTAACCAAAAAAAAAAAAAATGCTCTGTATTCCTACAGTTACACTTCCACACGTTATACCCAAACGGGGCAGCTCTTTACCTTGGTGCATTTCCTTTCTTGAAGGAGATCACTCCTAAATGGACAGAAGTCAGTCCAGTTTATAGCTATAAAGCCATTCCCCCCAGAAAGGGAGGATTAAACTCATCACGGCTCCACGCCTTCTGCAGTAACGTCCCCAGATGCTGCCTGTCACCGTGACAGCCCAGCGCCAGCCCCAAGGCGAAACCCCGACCAGAGCACCCAGAGGGGCTGGGAGTAAAGCACCAGAAAGAGGGGTAGAAGCTAAGTGTGCTTGACTATTGCAGTATTATGGAAAATTTTTCTGCACAGATATTTCTCCAATCCTTGCATTAAACTGCCCAGATTTCAATTGTACTAACAACAGAATTCTTGCTTTATGTTTATATGATGCATTTCCTCGAGACTGACCATAACAAGCACATAAAGGTCCTTGAGAAGGGTCTTAAATACGTGGCATTGCTCCAGAAAGGGGTCTAAGCAACATAAACCCCAAGGTTTCCACGCAATAATTTGTACATCCCATGTAGACCAATTTAAAAGGCAAAGAAACAGCGAGGGAGCAGACAAACAGCCTTGGAGAGCTGATCTTCCAACCATCAGGGCAACCAGGGTCCATACTTTGCTTTCTACTTCCCAAAAAGAGGTTACAAAAAAATACTTTGGAGAAATAGGGGATTTGGAAACTCAGAAATTAATTTTTTGAAGGTTAGAAATGACCTAATTGACTTGAGTGTCCTCAATTAAAAAATAAAAACAAAACAACATACAAAACTCTGTGACAGCTTGAGAACCAGGCACAGCAGCTGCAAGCTGCACTCTTCCGTCTGCTTTTAGCTCTTGCCTTCCTTTTCTATTTTATTTCATATCAGACGGATCTGGTCCATTAGTTGAAAGATACTTGTGATACGTACAACCAACAAAAAAAATGTACAAGACAACATAACCTTCAAAGATACGTGGCAATATTGCTTTGAATTCCCGCAAAATTGGGTCCTTTGTTCGTGGGCTACATTTAAGATGTCCCTGAAACTTAAACAAGAACAGCAAAAGCTTAGTTTGCTTTCAGAAGTCTCCTAAGCCCCCATGTACATCTATAAATTAGAGGGACTGTACGCCCAAGCTTGTAAATCTCAAAAAAAAAATAAAAAAAATCAGGCAGCGAGGCTGCAGAAGCAAGCCAAGGCTTGAACACCAACAGATCTCTCACTACCCTGAGAAAACCCCACTACGTGCTGCTCCAAAAAGCATCACAAATATGTGTTTAAAAAAAAAAACCCCACAGAACAAAAGGTACTTGCAGTAATGCACATCCATCTCTGCCTGCCCCAGAAATGGTCCCACCAGCAGGAATTCATTTGCACAATGCCAAACCGAGCAACGCAGCGCTACGGCTCGGTTCCAACCTCTAATTCAGATCTTTAAATTATAAACCGCTGCGCAACCAGCTATACCACTGCATTTGATAATCCGTTAGAGATCTTTCGACATTAAAGACCTTAAATACCAAAGCTTAATAATGTAAGATGCTTTCAAAGTTTTTTCCTCCCTTAGATTATGTAATAATGTAAGAAGTGGTAATAAAGAGTTACAAAGATAGCCTTAAGTAGCACATATCAAGTTCAAAGCAAAGAAAATCCACCTCCAAATGTGAATTAACAAATCAACGTTTACTATTTATAATGAACTTTCAGGTTCATTAGTAACTGAGTTATTGGAGATGAAAATAAAAATATTTCTAAAGGATACAGCAGTGTGTTTTGTTACTCTCCTCTCATACTGTGAGGGAGATCATTGCCCAAAAAAAAGATGAAAAAATGTAATTACAGATTGTAATTCACAGTGAAATTAAAGCGAGCTGCAAAGTCAATTAGTTTTAGAGGGAAAGTTCACAAGTACTTTTTTTATAAGAGAAAGGTGGAGACACACAACTGAAATAAAATCAGGTTTTCTCTTTATAGAATCTTTAATTTTATTTTGGATTCATGCACACAGACATTGGAACTTGACTCCCTAGGGTGCCCACCCAACTGGGAAGGGTCATTTGTGCGAGAGCACAGGGTGATGCACAATAACACCAACTAGTGCCACTATCAGTGACTATCTTTGTGAAATTTGGGCTGAGGGGTCCTGCACAGGTCAACCTTGGACAGCTCCCTACTTTAAAAATAAAAACCAGAAGGCTGGTAAATAACAACTCCCCTATTTAGAGCCTTGGTTTTGTTACGTTACCTGTGATGGTCGTGATTCAGTGAAGCAGCCCAGCATATAGTTCAAATCTTATCGACTGAAGCCTACACTCCAATTTCCCCGAAGCGCTCTGCTGAGTCTGCGCTGCCGGCTCGATAGCCATGCCTCTTCTCGGAGGAGTTACACATCCCCACATCAGCACAAAACCTGCACATCAAAGCTCCATCAAGAGTCAAACCAACGTTACTGTGAAAGGAGACAGAAAACAAGGGGGGAACACACACTCTGCCCCATGGGAGGTCTTGGCTGGTTGGCCAGTTGGTGCTTGTAGATGACTCTGAACCCATGAAAGACCCAATGAGAAAAGAAGACACAAGTGCTAAGGTCCTGATTACCAGGACAGGTATCAGCAGCATAAAAGCACCATGAAGAGATCAACCATGACCTTGATACCACAGACCTGGGTCTGCCACACCAGACTAGAACTGGGGGATGAAGAGCTGCAACCAAGTGACCTCCAGCCCGAGGTGGTTGGAGGGGCTGTTGCAACCCCTTTGCTCTGGTCATCGGACCCTGTTCTGCTCCAGAGTCACTGTTGCTCTAATAAATCCCAGGGCAGCAGAACTTGAATACGGCACATGGTCAAACACCACTTTGCTGGGACACACCGCTGCACAGTTATCAAGCCAAATTTACAAAACTAATGCAAATCTAATTAGCGCAGATGATGATCCTATATTCTCCTGAGAACATGCAGCATATGGATTCCGGAAATGCAACAGCTACATTTTTTCATCATTTATTTTCATTTTAACTAAAAAAAACCCAAAACAAACTCTTTGATGCAATGTAACTTTCAGAGCAAACTTCATTCATCTGTAAAGAGAGCACCCACGAAAGCTCTCCGGTTTTGCACGGGTAATCATCTACCAGCACCCAGTTAATCCAATTATAGTATTTTACTGAATAATTTTTTTCCCTTCTTTGTGGATTTGCTTTTCTTTCAGCAAAGCAGCTCCCGTGAGCGCTATTGATCATTAATTACCTATGCAACCTATACAGCCAGACAGAAACCCGAGGAGAGGAAACAAAGATTAACTCCAAGTGCTCTTTCACGTATATATTATTTTGACGATAAGGGAGAACAAATCCTGGATTTTAAAAGGTCAAGCCTGGAGAGATTGTTGATTTTCGGACAGCCACCACAACCTTCTGCTCAGCCGGGCTCGGGAAGAAGGCTACCTCGGCACTTTCTGAAGAAGTTGAATAAAGTTCACTACCTTTTCTAAAGAGCAAAAGGAGGCAGGAATTTGCTGAAGCTTCCTGCTCTTTATACTTCATTATTGACTTCCTGACATGAAATGGAAGGTTCTTAGCTAATGTCAATACTGATTTTCTCGCATTCGATAGTCCTCTGCCTTTTCTATTTCACCGAGTCACAGCTAACATTCTTTTCCTTTCTCTTCCCTCTCCCAAGCACGCCTCCTCCCAGCAGTGCCCAGCTACAGGCTCCCGCTGCAAGCTTTGGGTTTGTCCCAACCTGGAACTTGCTTGTGGTCCAATTCCCTGGCTTCTCCCTTCCCACGCAGCAGTAAAGGGGGATATGTGTTTATCAGTTAAGAACGCTTAATAACACAGCCTTCAAGAAAGAGGAATGGAGAGAAATTAAAAGCCAGAGAAGCCGGTTTCAATAGTTAAAATAAGGGGAGATAAATGTAAGTACGTAAAGTTCCAAGAGGGATCAACGGATAATTTGGATGCAAGCACACCAGGGACATCCGAGCAGGTTTTGAAAGCAGATTATGAAATCCATTGGGAATTATCACTGTTCAAACCAAGCATCCGACACTGGGATTTTCCCGTAAGATCAGGAAACAACACTTGAGTGAAGGTGCAAACACACTAACTCTACAGTGGGTGAAGAGTGGTAAACAAAGGCAAGAGAAAAATGGAAAAAACCACAGAAGAGTGCAGATGTGCAGAAGAGATAGAGCTGTTTTGGCATCAGACCGTGACAGGCACGTCCCACCTTGGAGGCAGTGCTGTGGTACGTTACAGGAAAACCAGGACACTGGATGCTCCATCCCAGCACACAGGGGACCACAATTCCCAAGCATGGGGGTGCCAGCTATGGCTGAGGTGATGGACCTGCCATGGCTGTGAGCATCCCTAACGTTTTGGTGACACCTGCAGTTCTTTTTGTCTTAAGAACACACTGCATTACCAAGACCAACAGAAAATCTGAAGTTCCCATTACAGGGCTTTTAGCAACCAGCAGATCATTGCTTCTCCATTACACCAACAGCCATTTAAAGCTCTACAGAACTTCATCATTATTATTTGCTTGCACGGCTTGAGCAGCCCTTTTACTGGAACCTCCTGCTTCACAAATCAAAGGACCTCAAACCCAGATTTAGGGTTTTGTCTTTTCTCACCAAGGCCAAAGGCTCAACGCAGCTGCTCACCCCACCTCCACTTCTGTCCTGCTGCTTGTAGGTTCAACAACCCACAGTCTCCAGGTTCGGGTTATGTGGAGGCATTTCATGTAGTTTCTGGATCCCAAACTGCAGACCTATACTGAATCTCTTCATTACAAAAGTAAAAAAAAAAGTTTCCATGCAAGTTCCCAGCCCAACCAGTGCTGTGAGATGACTTACCAACATCTCTAACTGATGCTTTCCGAAGATCCAACACTGAGAAAAGTCAATAAAACAGTTGGGAAGCCCAATCAAGAGTGAAAAGGGCAGTAAAATACTCAGTCCAAACCACACAGCCTGGGATCATGGCCACACCAGCAACCCAGCCATAGTGGGCTGGGGGTTGTCAGGTCTCACCAACAAAATTGCAATTACAGGGGAAATACAAAAAAACCCACGAAACACAACTTTCAGGTCCCAGAACACGAACAAAGTTTGTAGAACTTACTCATTGATAATGTTTTCTCTTGTCATTAATTAACATCAGATTGAATTCCCCAATATTACAGTACTGTTAACATATTAAAAAAGGTATAATTTTGTAGGCTCCTTCCCATCAGGCAAGAATGTAATTATCCCTTATCTTTCACCACAGCAAGCCCAGTAAACACGATTACAAAAAAATTTACATTTACTGGAGTGTGAAAAAGTAAGTCATAAAATTAATATTGTATTTATCTTCTTCCTTTTAGCAGTTATTAAAATGCACCAGTGATTTCTTGACTGTTCCCTTTTATGGCAGCCTTCAGCTGGAATTAATTCTGACTTTAGTTTCCTGCTTGTTTACAAAGTTTTTCACATTTCTCAGAATTACGCAGGCTTCCAACCATAACCAAGTGTTTTCTCTTTTCCTTGACAACAAAATAAGCTCGCATCAGTTTCTAAAGAAGGTGGGAAAAGCTATGATTTCCCCTTCATTTGTTGTAGATCACCCTCATTCCATCTCCCAAATGAACAATGTTGACAGCCTTATGTCAGAGCAACAATCAGCAACTGCCGCCCAGCCCCTGGCCATAGATCCCTTGTATCAGGCTGAACATTTCTCCCAGGTCTTTGCCTGCAAGGACCTCTCCATGGCTTGGTCCATCCTTGCCAAAGGTCTGTAGAAGCACCCGTTTGTTCCTACCCAGAGCACCCAACGAGGGACTCCTCCGCCACCCACAGCCATGGGTCCATGGCTCCTGAGAACCCAGCAGAGATGCATCCTGCCACGGCAGAAGCACGAGCAGCCAGGAACACACTGCCTTTGGTACACAGGGTCCTCTGCCAAACAAACTTCAGTCAAATCAGTGCCACAAAGTACTCCAAGCAAGACTAAAACACCTCCAAATGGATCTCAGTTATGAGCTTGGCTTCAGCATTTAGAAACAGCAGGAGGTATGTTCTCAGAGGAACATTTTAAAGTCGACAACCCACCTTTATGAAGTTTTCAAGTGCTACCCAGCTAGCCAAGTATCAAACAAATGCCTCCATCTCATCTGTGTTTACAGAACACGAACTCCAGCAGAAAGGCATTTCTCAAGCTGCCAGGCTTGACTCTGATAAAGAAAAGCACAACGCAGCAACAAGGAAGCAACTGCATTGCAATTTCCTCTTCTCTCCTCTGGTTTCCCAATGCAAAAAGAGAAGAAAGGATTCCAGCACTAGCACGGCATTTTGCTGCCCAGCACGGCACTAAAGGAAGCCTTTCAGCCATATTCTTATTTTTCCAGCAAACTGCTATAGACAAAACAGACCACTCAAAAGGACAAGGCTCCCATTTGCAAAGCCAAGGTGCCACCCACAAGTCATTTCCATTACAGTTATCGAGAGAAAAAACAATACACCTCTTAATTTATTTCTCTATAAATCTATCCATTTTCCTCCTGCTCCCTGCAGCCCAAGGATTATCAGAGCGCGATATATATTTCTACGATGGCCACAATAACCAGGTTTCCCTTTTTTTTTTTAATTCTTGCCTTTAAACCTCATCCCAGTTTCATTATTACTTTATTATATTTATTTTTTGGCTACATTCGTGAGCAAGTCATTTCCCATAAGGGAAGGTGACAATGCTAACGGTCCGCCCTTTGAAGTGGATTTTTATTGCCAGCAAACAGGAAAAGAAATACTTCTACAGGAGTGATGGATGCACCTTCTTAATTAAATCAGCTGTTGTCAGAGCACTGAAAGAGAAACATACTATTGATGGAAAAACCACAAAAAAAAAAAGCCCCTGAGATAAGATGCACCTTGCACAGTCTGCAGGAGGCATTTCTTCCCTCCGTACAAGGGGGGACCAGGCACGGTGGGTGTCGGCGCGATAGCAGCACACATCTCGGGTTGTGCCTGGCTCAGCAACCCACCAGGACCTGCTGCCAGATGAGCCAAGAAGGAGCATCAGCAAGCAGCTGGGCACCTGCTTCGGGAGGGAAATCTGACACAGGATGGTTTTGATAAGTCCAGGAAAAACTGTGTCTTTTTCCCCTCTACCTATAAATATACTTTCCTAGAAGACCAGTATAAAGTCCTGCCTAATAACACCACCTGAACAGCCTGTGGTTGTAACAACGCCCTTTCCTGCTCCTTCTTAAATGAAGACACCCCATTTACAGCCCTCCAGTCTCACAGCTCCATCCCCACCTTCCTACAAAAATATCCAAAGAATCTTAAAAAAAAAAATCTATTGAGGTTATTACTGATGTGCACGTTCCTTCAGAAATTTGGAGAGGAGATGACCAGACTCTCCAGGAACAAACACATTGAGTTCCTTGATATTTACTGTCACCCCATTATCCCAGCAACTCCTCTCACTTGATAACTGACTGCTAAACCTGCCAACAATCCCGGTTTATTAACCCTGCCTGGTTCACCATCAGCACGCTGCAGAGTCTCGATGGGGAGACTAACAGTGTCTTACCCAATAAAGCTAAAGTGCCTCTGGCAGATATCGCTGTTAAAGAAGTCATTTACAAGGCAGGCATTACCCAGCAACGCCTTAAATAGAACAAAGCACCCCACTGTACGGAACGGCACTGGAGGGGATGGGAAATCAGTAAACACACCACAGCTCTGAAATTCAAAGCAAGTTTTTTTTCATTTATCAAACCCTAGCTTGGGCATGTCCTGATCCCAGCCAGCAATGCCCTTAGTCGTGAGCATCAGTCGGTATGGAGCTGGTGATGGGGGACACACAGCACTGTATTTTCAATGTGTCCTTTGCTTTAGGGGTACGTACACTTTTCTTGCATCCTCTCCCTGAAGGTAGCAAAGAAACTTATTTTTAAGAGTTTCCAACATCAGTGTCACCGCTCACAGCCTTGGTCACATTATCAGGCTGCAAATACGCCATTTGCACACCGATAACACGGGAACAGAAGTTTTGGTTCTGCAGCTTTGCAGCCACCCTGCTCCTGTTCTGTGTTGCAAGCTGTCCCCAGAGAACCTCTGCAATTAGGACTCCAATGAACTTCATGCTTCTGAAGTTTCCCTCAAGTTCCATGAGGCTTGAGCAGCGGTTGAGTTTGTTCAAACACTCATTTCCTGCAAAAAAAGGCTTTTTATGCTACAACAGTTTTGATTTTTTTCTAAGTAATTCTTAAATAGAGCCTTTAAACTTAAGCAAACCTTAAAGACTATGTGGACTCTTCATTTTACTAGTCCTTAGAGAGGTCGTTCCATCTTTGAGATTCATGAAACGGTTATTTTAGCACTGCTAGATAAGCAATTAATTCCCCAATTAATATAAATACTTTATATGCAACTGGGTTCTTATTTGAATAAGCAATTATGTTAAGGTCCTTTGATTCCAAATTAGTACAAAACAACATCCTGGCATAAGGAAATTATTCCAGAAGTTTTCATTTAGATATAACTAACTGCGTGTGCAGAAGAGGAACACACATTACATAAATCTAAGAGCGTTTCAAGAAGTTTTCAGTAAATCCCTGTGACTTGAGATCCCACCCCAATGGAGATGTCCCCCCACTTCCCTCAAAGGCTCCAGACAACATCCACCTCGTTGAGAACGCCTGCTAGAACAGGGCAGAGCTGGAGTCCAGCACCTTGGGGAAGACATCCAACATGAAGACATCCTTGCTGGACACACGGCGTGTAAACAATCCAAAGCCGTATCGCATCATTGAGGGGGAAGAAAGCATCGGGATCATGCTCATTCTGCATCAGGCAAGCAGCAAGAACAGACAAGCGTGGGATCTGCGGGGCTCAAAGCAGCAGGTCTGTGCTAACAATAATAATAATACTTCTCTGCAAACGTGTTAAAAGTTGTTATAGTCTACATGACGGTTTCACTAATCCATTCTGTCCCTGCCAGGCCAAGACTGTCCAAGCTGGACAGGCTGAGAGAGTTGGGGGTGTGCAGCCTGGAGAAGAGAAGGCTCCAGGGAGACCTTCCAGAACCTTCCAGTGCTGAAAGGGGGCTACAGGAGACCCAGGGGAGGGACTCTTCATCAGGGAGTGTAGTGAGAGGACAAGGGGTAACAGTCCTAAGCTGAAAGAGGGGAGATTGAGACTAGGTATTAGGAAGAAATGTTTTCCTGTGCGGGTGGTGAGGCAGTGGCCCATGGTGCCCAGAGAAGCTGTGGATGCCCCATCCCTGGAGGGGTTCAAGGCCAGGCTGGATGAGGCTTTGGGCAACCTGGGCTGGTGGGAGGTGTCCCTGCCTATGGCAGGGGGTGGCACTGGGTGGGCTTTAAGGTCCCTTCCCACCAAAACTATTCTATGATCTGTCTCAAAAGGGAAGACAGGGATGCTGGTCACTTGAGCCCAAGCTCCAGACTTCCCCAGAAAAATCCCCCTTGCCCTGGTGGGCACTGCCATCTCTCCCAAATTCCAGGAGCCCACCTGGGTGCCTTCACCAAGCACACAGGCTCAGCCTGCTCTGCCCACACTGTGGAGAGCCAACCCCTGGATGGGCTGAGCCAGCCCAGCTCCAAAAACACTCCCCCCCCCATATTCCTTTGGCTCATAGAGGGTCAAAGCTCCCAACAGAGCTGGGTCACAGGAGTGGAAAAGTTGCCAGGAAACCTTCTGGGGCCTCTAACTCTGTACTGAATTTATGGTTATCTCAAGCATTGAGCTGCTGCTGATGCTAACACATTCTTGCAGCTGCCTTCAGACAGGGATGAACTGCAGGACACGAGCCTTGGCTTTCAATTGCTTTACACACAACAGGACCAGGGCTCCTCCTCCCTCTGACCCATGGCTTTGCCTTCCATTTATATCTACTGCCCATTGGCATTTTTTGGGGAAAAAAAAATAAGCCAACCCCACACAGCCCAAGAACATCCATCTCCATCTCCCATTGATTTTCCTAGATGGTACCAAGTGATGGAAAATTGCACATCTCTTTAAACAGGGCAGGTTTAAAAACTCATTCTTCATTGACTCCTCTTCGTTCTGCTGCTTCATTTGTTCCTCAGTTTCAGAAGATGCTGATACACCTACAGCAAAGTCACCACGTCAGGAATTGCCACTGAACCAACCAGCCCCAAGCAGGGGACCAAGACACGTGGACCACAGCAGTGGTGGATGGTGGCTTTTAGCCCTACAGAGCACGTATCTACAGTACCAAACACATCTGACCAACACCACTGATGGCAGAGCGGGGCTGAGGGCTCTCCTGGGCCAGCTCCCACTGCCCAGCACCAGCAATGCTCTGCACAGACAATGTCTCTCTGTACTGACCCCATTAAACACCTTTTTGCCCCTCACTGACCCCAGATTCACACCAAACTGAAGTACAGTCAAACCTGAGAAACCAAGATGAAAATCTCGGTCAATGCAAGAATTTTAAATGAAAAAAATAGAATACCTGGCTGGAAACAGTACTTTGTATTATAATTACACTCAAGGAAAAAGAAAAATATTCTTTCAGCAGCCTCCTCCGTAGATCAGAGGATGCTTCTTGACTTGCTACCAGTCATTTTTAAAGCAAATGATATCCACAGACCAGGACTGCATCCTGCACACCCACCTGGATGTTTCCCCTCTGGAAAGAACGCTTTTCGTTCTATCCAAACACAAACTTGGAGAGAAGAAAGTTCTCTCCATTTCAGCCTTCGCTCAGATGCCTAACCTTCGTGAAAGCACATCCCATTCCAAACTGCAATTGCACGTGCCTCCTGGCGGTCAAGGGAGCTGCGTAACACACCGAGGAGCTCTTCCAGAGAGCCAGAGGGCTGAGGCTGGGTAACAGACTTTGTCAGACACCGGGTCAAGAAAAGGGAGAGAATTGACTGAACAAGCATCACTGGCACTCGGCAAACAAATCACAGTTTATCATTTCTGCTTTCTGAATTGTAGGTAGAGATTACACATTACAAAGACGAGAAACTATTATCGTGTTCAATCTTCAAACCACCAGAAAAGGTCACAAAGGCAATTACTGCAAGAAAAGATCACAGGTCAAAAGAATTTTTTTCCTTGTTTCAAGCGAAAAGTTGGCCAAGATAGGAATTTAAAAGTGAACATTTAATATTTTATGTGAATTTGAGCTATCTGCATGAAAAGCCTAGTTGTGAAAACCAGCTTCCAACCTTTACAAGTTTCCATTTAGCTGTGGAGGAGCTGCTGCTGTCTGGGGGGACCAGCAAGGTCTCCACCATGAAAAGCAACACGGAGGGAGATGCACAGACAGAGCTTCGCCTCATTTTCTTCAGACGTTAGCATACATAACCTGGTGGCAGCCACACGCACAAGGTAAAACCCATGTACAGGACAATAAACCACGATTGCAGTGTGAGCATTTCAAACTCAAAAACACCTCAGCCAGGCCCCTGAAGGGCAGGGAGGACAGGCACAGAGTGTCCCATTCTCCTCCTTCCCCTGGGCTGGCACCATGGAGGTGGCTGCTGAGGCTCCAGCTCTGGGTGCAGCCACCTCCTGGCTCTCAGGGGGATGGGACCAGGGAAGCAGGAGACACAAGAACGTGGCCATGATGAGAGGGGCCAGCACACAGGTGGGTCTGCTCTGCAAAATGACCAATAAACCCACACCCAACACAGCCCAGCTGCGGCTATTTAGAAACAAGGGGGGGTCTGGTGCCTCCAGCACTCCCCACACCACCTGCAAGGCCACCAAGAACCAGGCATCTAAACTTATACCTGCAGGAGCAGGATTATACATAAGAATTCTTAACTTGTGAGGTTCCTGAACTGCTCCGTGTGCTGCTGGCACCACAAAGGGGTTTTTGTGGATCTTCTATGGCAAACAACTCCCCCAAAGAAAAGCAAACAACTGCTGCCTTCATTTCAAAGTGCACCCCACCTGCTGCAACTTAATCTCTAGTAAAAAACACTCAAGTTATATTTTTAAGCCCCAAAATGACCCTTTCACTCCCAGCTCATCACCTGTCTCCCAGCCAAGAGCAAACCCCAACACCACCAGCTCCAGCCAACCAACCCCAGCAAGAGGACCGAGGCACTCCTTTAAAACACTCGGTGCCATTTCTTTCAGCAGCCTGGAAAGAGCAGCCTTCCCCTCATCTTAACATCATATTTTCCTCCTGAATTATTAAATGAAAACACATTTTCTCTCTGCTGAAGTTATTATTAGAAGGAGACTCGTCTCATGAAGCCAGCAGCCGGTCCCAGGGCTGCTGTATGCTACAGGCTCATCTGATTAACATTTTGAGATCCTACATTAAAAAAAAAAAAGCACTAAGTGTAATGTTCCTAGGTGCCTTTCTTTAATTCCAGAGAAAGAGAGCTATAATGCCCAAATGGCATTTAATCTGGCACTAAAAACATCAGCACATAATACCCACCGCAGCAAGAACCGAGTTCCGGAGGAGCACAGCCTCCCCTCGTTAAACCCAACCATTCATTCTCCCCAGCACATAAACACAGGGGGAAGCTGAAATGCCAGAGAAAAAGCAGTGGAAACCTCAACCAGAAGAAAAAACAAATACAAAAAAATCAAATGGATAAAGCACAGCACTTACCAGCTCCCAGAGCTGCAGAACAAAGCTGTCCTCCAAGCACCCAAACCTCTCCCTCTCCTCCTTCCCACCCGGTTATATAGTTTCCCTGATGAAAACTCAAAACACCTGGTTTAACTCCCCAGCAGAGTTTGGATGCAATCACAAGACACTGCTCCAGACCTTGCTGCTGCTGGGCAGCCTCAGCTGAGCACCCTGGGGACACCTGGGCTGCTGCTGGGTGCTATGGGGTGTCCTGGCACTCGGGTCCTCGCACGGGATGTCCAGCACATCCAGTTTAACCGTAAACAGCTCAAAATATTTTATTGTTTTTGAATACACCCATTTAAAGGGGGGGTTTGGTTTACATGTGCTCTTGGGACAAGTTTCCCTTTTCAGGGTGAAAATCCTTGTCCCGAATTCCCAGCGCTGAAGCCACTGGTCTCTCTGGGGAAAACAATCACGGGTTGCACTTGCTCAGGAACGCGGCTGCTGTCCCGCCTCACCGCAGCATCACACCCAGGCTGCACGTTCTTATGTTTAAGAACAAAAGGCTCACTGGTATGAGGAAAGTTGAGTGCTCCTTAGCCAGCTCCCAAGCCGCAGCTAAATCTCTGCTTCGGTTCCTTAAATGCCTCTATTTGCATAAAATTGTCTGCAAACAATTAAAGTTAATTAAGATAATTTATCATGTGAAAGTAAAGCATCTTATCAGCAGGTATCAGCCTGTAAAGCAAACAAAGAGGTAGTTGTAGGAAAATAGTTGGGGTGTTATTACCCTGTTAGACACGAAGTGACAAAAAGTAATTTCTGTGTTTGGTCTGGGTGCTCTGTTTCCAAAGTAATTAACTGCAATTAGCTAATCATCTTCTACCATAACGTCATTTGTGACTCTGCACTGTAGTATTGACTCATTTACACTTTGGCAGCCGTCTCGCATATAAATTGTGATAAAAAAGTTTTGATAACGGCCCAAAGTTCTTCCCTGTGAGCAGAAATGGGATGTTGGAAAGAGCTTTGATTGCACGTGCAGCGGTGTCTGCTCTGCACCGATGGAAAAAAAAAAATGAAAAAAATGAAAAGATGAAAAAGCGAAATATTCCGAGCCATAGGAGGAGTTGGGCTGTGCCATGTCCTACCATCCTCGAGATGTTCCTCCTCCATGCTGCATCCCCATCTCTGCATCAAAACGTTGCCTCTTCTCTTGGTCCGCAGCTTCCCATCGGTTTCTATCGCATCCCAATACACGGCGCCGTTGTGATGCTGCCGAGAGCTCCATGTGCAAAGTGTGTTCCCTGTGTCTGAAGGGGCTGTAAAAACAATGCACTTTATAAAAGACTGGTCTCATGATCGACCAGTTCCACCCACAGAGATCAGCGCAAACACAGTGCGAGACCAGTCACCCATTTCTCTGGGCTGAACAGCGAGAACTTGTTCAATCAAAATATGATCATGATAATCACTGAGACCATATTTAACGTTGCATTTGTGCGACTAGTTATGTATTAGCATCCACAAAGGCATTAACCCGTCAGGGTAAACCAACAGAATGCTGCACAAAAGCTGCTAAAAGGCAACCAGGATCAGTTAATTTTTTGAATTTAAAATTTTAAAATGAATTGAAAACAACTCCTGGAAGCGCCGTGGGAAAAGGCAAATCATCCAGTGGCCACACGACTATTCACAGCAGCCGTGATGCAACCAGGCACCCCTATGAGCACAGCCTGGACCCCACCCGAACTCTGCCCACCCTGCCGAGCCCTCCCAGGGTCCTGCCCATCCACGCCAAAAAACGGGAGATGCTCCCACGCCCGCACACCTTCGGATGCTGCCGCCCATCCCTGGCACAGGGCTGGCTCCGCTGTCCCAGCCACCCTCCTGGGATGCTCTGCCTGCGCGGGGCAGGGACCGACGGCATCTAACAGGAGAAAGGTTTGCTGGTGAGATATTTTAGGGGGAGATTTCTCCAGCAGCAGGTGAGGACAGGCAGGAAGCCAAAATACTGTCGGGCTGGCGTGAGCCATGTTGCTGCAGTGACACTGTGCATCCCTCGGTCTTCCTGGAGGAACGGAACCGTCCCCGCGGAGCAGCTGGGGGAAAAACAAAAGAAGAATGAGCCGGTCAGAAATGCATCCTGTCCCCGAGAACAACGTGTGCTGAATTTATGCCACTCCTTCGACATCCTCCTGCATGTCTTACTCCTGCGTTTATTGCTCAGGAGGGAATGAAATGTGCTGAGAGGAAGAAGTGGTGCTGAGACTTCACTTCTGACCCTGCCACAAGGGGTTAAACGGTCAGGATTCCCAGTTGCTGGAGCAAGTAGGTATTTCAGTGCAGGGACCGTCCCTGGTGCGTCCTGGTGGGACGCCAGGACTCTCAGAGAACACCTGCATCCCACCTCCAAATCCCAGCGGGGAGCTCGGACCCTTCCAGACCCCCCTGTGCCAAGGGGGCTGTGGTGCCCCAGCCAGCACCGCCACCATCTGCGGTGCGGTAATTAGCACATGGATTGTGCAGTTTGATTTTTTTTTTTTATATTTTTTCCCCAAAGAAGATAAAACAACAGGAAAATTTCACATCACAGAGCTGCATGTTCAAGCTATTCTCTTTCAGCTGAACACAAATCAATGATGTGAAAAAAAAATTAAACTGAAGGAAAGGCAGGAATGACCCTCTCGTTGGGCCCAGGCGTGTACGGAAGGAACGGTTTAATTAAGCATCGCCCTGATGATGGAGGGCCACCGCATTGCCATGGCAACGGGACTCGGTGCTCCACCTGGACCAGCCCTGGGAAGCCACCGGCGTGGATCGGAGCTGTGTGACCCCAGGAGAAGGGGCTCTCCAGGCAGCACAGCAAGGTCCTGATGGCAATGCAGAGGTGGGATGAAAAGCTGCTGACACACGTCACCGAAACACCTTCCGCGACCCGGAGAGCAAGTGCAGCATCACAGCGCTGAGACACAGCGTTGTTTGCAGCTCTGGTCTGGTTTTGCAATATTAGCTTGGGAAAAGAGATTTCCAGAATCCAGCGATGATGCACGGCTTAGTCCTTCAGCATCCACCCAGAGACAACCAGACCCAGGTCTGGCAGTGACTGGCCGGTGGCTTCCACCAAGGCAGGGGTAAGGAGATACTCAGGTTTGTGAGAGGCTTTTAGCACAGATTAAAAAAAAAAAATTAGTCTGCAAGTTGGCAATTTTATTTTTTTTTTTTTTACTTTTTCTTCTAGAAAGCCCTTCCCGGTACTATTTCGTTTCCCACTCTATCTGTATTTCCCAGTTTCACACGGGTTACTAACGCAACTTTGCTCCAAGCCTCTGGTGGGGCTGATGGTTTCCCACCCAGCTGCTTTGAACTGTGATTGCGACCCGCACACACCAGCCCCTCTCCCCATCGAATTTCAACATCAGAGTCACAGATTTTATTTCTGAAGACAGCTTGCAGTTCAATCTACCGAGAAACACCGTTGCCCTGTTCACTTTTTAACGGGGGTCACCGCCTTCTCCGCTGCTGTGCCGAGGCTGACAGTGATTTAAACTCGGGGCATTTCCACAACCTGCTCCTAATCCAGGGTATACATCATTCTGAAGGACGTCTATTTCTGCTCTGTCATTTCCCGGGAAGATGCCGTCAAAGCCGCGCTCAGTACAACGTGCAATCCAAAAGCGCGTGGCTGATGACTTCAACGTTTTCATCAGCTGCAGGGGCGGCGGCAGGGAGGAACGCCGGACGGTTCATCTGAGTAAATGATAATTGCTTTCCCCTCGTTTAAGAGCGTGTCACTGGTTTTTCTTCATTAATAAAGGGATATCTGCATTTTAGCCGCACCCAGTTTTTTTTTTGACAGGACACGTAGGTAGGAAATGCAGAAATACGGTTCTGCTTCCCACGATTACCCTCATTTTCTCCCGTGATTTCAGAGACTGTTTCGGAGACATGTGAGCTCAGTTTTCAGCAGCAGTGACCGATTTGTGCTCACCACTAGCACAGCATCTGTCCACGTCGCCGGCGCACACCGACACGGGGCACTCGGGGCTCTGGTGGAACTGTGAGACGTGCTTTGGAGAAGATCTGACGAGGGTCAGGCTACAGTGAGAAAGGTTTGTGCCAGACCTCACCACCTCCTGTCGTGCATGGCATGTCACGTCGCTGGTGGACACGTGCCCCTGGGTAGTCACTTGGCCGTGGCTCAGCTCAAAGCAGAATCACAGAATCACCGGATGGTTTGGGTTGGAAGGGACCTTTAAAGGTCATTTAGTCCCACCCCCTGCCATGGGCAGGGACACCTCCCACCAGCCCAGGTTGCCCAAAGCCTCATCCAGCCTGGCCTTGAACCCCTCCAGGGATGGGGCATCCACAGCTTCTCTGGGCACCCTGGGCCA
>WKFP01013927.1:122671-136167 GCA_011057875.1 Pterocles orientalis
GCCACGATGCCCAGTTCAGCCCTTCACAGACCGTCTGAGGCTGGCAGGGCTTCTGGAGATGATCTCGTCCACCCTCCACCTCCAGCAGCGTCACCCAGAGCATCCAGTTGCTCGGGACCACGTCTGCTTGGGTTTGTGCATCTCCAGGGATGGAGACTCCACAACCTCTCTGGGCAATCTGCGCCAGTGTTTGACGCAGCAAAAAAGAGTTTTTGTGTGTTCAGGTGGTTTCACGTGTTCATGGTGTCATGGTTTTCAATATGTGCTCATTGCCTCTTGTTCCGTCAGCGGGCACCACCAAGAGAGGCTTGGCTCCACCTTCATCATTCCCTCCCACCAGGTGTTTATCCACGTGGATCAGACCTCCTTGGGTCTCCTCCTGGCTGAGCAGTCTCAGCTCTCGCAGCCTCTCCCTGTAAGCAAAATGCTCCAGTCCCTTCATAATACTTACGGCTCTTCCTACCAAAAAAAAAAAATTGTTCAAAAAAGGATACTTGTGGTGTTCATAAGTACTCCATTTCCAAATCATTCTCCCATCTATCAGCAAAGGTTTTTCAAAGAAAGACAACATCTGAATATCATCTTGAGCACCCCATACGTCCATGGCCCAACTCCTTCTTGACCGAACCAAGGGGTCCCTATGGTGGTTATATGTGGCTATATGCACTCCCTCGGTACCTGCCTTGTGGTTTATTGTCCTTTTGCAGCAGAACCACAACAACCTGTATGAAGTCTACGGGAAGATGGCAGCAGACGTTCACCTGGCATTGGGGAAACGGGCGCACCTCAGTCTAACCTCCCAGCAGACGCCCAGGAAGCTTACAGATGAAGGTGAGCTGTATTCTGTTCAACCTTCGAGAGGAGTCACCCTGTCCGTCCAGATGAACATCAGCGGGAATCCTGGCTGGGTCTGCCTGCTTAAGGGAAATTTCCCCTTGCTGTTGTCACCTACTGGGTAACACGGATTGTACTCAAAAGGACATTTTGGAAAATAGACCCAACCACGTTTAGAGAACTCAATTCTCTTTGTGTTCCTTTAAGTGGAATTAAACGAGACTAATGTGGTTTAAAGTTCTTGAGCAACACAATTAACGCCATGACCACTCAGTCGTTTGCAATATGGAATTCACAACTGAAATGGAATTGGTTTCCTGGGACTAACGGGAATTCCTGCATTTCTGAAGGGAGATATTTAGCTTTTTAGAGGTTCTCTCTCATCTGTAAATATTGTAAGGTGTGTGTTCCTTGGGTGCATTGCGGCTTTCTCCATGGCACAGCTGGTTTTCCTGGTATTTGTCCAGCAACGCTTCTCATGGACCTGTCTGTGACTTCTCCGAGCTTTCTCCCCACCTGCTGCTTAAAAGCTCTGGGAGGTTTAATAATAGATAACGACTCATGTAGCATTAGCATGATTAAACGCTCAAGCAGAAGACTACCCAAGTTAAAATGACCATATATCTAAATTCAGAAGGGACAATTCTAATTTTTGTAGCTCATCAGACTGACTTTTCCAAGTACCCGTTTTGTCTCACTGTTACCCTAGGGCGTGCCTTTGTCTTAGCAGCGGTTCTGTTTCTCCTCTGACTGCTCTGCCGTAAAACATAACATGCTCCTGCGTTCCAGCCGTATTCCGGTTCCCTCACCCTAGCAGTAGTTATTTTACAAAACTGCTCAGAAGTATCAGGTGAGACCAAAGTACCTGGCTCCTGGTGACTCCTCACACGTCCCTGTGCCGTCACAGGGCTGGTCTGATTTGCCACTTTCTCACCCAAACCAGAGGGTGTGTCCCCAGGGCACGATGCAGCGGGGTGCAGGAGTAACCGGCATCGCTGGATGTCCCCCTTGCTGGGACACGCAGGAACAGCATCTTCAGCCAGGTCACCTCTGTTCCCGCAGGTGCTGGGGGCTGCTCTACACCAGACATTGCACATTCCTAAATAACCGCTGTATCTATACGTTCCGCTGTATACGTAATGGTGGATCCATCACGCCTGGTGGGAACCAGTGCAGTGACGGCCACATCCAGCTGGTTACCTGGGGGCCCTTAAAGGCACCACATCCAGGTGACCGATAGAGACTTCCACTGCAAGAGGAGAAGAACTGCATCCCTAGATTCCCATTCCTCTCCAGTGATTAGGAAGGATCCTCGAGGTCCTATGGGATAAAGTCTCCCTATGGTCAGGAGAAGTTGAGCTGATGGTGACATTGATCTTCGGGGTGTGATTCACTCCATCCTCAAGCGTGCAGTTCCCTGGGACCAGATGAACTGTGCTCGAAAGGCACTTGCCCCCTTGAGCTGGTGGTCTCCACCATGACCTTCCAGCCCTGCTCCACACCATGAGCTGCATGATGAGCACAGGTCACTTCATCTTCATCAGTCTCCTCCAACCTCATCCTCAGCTTTTAGCAATGTCAGTGGTTTCACTAGGTTAATTCTTTGGAAATGAAGGCAGAACCACTACTCAGCGGGGTACTCCATGGAGACTACTCAGGTGGAGTACTCGTTGAGTACCTTTGATGAGTCCCACCAAGATGAAATGTCTCTGAAGGGAATGGGATTCCCAGGCAAGCGGGAGCAAGGGCGGCTGCACACTAATGGAGTCCAAGTCCCTCACTCTCAGTGTCATTGCCGAGCATGTTGTAGCAAGGGCGAGGAGAAACGATGAACAGGAAAGGAGCTGACCTCTTCTCGGAGACTCAGGATGAAGATAATTAGTGAACTCATTACCCCTTCCCTGCACACAGACTTGTCTCCTATTAATCCTGTACCTTGGTACAAAACAGAGGACCTTTTGGTAAAATGAAATGTCAGTAAATTCAAGATACGTTACGGGAAAAGTTGCTTCATGCACTACATGACATTGTTGCCACCCCGGGGCATGGCAGTGGAGCTGCTCTCTTGTTTTGGTTTTTTAAAGGATAGGTAACTTCCAGCCCTCTCATCTATAATTCCCAGTTCTCCAACCATCAGCCACACTTCAAGGCAACACTCATCTGGAGACCAAGCTCAAGTCTACTGTTGGCACTCGGTGCAACCCCATGGGGAGACACTCTGCAACGCTACCGTGTGCTGCACGCCGGGTTACATCATTCCAGTTCAGAATCACCAGGCTCTCCGCTGAAATCCCTTTCAAAAGGTCAGCACCAGCTCCCTGGAAAATCCGACTGGCAGCAGGAACATCACAACGCACTGCAGGACCTTCCCAATGCCTCCACATGCAACTGAGCTGCTTTTTTCTTTTTTAATTTTTTTCAACCTTTGTACTAGGATTAGACTCAGAAATGGAGTACGCTTATTTTGTAGCATCACCGCAGTGAGAGATTTTGTGTCTTTTTGCCACACCTCCTATGAAAGATGGAGAATCAGAAAACCTTTTTCACCAATGTCAATAAAATTACTACACGGAGATACCAGAGGAGCAATTTCCTGCCTTTCTGCTGCAACACCCAGGCCTGTATGAAGCTGTTGGTCTCTGTGTTTGAAATATTCACAGTTAAACACGGACCCAAACGGTAAATGTTCATCCTACGAGCCTAATGATTCTCCTGGAGAGGTGAAGACTTCCTTAAAGAGCTTCTGCATAGAGCTGTTGACACAAGATAACGGCGTTTCACGGAACACAATTAGGATGGGAAGTGGAAAAAGGTGTCAAGAGAAGTAATGAATAGGGCAATTTATTTCTCCTTTTTCTATCCAGGCTCCTCTTTAGGCTCACATTTCTTCGCAGGCAATTCATTCTTGCGATGCCATTTTAACAACCGCTCACACTTTTAAAGAACACGTTCAGTGGAAGGAAACCCATGGAAAAAAAAAATGCTGCTGCCTTGAAACGGCTGCAGTGGAAACAGAAAATATTTTACTTTTCTCATGAACTTTTAACTGCTTTTTTTTTCTGTTTCATGGGCTGTTGAGAGTTGTTTTCCCTTTGTCAGTGATAGAAACATTTCCTGCCAAACGAATTATCTCCCTGTCATTAAATAGCTCATGAAGGATTCAGACAGTTCATGACTTGCTGGGGTTCTGCACCGGGAGCTGAATCCAGCCCCCATTCATCCATGTCACCGGGATGCAGAATTTGACAGATTTGAGGCTAAAGGAGGAGAATTCTGTTTTCTGCCATAAACTGTGCATTAAAGCTCAAGCAACCACCACCAGACCGCTGTATTTGCCGGAGAAACACGTACCCACATTTCAGACTTTGCAGGTGACTAACACAAGGGCACTTGTCCCACCGCACACCACGGGAGGCCGGAGCAATGCCCCCTCGCTGCTTGGAGACGAGAGCTTTCAGATATTGAAGCTTTCCATCAATTTAATAGCTCAACAGGCTTTATCCAGTTTATCAAAATCACACATGGGGAAAAAGGAACGGCATCCTACCCACCTTCAGCATGCAACACCACACCGCCAGCTCGAAACATTACTGATTACTTAATTTTTTGCTCAGTAAAACTACATAAAACTGCACAACGGTAGGTCAGATGATTCAAATTAGATGTTAAAAAATGCTGTTCTCTTAGGCAATTGAAGGCGCTGGAGTGTAAAACACGATCGGATGTGTTTGAACCGGCGGAGAGGGAATTCTGTGATTTTCCATCACGGTGCGTCTCCAGCCCGCTCACACGCTCCGTCTTCCCCGCGCTCCGGCTCCTGACAACCCGCAGTAACTCTCACAGATCAGTTGGTTACATTTGCATGCATGAAATAACCATAAAGCATTTATTTCTCACCTGCCAGCTAGGCTACATTACATACGGTGACAATTATACCTTGGAATTGACACCCCGACATTAACGTTTGCTCTTCTCCGTTGCAGGGGGGAGCACTCGGACCCCGCTGTGCCCGAGCCCCTGCCGGGATCCTGCTGGATTTCTTTAGCGCTCTGACAAACTACATGACCTTGAAGATTTCTCCTCTTGACCATAAATCTTTTATTATGCTCTTAAACATAAAAGACAAACACCGTGATGCCTTGTTCTTTCATATTCCGTACACCACCTACGATGAGAGGATCGAAAATGGATTTACGGATCCCGGCTATTTGGAGTAAGCCCCTTTGAAGCTATTTTCTGCACACAGAGGCAGTTTCTTAGATGTGAACTTTTCCTGACTGCTGCAGATCAAGCGAAGCAAGGTCTCCCACTAAGCAGTGTCACTTCCCACTTGTCTGTTTTGCTGCCACTCATTCCAAAGCTTCGGGTAACCTTCCAAGGGACCGTCAGACTGCAGGTCTGTGATAAGCACTAAAACCAGGGGCTCCCGAAGATACAGAAACTGAGGAACAACCCCACAAAGTGCATCAGAGACCTGGGCAGAAGAAAGCGGGTAAGTTCATGAGTAAAGATTAAACGAGGACCATGAGAGATGGTCCAAGGTCAGAGAGCTGCAAGAGGCAAGCGAGAAGGGCAGCAAAGCGGCGAGCAGGGAAGGGAGGGTAGACACGAGATGCACGGTGACTCTGGGGTGGCACGAAGGGAGGACGACAGTCCCCAGGAGTTCCTGAAGTAGACAGAGCTGGGAGGAGAGCTGACGGGGACCAAACCACGCCAGAAGCTCCCCGAGGTGCTATGCAGATGTTCTAACAGAGCCAAGGTGTGCTACAAGCCTAAGATCTCATTCTTCTCATGACCCTGGAGATGCAGCGCTCACACTGACAGTGCTTCAGCTGCTTCTGTATTTGCATCCCAAACAACTGAGCTCAAAGCGGTTTGGGAATTCGGGGGTGTAGTTCCCTGGGAAGTCATGGGTGCTGACAATGAACCACCTGGAGAAGGCAAGACACGGAAATGAACTAAATCATAGAATCATAGAATCACAGAATGGTTTGGGTTGGAAAGGACCTTAAAGATCATCAAGTTCCAACCCCCCTGCCATGGGCAGGGACACCTCTCACTAGCCCAGGTTGCCCAAAGCCTCATCCAGCCTGGCCTTGAGCCCCTCCAGGGATGGGGCATCCACAGCTTCTCTGGGCAACCTGCTCCAGTGTCTCACCACCCTCAGAGTGAAAAATAAAATAGCCAGTGCCGATGTACATCCCCCGGATAGCTGCCTCACAGCATTGTTCTGCTACAGCCTGCACCCAAAGCACGCGGCACACCCAGCAGGGGACCACGCTACACCCAGGGGACTTTCTGCTCTGAACCCTTCCAAGCCACCGCTGTCTTCATATCAAAGGCTGGACATAAATTTCCAAACACAGGTCAAATTATTTCTTTCAGTATCATCTGCTTTGAGGAATTTATTTCTTGAAGGGCTTCTGAGCATTTTACAACTACGGAATGAAATCTGCTGTCTGTTAACTCCCAAATTAGCTAATTCAGTGAGAGTTAAAAATAACGCATCCCTGGCAACTGCAATCAACAACTTATCCATAAATTCAAAAACAGCAAAGAAAAAAAGAATATACACCCCTTTCCCTAGTCCAAGAGTCTCTTCCCTGAGAGAAGACAGCCGGCTCCGTGCTTCAGCATCGCCCCCCCGCTGCACACATCCACCTCGGAGCACGCACCACGGCTCCTGGACGCTGGGATTACACCCCTGTCCTCAGTTTGCTCGCCAGTTACGTTTGGTTTGGGCTTTTCTCTTTTTGAGCATTGCGTGTGGAATTGTTTTAGAGTTCAGCTCTTTTTTTTCCCAACACAAAATGACAAAATTGACCGAGACTTGTCAACTCCCTGGTGAACGCTGACACTGGATGATGCCAGAAGCTAAGTGGAAATAAACGTGCGAGCACTGTGCAGACCGTTCCCGTTGATGAGACCTCTGGATAAATCTGCAGGTCTTGTGGATGCTAGAAAGTAAGTCCTGGCTGCGCGCTGGTTCTCCTCCCCTCTACAAACGGCATTTCTTTCTTCTGCTCTCCAGCGACCGCTGCACCCTGCCTGTGCATAAATATTTTATCTTGAAAGTCATTTTATTGTACCCTGCATCGCCTGGGAAGGCATCCGAACAAGAGGCAGACTGAGGGAAGCAATTTCACAGAGGGCAGCATCTCTCCGTGGATTTGAAAAGAAGATCACGTTCACTCGGCGAAACAGGGAAAGCAAATTGACTGCAGGACTGTGGGGGAAACCTCGGAGCGCTGGAAGTCTAATGGGTTTGTCCCCAAACGCAACCAGAGCCGTTTGAAGGGGCTGCGGCAGACTCCAGCGGCAGAGGTTCGCTGATTAACAGCAGTCACCGCGCGACGGGCTGCCGAGCACAGCCAACAAAGGCACAAAAGCTCCAGCTCTCAGAAAACCGCGGCTATTTCACAAATGCGGGAAGGGAAAGTACAACCTATCACGCAACACGTGTCCCAGAGGAGCCTCCAGCCCCTGCGGCCAGCTGCGGCTCCGCCACGCAGCACGACGTCCCTTGGCGCTGCCGGCAACGCCCGTGATGGACCAGCGGAGCTTTATCTCTGAACGCAGCCAACGCAAAGCGCCCTGATAACAGTAAAGGATTTGTTTACTTCTAATGGATTCATGCCACTGGAAGGAGAAATAAATGTCCTGTCAATTTAAAATATATATATACCTATGTTATCTACGGCATTAATCTGCGGAAGCAGCAGCAGTCTGATAGGAATTCATCCGGACGTCCCAACACACCCAATGACAAAGAGGCACGTGCATGTTCGCAGAACAACTTCAAGGTTTTTTTAATCAATCCCATTACTTTGAAATATTATTAGAGGACATTTGTTATCTCTTTGGGCCAAAACAAAAACAGAGCTTTACAACACTGTCACACACTGTAAATAGAGGAGCTGAGCCACAGCCAGAAGGTTCCGGACTTCATGAAGCTTTGACCTTGGGAAAGCAGATACCGGGACTCCTCTCCCAGCAGATCACTTCTTATCTGAGAATTCAATTCAAAAAGCATCCAAATGAGTAGCAAGACACCTTTAAAGATAAATCTTTGCCAGTTATCTGCAATGAGAGCTACCCGCAGAGAGACGTGGCAGCCCAGCCAGACTGGTGAGCCAAGGAAGGCAGAAAACTCAAATCTCTGCTTTCACCAAGACAAAACTCTGCAGAACTTGGGTGTGTTTAATCAGACGATGCTCGCAGCCTCAGCGAAGCTTCCCACGAGCCTGACCCTCCTGCCTTAGGCACACACTGGGCACAGCAGCACGTGTAACGGGTCATGGAGCACTCAAACCGCCTCCATGGGAGCAAATAAATCAAAGGTTGGATGAGGCTTTGGGCAACCTGGGCTGGTGGGAGGTGTCCCTGCCCATGGCAGGGGGTGGCACTGGGTGGGCTTTAAGGTCCCTTCCAACCCAAACCATCCTGTGGTTCTGTGATTCTAAACCAGCCCTCAGTAGGAGAGAACAGAAACCTTTATCAGCCAGGAAAACTTCCATAGCAAGCTACGTGGGGGAAAAAAAACATTTTAGAGGCCAAAAGGATGAGTAAGGAAATGGATATAGAGGTGAAGAAAGGATGGAGTGCTCCGCCAAGAGTGCCTGCGGCGTGATGGATCTAACCGAAACACATCTGGATCTCAGAAATAAGCAGCGCTGATTGACTGGATATAACGCTTGGTTACGATGCACCACTCCAAGCTCAGAGGGAGCACGTTTATCTGTCACATCCAGAGATAACAGAGACAAACGACGTACGAGGGCAGGGCGGGACAGTCTTACCGGCTGAAAATTGCAAAGAGTCACGGCAACAACCTCCATCGTGGAAGAGGATGACAGAGCGTCAGCAAGGCTGGGGAGACCCAGGAGAGCAACCAGAGGAAAAAGGCATCTCTGGGAGAATATTATTATTAACTGGGAACTGTAACTGGGTGGGGTGGCAGGGGCAGTCAGACGTGGCCACGCTGTCACTGGTGGGGTTTGTCCTGGAGATGCAATACTTGTGGGGTCACCTCCTGCACAGCATTGGTGGAGATGGCCAAGAGCTCACAAATCCAGCTGCTGCTTTGTCCCACAGCTCTCAGGGACACACTAGGACACTGTGTCCCTGCTCAAACAGGTGGCTTCATGCTTGTCAAGGCACACGGGGCAGAGCCATAAGCTGGTAACCCAGGACATGGTACCCCTGGGGTACCCTGCTCCAGCCCCAGCGAAGGTGATGCTAAGAAGAAAAATATGAAGATTGTTGATGAGGGATGTCAGCTAGCAGATCTGATCACATTTTCTGGCTTCTCCTTTTTTCAATAAAAATTGTTCATACCAAAAAAAAATTAGATTTAGGGACAGGAAAATGTTTACTTAAGTATCAAAGTCTGGAAAAGTTTAGGTAAAGATGTTATCCCGTTTTTTCATGTTGTGCTTTACTCAGCTCACTGGATGAGTGAAAAATGAAAGAGAAAATCGGAGAAAATAGGTAAGAAAAATAAGCCCTGTTCACTGCCATCAGCAGGCGCAGCGCTGCACAGCACAGCTGCACACATCTGGCAGGGCAGCACACATCTGGGGCTGCCTGGGCTGGGGGAAAAGGGAGCAGACCCAGCGCCCGTGCCGTGAGCGGTCCCTCTGCCCCGCGGGGGACAGTCCCAGCACCGCCCGGGCAGCTTTTATCTCCTGCTGCGGATGTTCCTCTCCTGTGTACGGAGTTTTTGCGGGGATGTGGCTCGTGTGGCTGCGTAGCCAGCCCGCTGCCACCTGCCAGCCCCTGGCTTTGGAGTCAGTCGTACAAAACCCAGAGGGGCTACAGGAGGATCAAAGGTACAAAGTCAATACACCTCTAGCGAAATTCAGCGACTGAAGAAGAAAGAGCTCACAAAGCCGTGCCCAGAGGGAGGCAAACACAGGAGAAACTCACTCGTTATCCTGGCAGCTGCCGAAAGGACATTTAGCACAATGCAGGGCAGCTAATCACTGCCTGGGGCTCTGCGAACCAGCTGGGGTTTGCGCTGTCTCTGTCCCAGGCCTGGGGTCCCCGCAGCAAGGGGACACTGGGGAGCAATGTCTCAGCAGGGGGAAGGTCCCATGTTCTGCAGAATTGTTGCCATCGTCTCCTTTGTCCGGGTCTCACTCCCTAACCGGGTGTCTGCAGGATGCACAACACCGTCGCACCTGCATCCTTCTCTTTCGGAAAATATTCTCACCGTATTGATTCCATCACAGCCCGCTGAGCTTGGGTTGGTCAGACTTTGCCAAAAAAATAATTTATGTGAAACTGAAAAAGAGAAAATCTGGGGAGGAGGACAGACGCTCCGGCTCGGTGGACATCTGCTCCTGCAGGCAGCTCCCGGCTGGCTCGGGAAGCATGTGTGGTCCCATTTCCCCGTCTTTCGGAGCCTTTCCGAGGGACAACTTGACATTTCGGAGCTTCCACCCCTCCCCACGACACCGTTCAACGGCAACTGTCACATAAAAGGATTCTGCTTAAAATTCAGGTTCAGTAATTGAGTCATGTTGAGAAAACCTCAGGGTGCCTGTAAGATTTAAACTCGGGAAAACCGTCAATGTCAGCCCATCAAACTGTTTACAACAAAAACAGTCTGCCTCAAATGGCAACCGAATTGTTTTATCTCCTTTGTCGGGGGCTTGCTGCATATAATTTAACACGACAAAGCACCGCGTTGGACTCGGAGAATAATAAAAACAGATGGAGCACTTTCTCATCTAGGTGACCTTTTTGTTCCTTGACTTGAATCCGGCGGTAAATTAGCGGCACTGGGTAACCAGTGCTCCCCGTACACACCTGCTCTCCTCCCCAAGCACACGCAACCCTTCCTGCCAGGCTGTTTGCCTTAACGGCATCTCTCTGACATCAGGCAGATGCGACTCGATGCTGACGGTGCCACGTAAACTGTGCTAATGGAACCTCGAGGCAACCTTGAACAACAAAAAGCAACCTTGAACATCAAGCTGACAAATAAAAGCTCGGCTCTGGCTGCTAGGATTGCCAAGGAAGCCTTGAAAACGGGAGCAGGGTGATCGTGGACAAGTCCCTCGCTCGCTCTCTCTAAACTCCCTGTTGACCAAACAGATGGTGTGGGAAAGGGATGGACATGAGCGGAGATGGTGGAGTGGATGCGAACGTGTTAGTGAGTGTTACAAAGGATGAAAATTCTGCCTCTTGATGGATGTTTACCATTTGTTACATCCTGCCACAAACCTTGACCTTCCCAGAGTTTTCAAGACCCAACGATTGAACATGTGTGTAGGATCAAGGAAAACGTTTCATTTGGACGATGCTGAAACTCATTTCTAAACTCCAGACATTTTGCCATTTTTGGAGCGAAGGGTGATCCCTTGACAATCTTTGAGAAGACTCAAAAACCGTTTCCATCTACAGGTGATGCACTTGCTGATAGGACACTCTTCCAAAGGGCTGCAGCTCTTAGCGCTATCTGTCTGCACGGGTACACAAAAGCTTGACGATACTTTCACGCTTCCATCCAACCGTGCAGCTCTTGTCTGAACTTTTTAAATGGATGCACTTAGGAAACTAAACTTTTCATATCTCCTAACTCATTAACTGCGGAAGACTGATCTTTTGTCTTGGCTCAGCTTGGCTCCTTTGCATGTGACCAGTATGAGCTGGAGTCCAGCTGGCCATGGCACCAGTTACCTCATCCAATTACTGCAGCCCAATTAGCACATTGTGTTCCTCTTCTCTTTGTCATGGACCTCACGACTTCTTCATTCAAGATAAAAGACACCCTTTAAACCTCAGCACAAATTAGTTCATGTATTAATATTGACTACCTCTGCCTAGATCCCTCTGCCCAGCTGCTGCCCTTGTACCTTCACACCAGGGTTGCTGATACGGGTGAAGGTAAAGCACGACGACAGCAAGAGTGTGATGGAAAACGGAGTGACGCTGCCACGCTTCTGTGTTTGTACAGGATGCAGCCTGGGTTGCCATGAATAACGAACACACCACTGGGGAGGGGGGAAATAAACTCAGTTTTGTTCTGGAGGGAAAGGAACAGTATTGTGGCCATCCGATTACAGCAGCAGAACGGCCAGGACGGATTGCTATTGCCAAATTCTGCAGAGCAGACACAGCCTGCTTAACCACCAGGGACCAAATCACTGTCACGACACAACAGCCACAACAGCAGGAGCCCTGTACCAGCGATGAAGAACTATCACTGGCTCTAGAAACAACGCCGGGAGATGAGGATCCTCACCTCCGGTCCTTGTAGGAGAAAAGTCATCCTTTGATGGACCACCGAGAGGAGTTTTCTTAGGTGTACCCACCTTACACAAAACACCGTAAAGAGAACCTTTGATGGAGGAGCCCAGGACCTGGTGTCCCCTTTATGCCACCCTGCTCTGCTCCAATGCCCTTTCTCACGACCAAAGCATGGAGTGCTGATGAGTTCTTCACCGACTGCTGCAGACTGGGCCCCAGGCACGGCTCAGGACACGGCCGTCTCACAAGAGCTGGGCAGCCAGACCCCCCTGAGATGACTCACCACGCAATGGTGTCATCACACGAGGAGAGGAACGGGAGCTCTGCTCTATTCTGAATTTTTTTGTCGATGGGTCAACTACTGGAGAGAAGCTTTAAATGCTACAGATCTCGTTTGAGGTGCTGCTGAAGATTTAAAGGTTATTGCAACGATTTTTGTAAAGATGCCACGAGACAAGAGAATTCATTTTGGACCTGTAAAGCCAAGAACTGCCTGATTAACATTTGTTGATTACAATATAACACGATTACAGCTTCTGCACAACACGGCAATATACTGCACAGAACAGTGGGAGCCCATAAACGCACACCTGCTAATCGGGAATGAAATTCCACAGCGATGAAAGCCAGGCAACTGGGTCCTGATCCTGAGCTTGCAGGAACCAAGGGAGACGATGCTTTTGTTCCATTACCTCGCACATCAGCATTTAAATCATGCACACTTCACGCTGTTCTTTGGAAGTGGTTTGGTTCATTTAGAGCTCTGATACAGCGTAAACAATATTCATTAATAAGAACACAAACGATTCGCCGGTGCTGTAGGGATTTCAGTGCATTTTAAACTTTCAGAGCAGGATCTCTGGGTCTGCAAGAATTACAGTAACAAATCGATTCCCCTTCATTCTGGGTACCCATCTATTTGGTTTCTTCTAATAAAATGGACACCAAGTATTTATTAGTCCAACAGTTTGTTTACACCACTCCTCCCAACGGTATAAGCAGAGACTGTAAGGAAACTCTGCACGCGGCAGGGCTGCTGTGAGTCCGAACAGGCACTCGGTGAGGCCGGAGGGGTTCGAGGAGGGCAGGGAACCAGCACCTGCTGCTGGACCAGCTCAGGAGGACTCGGGCACACTAATCCTTAGGTTCCTTTGAAACCCCATCAGGCACTGATCGAGGGGATGCAGCTGGTGACGTTAATGACTCGCTAACAGCAACGCCTTAGGAAACCTCTCTGGCTGCACACCCGCCGTCCATGCCCTAAATACGCCGCGCGGTGACAAGGACAAAGCGCTTCTCACTCAGGCAAAGATAACACTCCGACAGCCAAGACGAAATGGGAGGACTGCCTGCTGCTTCTATTTGCATCCACTCTGCGCGCGGCGGGGGGCACGGCCGGGATGGGG
>WKFP01013927.1:136187-161344 GCA_011057875.1 Pterocles orientalis
GCTGGGATCGGGGGGCACAGCCATCAGCAGGGGGCACGTCCATCCCTGGTGTAACTTTGCTCACTGCCGGAGGATCTCGCTGAGACTGGTTTTGCCCCATTACTGCTTCTAATATTTCTCAGCCCCCTGCTTCTTCTTTTGCTGAGCTCTACTCTGAGTGGAAGCCAAAGCCTGCAGCTGGGTTTTGTTCTAGACTCATGCTGGCCGTGGTACAGACTTACTCCGGCTCTGCTGAAATGTGGAACACAAGCAACAGAATAAAATCTGTTCTTTTTTAGCTCTATTGTTGCAGTTTTACCCCCCATCCCTGGAGGGGTTCAAGGCCAGGCTGGATGAGGCTTTGGGCAACCTGGGCTAGTGGGAGGTGTCCCTGCCCATGGCAGGGGGTTGGACTAAATGACCTTTAAAGGTCCCTTCCAACCCAAACCATTCTACGGTTCTATTATATTTTATTCTCAGAGGTTTAATCTGGAGCTGAAACTCATTCAGGAAAAAAAAAATATTTTTTTTTGCATACAACGGTTGGAAGACATTACATTACATCCAGCATCTAGTCTCAGTATTTTCTTATGCTACCAGGCTGTTAAAGGAGGAAAAAAGTTCCCAAACACTTCCAAGTAACCGTTGGCTACTAAAAGATATTTTCTGGAAAACCCACCAACCTGCAGCTGGGAAAGGGCACAACTGGGGGAATCACATTGAGCCTTATAAAGGCTGGCACTGAATTCTGGATTTGGCTTTTTTTTTTTTTAAGTAAAGGTTAGTTTTTGCCTTCAGAACTAAACTATAAAATATTATCTTGGCAGTGGGTTGTGCAGTACAGGATCTCAGAAAGGAAAAATAAAAGAATTAAGGACCAAGCCACGCTGTGAGCAGGGAACTCTGATACCTCGGGGTAAGCTCCCAATGCGCACTTTCCCATACGCCAACATCCGATCCTTCTCCTCCTTGTCAACTTTGGCTGAAATATCCAGAAGATTCAACATTTATTAGCTGGGGACAAACAGTGTTTTCACAGACACCCCATTTCCTTAGAGATCTGGGCTGAAAGCAAGAGCAAGCGAAGCACAGAGCCTCAGCTCCTCTTGTGCTGGGCTTCCCCTGACGGGCTGTTGCAAATGCTTTGTACTTGTAATATAATATTAAAATCAATTAAAAAACCTCCCCCTTCCTTAATTAAAGCCAAACGCACGTGCGAAACTATTTGACGGATTTTTCAATAATTCAGCTAGAGTGGAGAGATGGAAAGAGAAAACAGCATTTGAAGGTATTTAAAGCACAGCACGATAAGCAGCTAATCCGAACGGAAACGGCAGCTGGTTTTCCTCTGTGTCCAACAGGCGTAATTGCCTAAAGATTAGGGAACAAACACCGCGGTACAGCTGATGGGAACGCGGGAACAGGGATGGGCAGATGGCACGTACACGGGATCAGCCTCCATCCCTCCTCGCCCGCTGCTCCACGTCCAACGTTGGCCCTCGTGGGTTAGTGCCATGGAGGTAAGGACAGGCAGGTAAAATCCTTTGGCTTCTGCAATTTAAATTTTCCACCTGATCAGCCAGAGGGAACAACCGGAGCAGCACTTGTGTGTTCTGTTTAGTTTCAGCATTTGTAGGGATGCGCCAATGAAACTCACGGGAAGCGAGTCAGTCATTGGTACCAGCTTCATCCTTCAAGAGCCTATTTCAGTTTCTGCTTCATGCTCTGCTTTCTCCTCAGAACGGTTATGCGTGAGAAAATCCCTAAATGTCACCCGTGTTTTCGCAAGCGCGGTGGCACAACACAGCTCTGCAGCACCAACAGGCAGCCCGGATTGTGCCGCCAACATCAATCAATGGTGTTAGTCCAATTTAACTGGAAATGAGATAAACGAGAGAATTTCAAGCACAGCACTTCTCTTCCAGAGGACACGTTGCCAAATGGACATTGGCATTCCCCCGGTGCCCGCAGCACCATCCCGGCGCCTGGACAAAACCCACCTCGGCTCCACCAGTGCATCTGCAACCCACCCAGCTCCCACCCCGGTACGGACGGCATGGTCAGCAACCCACGCTGCTTCCCAGGACTGAATTTCTTCCAGGACTGAATTTCTTCCAGGACTGAATTTCTTCCAGGACTGAATTTCTCCTGCAGCACTGGGAAGAAGGATGCCCGATGGCAGAAGGCTGGGATACGGCTGAACGGTGCCCACTTCATACCGCCCACGGACCACGACCGGTACACCAGCATTAGCAAATGTCGGTATCACCTGTAACTGCTCCCCAGAGACAAAGTGAGGTTCAGTACCGTGCGACAGACCCACGATAAAACAGAACCTTGGGATAGACAGTCTAGGGAATCACCTCCCCAGAATTTCTTACTGTGAAACACTGAAGGACAGAACCACACACGACAGGGGCATGGCTCTGCCCTCGGGTCCTGCGGGCAGGCTGGGGCCAAATATCCCTGCAAACGCCAGGAAAATCTGGGCTTATTACACCTTAATCCTCATTAACATATTGAATCCTCAGATTTTTAATGTGTTTGATCTGCTGCTGGAGTCTAAAATCTGGTTAATGCCCATTCCAGACACAGGACCTGGGCTGGAACAGCTAGCGACAAATTTATGAAGAAAATATAGAGCAAGACTGGAGGAAAGAGATCCAAGAACCTCATGATGCTGAAATACTCCCGTACGCCCCAGGCAGCAGCTGCCAGCAGGACTGGGCGCTTTTTTCTTTTAACATTAAACAAACAAATTCCTTTCTCTCTGCCCTCCAGGTCACAGATTCAATTTGGTATCCTCGTGCTCCTGAATCCACAGAGGAGAATAATTGACTCACAGAGAGAGTGAATGGACTTTACAAGCATATAATTTTGTTAATTTTTAGGTCATTATCTGCTAGTGAACATGCGAGCCAGCTCGAGCTTGCAGCTGATGTAAAATTCTGAAGGCAGAGGCTGTTTAAAGTCTAACGACTAACTTACAAACAAGTTGAAGCCGTTAATTACAACAATGCAAAACTTTTGACTATTGCACAGAGAAGTCAGCAAGGAAAAGATGCTTCTCCTCAACAGCAGAGACCGAAGAACCAACATTGTTTAATAACACCTTCTGTCATCCTGACACTCAGAGATGCTTGCCCGTGATCCCCTTTGAGGAAAAAAAAATGGGGCAGAAGAAAGCAGGGAGGGGCATTAGACTTTGTCTCTTTTTCCACGTCTGTCATGTTTCTCACTTTTTCTTTTTTGTGGGTATAATAATGATCTTTGAGCGGAGAAGCTCCTCGGCTTCCCTGGGAAGGTCCTGCACAGCTGAGCTGCTCCGGCGGCTCCAACCGTCTGGTGGCCAGGCTGGGCAGGGGCTGGTGGCACGTCCCTGCAGCCACCAAGGCCAACCACACACCGTGCGGCAGTGGCAGGTCCCAGGAAGGGATCTGCTCCCTTCGGCCCCCGGGAGATGGCATCTAGGGGCCACTCCGGGGAGATCCTGGCAGCCTGGAGCAGCAGAAGGACAGCGGGATGGTCAGGAACTGAGCCCAGCAGCAGGACACTGGGATGGTCATGAGCAGAGATTAGGGGAACTGGAGCTTGTTCACCCCCAAGAGAAGCAAGCTACGGAGGGATAGGATCACTGTCTTCTCTGCTTAAGTAAATAAATCTTCATGACTCTTCTCCAAAGGACAACGTAAAGACTTTGCGACCTGTTCTCCTGCCACATCTGGGACTTGGGGGCAATGCCCACCAACATCCCCAGATCTGCGCTCTGCCAGACGCGAAGGAGCTTGGGTGGGGAACCGCATGGGAAGGTGGCAGAGATGGAGAAGTGTCCGGAGGAAGGAAACTCTCGAGGTTCGCCCAGACTGATGTCCTGCACTGCAGGGGAAGGAGAGGCAGCAGCAGATGCTGGGAGGAGGAAATGTTCTGGGGGAGGACAAAAAGAAATCCCTGCCCAACGTGGCCTCTCAAGGTCTTCCTGAAACTCCCCGTCCCCCCCTGGTCCCCCTCTCCCCCACCACAAGCTGGAGCAGCTCCGCAAGGTGCCGCAGCATCGCCGCTGCTGTGCTGGAGCCGGAGCACCAGGACACGGTGCGGGATTCTTTAGCCAGGCTGCAAAATGCAAACCCTATTATTTTTGGATCAGTAAAACAATGATTAATACTTGAAAACAAGCTGTAATCTATTCACATATAATTCCTAGTTTCGCTGTCAATGGGCTAATTTAAATTTCAAAAAAGTTTGCAGCTCCCTAATTAAATTTGCTAAAAGCATTTCTCTGATCAGAAACGTAACGACTAGCGTAATTCAGTTTTGGCGGCTGCCTAAGTATAACCACCTCCCTCATGTTAAACCCAGGAGTTACGGCTGTACAGCAGCTACACTCGATGCAAATCCCGGCGCTTAGCTTAAACCACGGCTGACCCAAACATCTTCTACCGCACGCTTCCTATTTACAAGAATTTGCGTATCATGTTTGCAAAAAAAATTATGATACAGTAGTAAAACTGACAACCACTACATGAAGTCTTTGTGGTCCCCAGGGCCACTTCGCTCTGTCGCAAGGTCCAGCAGGAACCCGGGGCAGGATGTGCAGGGGGTCACCGTGTCACCTTGTCCCCTGCTGCCAGGACTGGGGTGTGAGCCCCCCTCTAGAAAGGGGCTGAGTTTAGGCAGCTGCAGTTGGGCGGCAAAAAGTAAAGACCTGCAAATTACACATTGGATATTTACCAGCCAGAAATGAATAAACATTTTATGAACCCGCCCTTCATCAAGTCCAATGTGTGCATGGCACATCAGTTTGCAAACAGCTCTCTAAATGCGGCCGGAGGAGGCCAGCCCTACCTCTGCTGCCCCATCCTGTAGAAATAACACTTCTGCTCGCTGTTGCTCAGGTGCTAAATAAAACCTTCAGGCAGTCGAGAAGCCACCATCGGTTCCAGCTCCGGGCTGTGGCAGGACACTGCCTGGCTGTGCCAAGCGGCTGGAGGAAGCATTTGCAGCGGCTTTAGGGATAACGATAACAGTGCAAGCAATTGAGTCGACAGTGAAATTTTTATATAGAAATGCAGCTGCTTAAGCACTTGAAATAAAATGATAGCTTGGGTTAGAAGGTGCTCGTTAATACTGAGCTGCGGATGATTTCATTCCGAAGGAGGCTGTTAGCTTCCAGTTTAATTTGTAAGCGGTAGCTTGTGTTCCCTGAGCATTATTCCCTGCTAGCACAAGAATTACGATGGAAACACACGCTCCTACCACACTTCTCAGCCGTGACAACAGGCTCTGATTGCTGCGGGGCGGTTTGGCGCTGCAGGCTGATATACTGTCCTCTCTCTGGAGGTAAGCCTGTGCATCATCGCCGCTGTTAATAACTGTCCAGCCCCAGCGCACCCAATCTCAGTGCTACGCACAGCCCAGGAGTGATGGAGAGCTGTTCTGACCCAACCCCACCACAACCCATCGCAGCGTCTCTGGCTCTGCACTGTCATCCTCAGTAAAGAAAAAATTCATCATCAGCAACAGCAGCCAGTGGAGCTGTGGTGGGTCCCCCTCGGCCGCCCTGCTGCTGCAAGAGCTCCTCTGAAGTCACTGTTGAGGCTGTCCTGGGGAAAAGGATTAAGGATAAAGACGGGTTTTATAATGGTTCTTGCACTTCACCAGGCAGCAGCTCTCCTGCCAAATTCTCGCGTCCAAACTCTTCCAGGCTCTGTGTTTTCTGATGCACGGGACATCTGGTTGCCCTTGCCATTTATGTCTGTGACACAGCCCCATCCTCCATCCCCTCCTGCCCCCAGCTTGTGCCAAGGGCTCTATGTGCCCTTTCCCCTCTCTGTGCTGCTTTTCCCACTGCTCCCGTAAGCACATTCCCAGATCCTGGATCTGATCCATCCTCTGCTTTTGCCCTGCTCTGTCCATCTGGTGGCATCTGCACCAGCTCCTTCTCCACTCCGGTCCCACCAGCCCCTCCAAGACCAATAAACTCTCTGTTCACCGAGCCCATAAACCAGGCTGAGCACTCATATCCAGACAGCACCTAATTCTTGCTCACTTTTTTTTTTTTTTCTCATGAATAATCTAGGTTACAGCTCTTCACATCCACCCACACAGGTAAGACTATCAGCGGGGTTCTCATCTCGATCACTGCAACATCCCTTTTGGGACCTTGACAAACGCAAACTCAACCTCCTGAAAACTGCAGCAAAGTCCATTTTCCCGTCCCTGCCACCCCTCGCCTCTCCCTGGCAGCGCTCTCTTCTCCATCGCGAGCATCAGTGGAGCACGGCTGAACTTCCAAACTTTGCAAATTCTCCACACCCTCCCCCAGCTAATCAGTACTGGGAAATCACTTTCTGCTGATATATAAAAATATAGACGAAGCAAAATTCATACTAATAGCAACAAACAGACATGGAACCTGCAGTCACAACCAGAGATGCAGCGGGAGATGAAAAGCCAGCTGAGAAGGCTCCAGGACCTCGCGCTGCCGCGGGGACACAGCCCTATTGCCCTCCCGCAGGGATCCCCCGTTGCTGCCAGGACATGGCTCCGCGGCCACGGTGCGTCGCCATTCACCCACCATCTCCTGCAGACACGAGATGTGAGTGTCCCCAGTACTGGGAACAATTCCCCAGCTCAAAACTGAGGCTGAGTTAAAATCCACCTGCAGGGAACTTGCCCCGAGGTGTGCGGAGCTGCACTGTCCACGAGGACCCCCGTTGGCTGGACAAATCCAGAGCTGGACGGTGAATCGTGAGGCTGAGGTCAGGCTCCTCGGGGTGAGCTGGAGTTTGGTTTGGGTCGCTACGGCATTTTCCAACGCAGTGCTGCAGACAGCAAGCACGTGGGTTTTGTTCTCTTCATCAGGTGCCCTGGAGCGTGTCTCAGCTCCTGATTAAAATCAAATGACAGCTTGGATTCTTTTTCAAAACTTTTCTGTAGATCTTGATCTTTAGATGCTTAGCAGAGGGAGCACATCACAAATTATTAATAAGTGAATTACATTTCCCCATGCCCTTTTATTAGACTGCTCATCAGAGCCAAACCTTCAAAGTCCAACGAGCGCAATGATTGAAAAGGGACGGGTTATTTATATAGCTACATAAATCTTGTCATTAATGATGGTTTAAAGGCAGCGAGTGTATGTACAGATCATTTCTCAGACACAGCTAGAAGTAGTCCAGACAACGGCAACAGCATCTCTAATTACGGAATGAGATTAATGATTAATTAAACTCCTTTTAAACAGAAAGTAGAAACAAAATGCTCAACTTCTGGCAAGCTTGCGGGCCATGCACCAAACAGAGGGAAGAAAAGCCTCAGCAGACAACATCCTAACACTTTGTGATGCTTTGGGCCAGGCAAACTGCCTCCAGTGGAAGCTGCAAAGGTGGGTGAGTGCTGCTGTCAGCTTCTGTTGCGGTTTAACCCCAGCTGGCAACACACCCCACGCAGCCGCTCACTCACTCCCCACCAGTGGGCTGGGGGAGAGACTCAGAAGGGTAAAAGTGAGAAATCTCGTGGGTTGAGATACAGACAGTTTAACACACGAAGCAAAAGCCACACACAAGCAAAGCAAACCAAGGGATTCATCCACTGCTTCCCACCGCAGGCAGCTGTATCCCCAGGACAGCCGGGCTCCAGCACGTGTAACCATGACTTGGGAAGACAAACAGCATCACTCTGAACTTCCCCCCTTCCTCCTTCTTCCCCCAGCTTTCTATGCTGAGCAGATGTCTCATGGTGTGGAATACGGATCAGTTGGGTCCAGCTGTCCTGCCTGTGTCCCCTCCTTGCTCCTTATGCCCCCCCAGCCTGCTTGCGGGTGGGGTGAGGAGAACAGCCCTTGGCTCTGTGTGAGCCCTGCTCAGCGACAGCTAAATCATCCCTGGGTTATCAGAACTGTCTGCAGCACAATCCGAACCACAGCCCCAAACCAACTCCTACAAAGAAAATTAGCTCTATCCCAGTAAAAACCAGCACAACTCCCCAGGGGTGTCTCCCCCCTCGTAAGAGAGGCTGGAAAGATTGAGATGTCAGAAAACCCATCTCCTGGCAAATTTCTTTCAACACCATCTCATCAAGCTTGAATTCCCAGGAGAACACATTATCCTGTCCTCCGTCTTGTGAAACACCAAATTAAAGAAATCTTGTTAGTGTCATTAAAAAATTAAACAACTTAGCCACTCCGAAAGACCGTGTTAATTATTCCTGGTTTTCACCTTCCCTAGAACAAGCCTCCTCCCGAAAATGACAAACAAGAGGTTCCCGTAATGAAATCGGAGCACACACCGTAATACGCCGCCACCTTCCCCACCCGGGCCCATCAAATTCTTTTCTCTCATTACTTCTGAGTAGTAGATGCACATGTTAATAGCCTTGTAGAGCAATTTATGAAGAATAATAGACTGCTTAACTGCAACGGCGCGGTTGGAACGTAAGCTTTGAACCTTCACAACAATTCTACTGTAGGAGGAGAGAAAATTAAAGGTTCGTTATTATGGAGAAAACGATGATAAGACAAACAGTTCATGTAGTTATTGATGGTCCTACCGCTGATAAACAGGCTGTGAAAACGGGCACGGAGAATTCTGCATCACAGAGAGCACGGCCATGGGTAACCCTCTGCCAGCCATCAATAGGATCCAAGATGATGGGCTGTATTTTCTCGTTCATCACTTGTTAATCATGGCACAAATGCCGTGTTTACCCACCTAAGTGCCATTGCAATAAGGCAAACATTAATTCTGCATACTCCTTTTTCCCTAAAGCCTTACAGAAAAAGTACAGGCATGAGCAGCAGTGTTTACGGGTCTCTCTGATTACAAAGTGTGTCTGTTGGGGTCTTCACGGACACACATAATTAAAAAATCTGGATTTGTCAGGGCTTCTCCCATCCACAGCAAACTTCCACCAGCACCAGTCAGTTCCACTACCACCTGGGCGCTTTTGTCTCATCTCAGCTTTCTTCTTTTTTGCCTTGCCAGGAGAATTTTTAGTTTCAAATCCAGTTAATATCTCTCCGTGGAAAATGCTTTCGGGGATGTGGTTTGGAGTACAATAATGACAGCTTCTTGGCAGAACCAGCAGCCGGTGTTGCACTCCCTAGCCGCACACAGAGGCATTTCCCGGGGGAGCACTCGCCTGTCCCTAACCCCAAAGGCGGGACACCCATCCCACCAGGGCCTCCTTCTCCCACCTACTTCTGGATGTGAATTTCCAAACACTGGGTTTGCAGGTTCCGATCCCTGACTTTGGGCATCCTGGTCACGTATCCATTACTTTTAATTTTTCAAAATCAATTTCAGATAGGAAATATTTGACTCACCAAATGCCAAACCCAATTCTTAACCATGTAGACTTCTAAAAAAAACTTATTCTGATGAAAAACACCTCCCTGCATGGTGTTTGATCAACTCTACATGTCCACCCCAGCACGCCCACCCAGGCCACCATTCGCACTGGTATTTTTACTTCCTCGATTCGTAAATACAATAAAAGGAACATGACGCCCCATTTCAGATGTAACAGATTTTCCTCCTGGGTTTTTATCAGATCCTGCCCCTTTGACATGCTCACCAACCTCTCCTTCAGACAGGGTTTCCCTGCCGCTGCCATCCCTCCAGCAATGTCCAGCCTCGCTCTTCTGTCCCCAACACGACCCGCTGCCAGGCACCACGGGGCGACTCAGGACTCCTGCCCATCATCTCCTGTGACCAAAAGAATGACAAAACCATTTATCACCTCTTCACAGCATTACGCTAAAATTCTGTTTTTCCTACATTGACGTTGAGAAGCCGTCCGCAGTCTCCTCCTGACCTGCCTGGACACATCCCACCCACCACTGGATGGCCAACCCTTGCTCCTTGGTCACCAGCGTGCCGGCTGCCCCAGCACACACCCGCACCTCCCCACCGCAGTCAGGCTGATTTCACTCTGCTGATGGAAAGTATGCTCTGACTTGCTCGAGGCAGGAACACGGTGCTGGCCTCGATTGTTCTAAACGCGACATTTTTTCTTTCTTTTAGCACAACACGCATCCTGACATTTAAAATCCCTGTTCAGTCCCAACCTAAATTTAAATTAGAGGTCACGCAGGGCTGACTCTGAATACGTGCAAAACTTCACACCCGTTATCTCTGCAAACTCCGTAACTGCTGTAAAAGGAAGGAGGCGCATTTCTGACAAATTCTGATGCCACTAATCAAATTAATATTTAACCCCATTATATCAAACCGATGAGATATCCACGCAGATTGCAAGGTGAATTGTATTTTACACACAGGCCCCCTCTGCGAGCAGCACAGTTTGTACACTGCTAGAAAAGTCCATGACCGATTATGATCAAAATCAATATTTTTCTCTAATTCAAATTCTAAAGACAGTTGGTTTATTAAATATTTTTAAATTCATTTATGCAGCGAGCACATCTGTTTAGCGTACTACAAAGGTTGTATTTTATAATAAGATTGCAAATTTTATTATAATTCTAGAGAACTGCAAATCGGGAAAAAAAAAAAAAAGCAAGAAGAAGGAGGCTCGCATTTACAGGAGAGGCAGAAGTGGTTATCCAGCACCGAAAAAAATCAGAGCAGCTTCCCCTCAACTATCTACAGGGATGGGACCAGCTGAGGGCTGAGTCCAACGTCACATTTGGCCGCTGCTCCATCAGCCTGACGCCACTTGTCCACTGGCCCGTGGCGACCGTTGGCCAGACACGCTAGTTATGAGAAGTTGGATGAGTATGTCAGAGAGATAGCCATTTGTTCAACCAAAACAATGGTGAAATTTGGGAAATCGTATCTTCCTCCGCACCCCCACTTTTGCATTAACACGGGTGACAGCAGGTCGGTGTTGGTGTCAGCGAGAGGAACCAAGCCAAGCAGCCGCGGAAAGCTGAACAGAGTCCAAGCCAAGCCCATCGGCTGCACTGAAACACAAACATACGAACCCAAAACTACGCAGAACAAGAGCACTGCACCACAAACCTTCCAACCAGCTGCTGGATCCAGCTGACTGCTGCCTGCAGAGGTGGAAATGAAACTTCATTTGTGATGTGTCCTGGGCTGCATCAAAAGAAGCATTAGCAGCAGGTCAAGGGAGGTGATCCTCCCCCTCTACTCTGCTCTCGTGAGACCCCACCTGGAGTACTGTGTTCAGATGTGGGGCCCCCAACATAAAAAAGACCTGGACCTGTTGGAGAGAGTCCAGAGGAGAACCACGAAATGAATCAGAGGGCTGGAGCACCTCCCCTATGAGGACAGGCTGAGAGAGTTGGGGTTGTTCAGCCTGGAGAAGAGAAGGCTCCGAGGAGACTTAATAGCAGCCTTCCAGTGCTGAGAGGGGGCTACAGGAGAGATGGGGAGGCACTCTTTACCAGGGAGTGGAGTGAGACGACAAGGGGTAATGGGTATAAGCTAAAAGAGGGTAAATTTAGGTTAGACATTAGGAAGAAATTTTTCACTCTGAGGGTGGTGAGGCAGTGGCCCAGGTTGCCCAGAGAAGCTGTGGATGCCCCATCCCTGGAGGGGTTCAAGGCCAGGCTGGATGAGGCTTTGGGCAACCTGGGCTGGTGGGAGGTGTCCCTGCCCATGGCAGGGGGTGGCACTGGATGGGCTTTAAGGTCCCTTCCAACCCTAATCATTCTATGATTCTATGATTCTATGTTAAAAAAGGGAGTTTGTGTTCCTCAAGCCTTTTTATATTTTGCCGATCCAGTCTCTTACCTACTTTTCACCAATATTTTGTTCATTGTCATAGTAAAGAAGCTGTATTAGCAACTCATTGCCTTAGGTTACAGAAAGCGTTTAATAACGGAGGTCCCTGTCAGTAACCCTGCAAAGCAAAGGTCCCTGTCCCGGACAGCAGCAGCAGGGCTGCAGGTGACAAAAAACCTGAAATTCAGCTCCTTGAACTCCAGCTGGCAAACATATTCTTCGTTAACAGCAGGTGTGAAAGTTTTGCACAGAAACAGGATTTTCGAGGGGTCTGGTTAGATGGAGAAATAACCGATGCTGACGGAGCAGGCGCTGGGAAAGGGGCTGCTGCTCGCCGTGCTGCGGGACAGACAAAATCTGACACATGCCCAGGCTGGCTGGGAGAGAGGCAGCGATCCCGCACTGCCCAATAACGCGGAGCAGAACGCTGTGACAGGCACTGAGAGCTGCCAGAAGTCACCTCTGCCCAGAAAATACAGAGCGCTGCACCAGAACGGAGTGTGGGGCGCAGGATTCGGATCCGCTCGTCTGCCACGGCGTGGGAGCAAGGGAGAGGGAGGAAAATCTTCTAAATAACATCAACAGGTTATAACTTCACGTCAGATCATCTACTCCACACACCGGGCTAAGAGGTAAGGGAGCTGCAGCCCATCCCGTCCATCCCGACCCTCCTCATCCTCGCAGAGCCTTCAGAGCCCGTGGCGGGGGGCTGTCACAGCATCTCAGCTGGCAGGAGCGCGTCCAGCCCCATCACAGCTGCACCCATTGCAAGCTCCCCAGGGGTGGGTGCATCTAACGCGGTGCTGTGAGAGGCGTGCTCTGGGGCACCCTAATAACACCCATAAATCAACGTGTGTAAGGGGTGAAAATTGTCCCAGCGCTGGCACTGCAGAAGTCTGCAGACACGTTTTTGCAATTGTACGACGTGCACAATGTCTGTACACGGCCAGCGTACCCCTCGAGGGGTACGGGATCCGGTGGCGCACCAGGAGCGAGTCCGTGCTCGGATCCGCCCGGACGATGCTGCTGGACCGTGCGAGCGGTGCTGCGGGGAAGCAGGCGCCTGTCACCATCCCACAACACACCGCCAGCGCTCGGAGTGACTTGCTCAGATGCCTTCTGCAAGGCTGACCCTGCTGCAGCCGAGCGTGAAGGACGGGGGCATGCTACAGACTAAACCCCCCCACCTCTAACTCCCCTTCCAGATTTTTTCTTTTTTTATTTTTTTTTTTAATTTAAAGGAAAACCATTAACAAAATAAAGCTACTTGAATTACCGAGGATTATGTGCCAATAGCTGTCAGAGAGCAAACCCTGTACGACCTGGAGCGTGGAGGAGGATGCAGCATGAGGACACTAATGGCTGCAAGATGCAAATTGCTGCCGTGAAGCGAGCTGCATCCCCATCTGCCTCCCCTCTGCAATTTCCTCAAACAACTCCAGCTGCCAATTAACTGCAAAGAGTCATGCTGCGACCGTTCTGACCCAAAGCTCTTAGAGGTTGTAAAAAGGTTGGTTTGTTTGCTTCCAAAACTGTCACTGAGCTTTTATTTTCCTTTTTTTTTTTCTTTCTTTTTTTTTTTCCAGGATGGCAAAGGTTTCTTTTTTCGCTGCTCCATCTCTCAGGCACAAAGCTGCATTGCAGTTCCCCAAAGTTTGGCAGTTAGACGAGTGGGCTGGATGCATGGTTGGTATTGCTGAATTTTTTTGGCTTTTTCTAGCTTTCTGGTCCCAAGCACACTTGGACCCCATAAAGTCCCAAAGTTACCGGTTACCACCAACCAGCGCACCGCAACGCACAGAGCTGGCACTGGCCTCCCCTCGCCCCAGTGATGCCTCTACACGGAACCCAACAAAAGCCACAGCATCCCACCACGCTTCACACGCGCCACGGTGGGCGGCGGCATGGAGACAGGGCTCCCAACAGCTGCACGGGGGTCTGCTCTTCATGCAGCACGTGCTTGTCCTGGCGCTGGGCTCTGGCTGCTCGTCAGGGTGTCCCCCAGCAGGGATACGGGAAATATTGCACAGGGGTGCGTATGACTGCAGGTGGTCTGCTCTTCCCTTGGTGCCTAACCCAAGCTGGAGGAAGCCTTTGCTGTTACACATCCCGGGATCACACATCGTTGCAACCGTGCGATATTTCATGGAGCCCCCAGTTACCCCAGTCCTCCCCAGTTAACGCACACTTCAGCCCAACCGCTCTTCCAAACAGCACGGTGCAACTCCACTCACAAGAGATGGATGGGCACTGGAATGACCCAGGAAAAACGAAGCTGACAGTACAGCCTGCCTTTAGCAGACACCACTAACCGACAGCTCCTTCCCTGCCGCGGTGCCACGGTCTGTCAGCTCTGCTTCCCAAAGCCGTTGAACATGACCCTACCCAAGAAGCCTTCATGTACGCACACCCAGTGATGCTAAGAAGGAGATAATCCAGAAACGATTCTTGCAACACCCAGATGAGGCTGGTGATGGACTCGGAGAGACTGGTCCATGGTTTTGCTGTGGTGGGATCTCCTGCTCAAGCAAGTCCCAGTTTTGTGACTCTTTCAGCAACTCCAAACTCCAGACTGACAAGAGAGAGGAAAAAAGCCTTACAGTTGTACTTGCAGTGTCCTTCCCTACATTCAAAGGGCTTTTGATTAGTTATTGAATTAATTTCCTCATTGCAGAACTAGAACGCATGGAGATTAATTTATTACAGGTTTTGTATTAGTCAAAGAGCCTTACAAACCACTGATGAAAAAAGACTTTGAGGCCAATTCCTAACGAGAGCTTGTGTCATCTCCAAACTTCTCTTGAACTTCCAGATCCCCTTTGAAGAAGCCAAGTATTTCAAAAAAGTTTCCTAAGGTGACATAAAACTTTCAGTTTTATACATTTTACAATAAATTGTATTTTTCTGCTGAACCCATGTAGAGATCTGAAACTATGAAGCAACAAGCCTGCCTATTAAAGCCCCTGCCTTTTGTTGGATGTTTCACTTGCATTAACCAGGAAATCGCTCAGCCCCATTGTCGATAAGATAAATGTGTTCTCCCTGGAAAATCTTGGCAGATTTTAATAGCAGATCCCGCCTCGTAGTTTCTTGTTTCTTTCTAGATAGATCATAACGGTATCTGCTTTGAAGTTCTTTATCTTGCTTTATCCTTTCTTCTTTAAGGTGCAATTTCTTGTTATTCCTTGTGCTGGAACTCGCCTTTATGTAGAAGTTGTCTGAAAGTACAAAGAATGAAAGTGTCCAGCCTTGCAGAACTGTGAGCATCTGTCTGATAGAAATGTCTGCAGGTTTTCAAAACCAGTGAAACCCTGCTACTGCCTTTCAAGTCTCCCTGGACTGTCGATGCATGGTGAGATGTAGTCTTGGAATGACATCTTGGTTCTGCATCCAGCCTCTCAGCGCCCAGCCCCGGGGAGGGCTGCGTACTCGTGATGCGAAGCATCTGTAGCTGCAAATACCATCTGTAGAGCTACTGAAGACACTTCTGAGCAGCTGCTGGAAAGGAAAAACCAGACCCAACTCTATCCAAAAGAGAAATCTGAGAAGTCCTCATTTTCTCCAGTAGAAATCCAACCTTTTCACAGAAGACACTGTGTCACCATTCTGTAGAGAGAAGATACCCGGAGCCTGGGTATCTGTACACCCCGCTAGAGCACCAGCCAGAGGAGATGGTGGCTCTCCCAGGTCACCTGTCCTCCTGGGAGCCAGCCCAGGTTCACCACCAACCCACACACGACGACAAGGCATTGGGGGAAGAGAGCTCAGCTATGCTGAGGAAAGGGGCATCGAGCCCTTCAGACTCCCCAGACCTTCTCCAAGCACACGAGCCAGAACAGAGCCAGAGTCTAGGTTCAGACAGGTAGGAAGTATGTTAGGATGGGTGCCTCCAGACCTGGATTCTTCCCAGGCAGCTTCGGGAATCTAGCTGAGGAGGCTGAGTGAGAAACGTAATGTTCTCAGCATCCCTCTGTAGCCCATGGGAAAATCCAGATACCTGCCAGCAGCACTGACCCACCAGGGACCGCAGCATCCTCCGAGGTGGCCCATTGCTCCCCATCGACAGAAGAGGGATCAACGCAGGTCTCAGGGTCTTTTCTCAGCATCTTTCATTTTCAACATCCCATCCAAATCCATGATTCTACTATTTCTTCACTCGGCGGTAACAGACAGACCTTGCTCGGGATGCTGGACCTTGCTGATTGCTCCTCTGGTCCCGTGGCAGTCTCTGCTCGGCAACACAAGCTCGGGTGACCCCAGGTCCTGCACAGCACAACGCACACGGCAGCCGGAGGTTTCCTGCCCTGCTAGTCACTGGAAACACTGCCAGGTCGCTCATTTTTTGGGTTAGCACAGGAAGGAAGCAGGGACCCCACCTGGATTACAGAAGATCCACTCTCACATCCAGTTCCCAGTCTGGCCCAGTGGCGTTTCCCCGCGGAAGCGGTGGGCAGCCAGCAGCGCACTCAGCTCCGTGTCCCGCCGGCCGGCTGCAGGGTCTCAGCAGAGGCTGCCTGGGCACCTCCAGCAGCGCTCACCCGTCGGAAGAGGGAAACGGCAGGGGGGCTACGGGAGCGCCGTGCCACTGCCAGCTACTGATGTCAGTATTAAGAGAAGGCAGCTTTTTTCACATAAAATATTCAGGATAGAACACACACGTATTTATTAATCAAGCAGAATGAAAAAGTTCTTGCTTCAGCTTTTGAAAACCAAAACAAGCCTGGCCTCACAACTGCAACCTGCTCTCTCTCCAGAAAGAAAATAATAAGTTTGGGAAAAATAAATGTTGCACATGCCATCATTCGGGACCCACAACCAGATGCATGCTCAGGCTGCTCACAGGAATTAAAGCCAGCAAATCCAGGCGAGACCTGACAGGGTCCCGGGCAGCCCGCTGCAGCTGGCCCTGCTTGGGCAGGGGTTGGACGGGATGGTCTCAGGAGGTCCCGTCCAACCTCAGCGGCTCTGCCATAAAGGCTAACGAGGGGCTGAAATCGGACAAGAGCCACGTGCTTTGCTGGCTAACAGAAATGCGCCCTTCTGCCGGTACACGCTGCACACCCATCAGCACACACACTGAGCGGACGCAGCAGCATCCCCATCCCTCTGCCTGTGCTGCCTGGATGCCAGGCTCAGACAAGCCACTTGGGCACCCACCTCCTTTCGCAGCCACCTCCCAGAACAAAACCTGCCTGTTCCCTGCTGACACAGCCCACGGCAGGACGCGTACTGCCCCCAGGAAACATCCAGAGAGAACTGTGCCCCCGAGGGTGCCTCTGAAGCACAACCCCTCCCCAGCAAACCCCATTCGAACCCGGTTGTGCTCTCCTTGCTCAGCGCTGTGCTGGACACGGTGAGATCTGCCCTTCCCAGGGGCTCGGGTCAGTCACTGACGCACGACCTCGAGCACCCCGGGAATCGAGGATCGGGGCTGTTCTGCGGTTACTAACCAGCCGTGGCTGATCAGGGACACGTACCCGGGTTATCGCAGCTGCCAACGACCCAGGTGCATGGCGGGGCTCAGCCCACGAGGGAGTCCCCACGCTCTGGCCACCACGTTGGGCTTGTTTCTTTCTTCCATCTTTTGTCTGCATCCTCTGTTTGGACCGTGTGCTCCCCCAGGTAACGGCAATCGCCGCGACAGCTGGGCAGCGAGGAATGAGATTAGGCGATTTTACTCCCTGCGAGTAAACAAAATTACTCATTCTTACAAATCTAAAGGTAATCACACTCCTTTCAAACGGTGTGAAAGGATGGAAACCGGATCCCAAGACATTAATCAAATCCAGACTCAATTTAACGACGTTAACAGTCATCCTTAGCTTTCAGAAGCATTCAAAGGGCTTCTGCTGAAGTTATTTGATCTCAGGCTTTTTGTTCACTTTTCAGCAGCACTTTCGAGGGTCTGTAATGTCTGAGAAGCTTCATGTTCTAAATAGGGAAGGAATCACAAGACATATTACTATTTATTATTTTTTTTCTACAAGTGAAACTTAAATTACATGCACAAAACTTCAGGAGGATACGAGGCACATAAACGCCCATACTTAGGATTCTGATTAGTGGCAGAAGAAAGGAAATCACAAGCTGTCTACATAGGTTGCCAAGCTGCTGACAAAGTCTTTCAGAAATAAGCTGAAAAATAATGAAGGCTAGTTCATGAATGGAGTTTGTGTCAAGGTAAGGCAGCATCCCCTTCAGCATTATAAACAGCGCTTTGATGAAAGTTTCATAAATGGTTTAATTTTTCTCTTTTATCTTCTCCAACACTCTCTACAGCCAATCCTTCTTCCGAGCAGCATCCGCAGAGGAACAGATGGTTCAGGAGATGGGAGATGCCTCCCGAAGGTTGCAGGCAAAGGCTCCTCGCTGGCTTGTTGGAGGAGAGTTCATTTACGGGTATCAGACACGGACACAGAGACAACCATCCTGGCACACGGACACTCCCGGGGACAAAGGGAAGCCAAGATACAAACAGCTTCTGCACTTGGACAGAAGCAGCTTAACAGAAGCAAAACGCCCACCATCCTCTGGTGGAACCACGCTGCCCCGCAGGAGGGGATGGGGTTCACTGAGGTGTGACCTAGAGGAGGAAAAACACCCCCTGAAATGGAAACGATGACACTGAACTTCAGAGAGAGGACACTGGGATTCTGGCCTTTCTCGGTTAATCTTTATAAATGGGGGTGTGCTACCACCAGAGATTGAGAGCTTGTCAAGCTCCAGCAATCCTCCAGCCCTGTGACCCAAGAAGCTGCTCAGGAAACATGAGTGCACAGCCATTCACTGGTGTTGCCTACTGGTGGTCTCCATCTCCACGTATCCCCTCCTCTAGGGACTCAACTCCAAGCTCACCTCTCTGATCTATGCCACAGTCCCACCTCCAGCATCTCCTTTTTTCTTCCTATTTTCTGAAAAAAATAGCCCTGCTTGCTCTCTGTCTTCCTCCATGCAGATCAGGAGCAGCGTGAGAACCTCAGAGCCATGGCAGAGCTTCAAAGCAGCTGTGGATGCCCCATCCCTGGAGGGGTTCGAGGCCAGGCTGGATGAGGCTTTGGGCAACCTGGGCTGGTGGGAGGTGTCCCTGCCCATGGCAGGGGGTTGGAACTTGATGGTCTTCAAGGTCCCTTCCAACCCAAACCCTTCTGTGACTCCCACCAGCTCAGCCAGTACCAGCGTATGCCAAGAAGGGATCCATGGGGAAGAGGAAACTTGCTTTGGCTCACTCTGGACAACCCCTCTAGACACCCCCATGCCATCGCATGCCCTTCACAAAAATCCATGAGCTGCCTCCTCCCTCCACCCACCCCCGGACACGGGGGTACCACCACTCTCAGCTCCAGACACTTGCTGCCGCAGGAAAGCTCCACTGCCGGGATCTCTGCCTCTCTCCCGTTAATTCCACTGCCGGCAAGCCCGTATTTGTTGATATCAGAGTTACACGCAGATATCACAGACTTTTATTGAGTTTTACAAGAATTGCTGTAATTCTTCCTTTGCTCCTTATCTCACTGCCTCAGCTCCTGCTCCATCCAGCTGTGCTCTCGGCGCTGCCCTTTGTCCACATCTGCATTCAGACAACAATTAGGGGACCGTGCATCGCGCATCCACACCAAATCACACGAGCAGTTATTTCTCTGGAAGACTGGCAGGAACCTGAAACAGCACTTTTTTCTTTTTTTCTTAATTAATAGGAAACTACTGGAGGGATCCCTGCATTCCTGGAGCAACGTTGGGGCTTTTGCCTTTGGTCGCGGCTCCCACCAGACGGGACACACCGTTGGGTGTTCAGCGAATAAAGAAGTCAAGGACTCATGGAGAGAGCAACCGGAGGCCACAAAGAAGGGTCCCTGATTCCCGTGGTGAGGCTGTCCATTTATTATCCATGGCGAATCCTGGCTATGGACCACAGAGAAACATCTGAACCTGCTTTCTTAGACGTACTCTCCTTCCATTGTGTGCTTCAAAGCCTCCGTGTGCAGCCAGCCTCCGGAAGGCACGGCCCAGCCTCTCACTGCGGAGACTGAGGCTTGCAAAGAACCACAGCAGGAAAAGAGAGCCCTGCTTGAAAGAGGAAAACGTGCAAACCCTTTCCTCTCCCCATCGCAGCTCCCACCTCCTCGTCCCAGCTAAAACTAAGAAGGAAAAAATACACTTTAAGAGCAAGATTCCTTTGAAACAAGGCAGAAGACGGCTACAGAGAGATGAAGACGATGGCTCAGGATAAAGGCAGAGCCAGCAAGGACCAGGGACTTTGGGAAGAGTGTAAATTTCACAGGTATCAGATCTGAGCGCGGTCGAGGCTGCTGGAAACTCCAGCACAGGCAGCGGGGCGAAAGGTGCCCAGGCTGCACTGGGAATTTTTTTTTCCTGTTATTTTACCGACAAGGGGGTGGGAGACAGCAGAAATAATCAAGAATATCCGACTGAACAGGGAAACTACAGAAGAACATGACAATTGTGTCACCTCTGTCTCCCACAGTCAGTCAGTACCTTCCGCTGATCTAACGCGTGTTTCACAAACCAGACGTGCGATCGCGGATCCAGGAGTGACAGGCGATGGGATGAGGAAACACTGATGTGAAGACGATGGTACCCGAAGGGACACATTGAATACACTTCTCTTGACGACTTTAGCACTTTTAAAGTGTTTTAAAACTGTATAAATAAAGTGTATGTAAGGTTTAAATACAAAAATGACTTTTTTTTTAACTGTGAGATGATATTTTAAGCAGAAATGAGGAGTGGTGCTGAAGGAAGTCACCCTGACGTTCGGCAGGGCAGGGACCTGCCATGGCTCCGCTCCCTGCCCAGCACTGCCGCATCCCAGTTCCCCAGCATCCCGATGGCAGGTCAGCTTGGGGGGGACAGTCCGGCGGAAAGAGAGCTGCTGTGCACAGAGAGAAACCGGCTTTTCACTAGGAAAATGGTACGGGCACTCGAGTCCTTCTTCAGGTAAGAGAGAGTGGGGGCAACTTCCCAGAGCAGTTAATTATGGCAATGTAATTAAGCAATTGCAAAGGGGTACCTGAGCACGGGTAAGTTTCCTGAAGAGCAGCGTCCCAGTAAGGGGTTAGCAGCAGGGAAGGTCAATGGAGGACCCTAACGTATGGTCTATACATCTGTACCAGACAGCAGTGCTCACACCCATCTCAGTTTTCCGTCTCCAGCAGAGTTAAGAGCTGGTTTCCAGTCCTGAGGACCAGGACTGAGAGGACAAGGACAACATGCTCTTGCTTTAAAGGCGAGTTCTGAGATGCAAAGTTTCAGTTATAATCAGTTAGGTGTTACTCTCTTCAGGTGATTCCTACAAAGACAACGCAATTTCTTCTGCAAGAATATGATGTCTTTTTTTTTTTTTAATTTTTAATGTTCTCTAGATGCATTTGGGTCTTATTCAAAAATGATTTCGGAGTAAAACATGATATCATCCACATGAAAAGCAGGAAAAAAAGAGCCTTCAGACCTTTACTGCTCTGAAAACTCCTAGATGTCTCCTCGACACCGATTTTGGAAGGATTTGCTGGTGCAGAATCTCTACCCCATCCTCCCAGGTGTGCTGCAGGGGTTACACAGCTGTGCATCAGAGCAGAATTAATTCCAGATAATTATTCCCTTTCAGAACAAAATGGTTGGGAAACACTTGGCTGGGACACCTCCTCCTGCAGTAACCAACCCAAATGGAAACAAAGGCAGGGATGAAGCTGACCTTACACACCAGAAACCAAAATAAATTTACCTGGACACTCATCTCCCACTTTTCTTCCCACGCACATCGCTGCGCCGCGGTGCCCAGCACCCAGCACAGTGACACATGCAGGAGAATTTTGGGGGAACCCAAAAGAAGAGGAGGAAAGGTATGCTCCCAGGGCACGAGGAGAAAACTCCATCATCCCGCTTTATCCTGCCGGACCCAGGCACCGCACAGAGCTGGCACGGTTGGGGTGGGAGGAAAGCCAGGTTAGACTGAACCATCAACAGATCCCTTGTGTTGGAAAGATTATTAACACAAAAATCATTTGTATTGGAAATCTCTTCTGGGAGCTACAGGAGAATTTGAAATTTAATTAGAGATGGGCCTATAATGAAGATGCTTTCTGGTTCAGACTCATTTCCTTGTCTCGTGGTTGGACGCTGCCTACTTCAGCAAGCACTGTAGTCTCCTCTCCCCGAGCACGCTGGTAGCAGCAATTACAGTTACTGCAACGGAACAATTAACGTTGCCATTGGAAATGCCTCCTTGAAAGCTTTTTATTTCCGTCATAAATTTGGAGTGGGTTGAAAGCCTCAGCAAAGGCTGGAAGCGCCTGGGTGTATTTCAGCAGAGGGGAAACACCTCCCCGTCCCCGGGCCGTGCCGCTGCCCGCCCAGCTCTGCCCTGCCACCAGCACCATCCTCTCTGTCCCCTGTCCAAAGGACCAGTTAGTAATGCAAGGACGGGCCCTGCCCAGCAAAACAAAACATTCTGACAACAATTCCAACATCAATAATGCTCTTCATACCACAGCCACCACCTATTATCATTAATATTTGCAAATTATGTTGAAGACTTTTGTCCCTCTCATATATAAGCAGCTTTAATTATGACATTAGTTATTAATACCGGTGCTAATAGTACCATCATTCCTGTTTGATTTCTTAATCACGTACAAGCTTACTCTATGGCAAATACCATCTCCAGTCTGGATGCCAATTAACTCCAAAGACAACAATTAAACATATTTATGCAGATTGATGCAAACACTAAAACAAACTCATCCCCACACACAGGATGTTTTGTGTTTCTACGGCTACAGCTGTCATGGTTTAACCCCTGCCAGCAATAAGCCCCACGCAGCCGCTCACTCACTCCCCCCGGTGGGATGGGGGAGAGCATCGGGAGGGTAAAAGTGCGAAAACTCACTCGGTGAGTGAGACAGGGGTTCAAGGCCAGGCTGGATGAGGCTTTGAGCAACCTGGGCTAGTGGGAGGTGTCCCTGCCCATGGCAGGAGGTGGAACTCAATAATCTCTAAGGTCCCTTCCCAACCCAAACCATCCTGTGATTCTGTGGTTCCATGATGAAGATCCAACCCAAGGGCCAATAACTGGCTAGCTCTGACAGCAAGGAGAGACGGGTCTTGCACAGACAGACGAGCTGAGCAGGGGAAACCAATGACCAAACAGTACAAAACAGAAAAAGCAGGAGGCTTCGGTGAGCTGCGAAAGGCAGAACCACAGCAGCTCTGCCCAAACTTGAGTGGTACAAAGGAGCAGCTGGGAAGACCCCTCTGCTGCTGTCCTCTGCACACCAGGATAAATCCCAACAGACAGAGTCACCATCATTGGAACCAGCGAGCCCAGGACAAAATCACCCGCCTGTCTTGTCCCACGTCCTGGTGCTGCTGGGACCACTTACCAAACACCACACCAACGGGTGGCTTTCGGAACCCAGCACATTTTCCCTTGTCAAATATCTGCTTGCTACCTAATGTTGCAGACACGTAAAGCTGTGGGGAAAGTAGTTCTTGGCTTGCCTACAGCTTGTACAGAACTAATATTTTGTTATTCATTACATGTCCAAATAAATAATGCACGGCTGAGCTTCTCTGTATTCTGGTTTTTGTAACTTGGATATGAAAAGTTGAAAAATTAAAAAGTTTTACACGTAAAGCGAACTGGATATTTAATCCTCTTTGCAAGCTTGTGTATAGGTTTCATACCTTAAGGCTCTGGTGCATAATTAACATGCCCTGCTCCCATCACGCTTTTCTGCTAGAAAAGATTCTGGATGTTATCAGAAAACACCTTCTCTAATTTTAGTGTGCAAAATTCTAATTACAGTATGAATTTTTTATTTCTTAATTCTTTACCATTTTTATTCTCCCCCTGGGTACTGAAATATAATTAATTCTGCTTTACTTTTTCTAATAGATTTATGTGGATTATCATATATATTAAATTTTCAGTTCTGTAACTTTTTTCATTTTTAGTGCTTCCCACACTGACAATGTTCACTTCATTAAAAACATGTAATCCCTGAGCTGTGATCAAGACATAATTGCACATTTTTGTATTATAATATCCATGTTCTTTATATTTTATTAGTAAAACCCCCCATTATGCTTGTAGGACTTGGACTAACCTCCCGACCTGCAGGTGGATACCGCAGGGGCCGGCTCACACGCCGTGAGGATGGTCACACTCCGTTGGGCAAGCCCTTCAGGTCCGTGATTACACTCCTCAGAACACAGTAGGGTCCAAAACGCTTCTATTCCTTATTGTTTTTTTCTTCCTTTTTGAGAAAATCCCCTGATCAGATTTTTCTCAGTTCATAATAGATTTTTTTCTTCAAAGCTCATTGTAATTAAAACCACAAAGTAAATTTGAAATGGTCAAAAAGAAGGAAATTTAGGAAAGTATTTCAGTTTATTTACATACTACCAACTGCTCAAGATTTTTTCTAAGGTGGAAACATTTTTCTGATCTCCGAAACTGCCTTCACACACCGAGCGAGTGGAAACGACACTGATCTACGGTTCATTGTGCTGTGCTTCGTTTGCTTGCGACTTGATCTCGGACATTTTATCACCCGTATCACTATTATTTTGATTTCAGCCTTTGGCTCATACTTTTTTAGGCACTTAAGAATTAAAAAAAATGACAAAAAAAAATTATTGTACAGCTCGAGAACAAAGGCAGAACTATTCTATCAATTGCTCTGGAGCCATATGGCATGTCACTTACAAGGGGGGACAGGGGATCCTGGAGATGTCACTTAACAGCTCATCTTTCTACCATTAAACAATTTATCTGGAATGCACGTGACCATGAAAATGTGGAAGGTAATGCTGGTCAGCGTGTTGTACCCGTCCCTCTGCGGCAAAGCCATCATCCCTGCACAACGACGCCCCAAACGTCCCAGGAAATCCAGGCTCGTTTGAAACCACGACGCTCCCTCCCTCACCTAGCAGCTGGGAGGGCTTGACCACAATCCAGATTAAAATAATTCCCAGCAGGACGCTAATCTCCCGTATTAATGTTACCCACAGTAAATTTTGGTGCCGTTCCTCTCCCAGCCCTTTAATATTTCGTTGCTTGGGATGATGTACAACCAGAAGTGCTGCTAGCAATTACCTCCTGCTTGCAACAGGCTGTCAGAAAGAACAGGAAAAATCTGGAACAGTCGTTCCAAATCTGATGGCGAGATGTCAGCTCTCGCAGAACACCTCAGATGGGATTAGAGATGTGTCGGGGCTGGCAGAAACGGCGCAGAGCCCAAAGACACGGCTTTGGAAAGGAGCGGGGTTCCCAATTAAGCGAGGCCAGGCATGCCAGCCGGGAACGTCTGATTTATCTGGTGTGACACCACCTGCTATCACCTAGCACAGCCCGACCGACGTGTTCGTGTCATTAACCCAGCAAGATAACGATCTCACTGGTTTAAAAAAAGGGAAAGAGAGAAAAAGCAGCAACCTGCCCAGAATACA
>WKFP01013927.1:167611-179588 GCA_011057875.1 Pterocles orientalis
AAAAAAAAAAAAAAAACACAAAACCTAGCCAACGTAGAGTCCAGTGAGTTCAACCAGCTTTAGACCCAAGACCTGTCCCTTCCCATCCTTTTAAACGGAGAGAGCGCTGAGGGCTACCGGGGAAGACAAGGCAGGTCCCCAGCAGGATGCTGAGCACACATCACCTATTTCGTGGTATTATTTTAAAAGTCACGCATGCCAAATGCGAAGGCTGAGAGGATCAATGAGATGAACCGATTGCTCCTCTCAACCCAGCAGAACTGGGCAAGCACCCCCCCAGGGGGTGATGAGCCTCCCAGGACCGGGAGGACGGGAGCAGAGAGCAGGTAGTGCTGCTCTCACCGAGACCCACCGCACGGACACAGCCCGTGGAGGACGGCTGAGCCGGCAGCACCCCCAGGACCCCTCTTCCCGCGTTCCCAGCCTCCGCCACGCCGGGCTGTCCTAGGCTGGGTGCATGCAGCTGACACGGGCAATATTTCCAGGTGAAAAGCTGGCAAATGGACAAAAATCCGAGACCTAGCCTGCACGTGTAAGTGATTTTAATAAGTAATGAACTGTAAAAAAGAAATCAAACGGCCTGAAATGTTTAATTTATTAACCTGGTTTCCACTGGGAACGGATAGGAAACCCGTCACGGGTTGTCTATCAGTCCACCAACACGCGGCGCAGAATCCCGGGCGGTGTGACAAGGTGACACTAACGACTTGGCAGCAGGGCTCTGCAATGTCTCCTGCCCGGCCGGGGCCAGGGGCGGTCAGTGACCCGGAGCAATCAGCCCAACATCCGCAACTCAGGGCTGGAAGTCCTTCGGGAACATTGTGCGGACGCAGTGCCAGGGATTTCCACCAGCTATACCGCTGCTAAGCCTCTACTCAGGCTGGACCGAACAATCGGAATAATTAAGTTAAATAGTCCTGCTGATTTTTTTTTTGTTAAATTAAAGACAATTTTAGGATCTGTTAGTGGGATTTGCCCATGCTCCTGCACACTCTGACAGAGGGGAGGAAGGAGAGTACCCACAGCAGATGCAGGCTGCTGGGGTTTGCATCCAAAGGGTTTGTTCCATCGGCTCACCAGACAGCTACCGTGAAGAGCCAGGCTCCCCTTTCACAGCAATTCCTAACAAAAAGGCTTCAAATTATCCCACCAAGATGCTTATTCCCACGCAGCTGTTCAGACCATGGGGAGGCTGGACTCCTAGCCTGGCACCTCTGTTTTTCCCGAACTGGTCAGTGCTCCTGTGGGTGGGCACCGGACAGTCTGCCGCGGGCATCATCGCAGACACGACCCCTGGACCAAGAGGGATGAGAGAGATTTCTCACCACGGGCACTGAAACATGAACACAGGAGTCCAAACAAGGCAACCCGAGAGCACCTCTCGCTGCAGCACATCCCACCACCACGGCTAAGTCACGGGCATTTTTAAAAATCCCCCGGCAATCCAGTGAGGGCTTGCTGAATTAGTTACCCCAGACCCATCACCCAGGATTTTTTTCCTCTCTCTTTTTTGGTCAGAAACCACAATATAAATGTTTCATGAGAGTAATAACTTTCCTATACAATTCCTGCCATAGAAAATGCTTATTTGTTAGGACAGAAACTCTTACATCATCTTCTAAAGGTAAATATCAACAAAACAACAATTATTTGAGCCTGCTGATGCCACCTCCTGTAATCCTTTCCCTTTAAAAGAGCCACTTTCTCCCCATGACAATTAAATTCCGAGCATCCCAGGTGAGCACAAATGCTCCCTCAACGCAGACACCTTCAGAGGCAAGGCTCAGCGGCAAGTTAGCATTGATACGTCACCCTGCAGACAGAGCAAAACCAATCTCGCTCAGAAATCGGCCAGCAAACAACATCAAGCACCGCAGAGCTGAGTATCATACAGACGCTACCCCGGCACACGGGCTCGTGCCCGAGCAGCCGGGAATTGAAGCTGTCTGTCAAACCCGGTCTCACCGCTTCGCTCTGCCTGGAACCAGCCTCTTCCCAAGAGCTTTCCTGCCGTCCCCTCCGCTGCCACTCCAAAATCTATTAGCCGTGAATAAAAGATGCCACAGACAAGGTCAAGCGAGAGGCCAATCTGGAAGCAGAGAGTCGCGCATCATTCCGCAGTCCTTGACCTCTGCATCCCATTGTTATACAACAAAATTGTCTATTCGAGACGCAGGCGGAGCTCAGCAGAAAGGAAACTCTCTCTGCACCTCCCAGCTCCCCTGGAGCATGGGTTAACTTTAAAAATTCCCCTTGCTCGCGCTGCACGGTTTGGTTAGCTCCCCGCGCCCTCGCCGCACCCGTCTCGCCCAGGGGTGTACCACCCCTGGGCGAGACGGGTGCGGCGAGGGCGCGGGGAGCTAACCAAACCGTGCAGCGCCCTGGGGATGCTCCCGGGGATTTTTCCTGATTCTTCAGAGAGGAAAGACATTCAGGCTATGTCCATACTTGTACAGCGTCCACTCGATTTCGGGAAATTCTTCATCAGAAATGAATCAAGTGGTTTAAGCGAGAGGAGTTGGGGTGATGTGGGAGCACAGAGCGCGTCGGGTGGGATTTGCTTCCAAGAAGGAAAAAAAAAAAAGAAAAAAGCTGCTGAAGCATTATCTATAGCTTTACAATCAATAATGAGACGTGTTTGCTTGGGACTCTGAAAGCTTTTGCCTGGCAGAGGAATGCCAAGAGAGGGAAGGGAGAAGGGTTTACCAGCCGTGATCCTCTGTTAATGAGTTTGGATTATGTTTAAGTAAATCCACCTCCGACAACAACAAAAAATACCTCCCCCAGCAATACAGTTACTTTTCTTAGGAAGTTCCCAAAATCCTAAAGAAATGCACAAATTACACCCTGTTTTCCCCTGGGCCAGGGTTGAAGGTTCAGCAGGTGCCGCTGCGGGCAGGACGGGAGCCACCGGCCGCTCTCCCGTGCTCGGCACAGCCCGCAGCCCCGCAGCCCCGCGCCGGGGGGTACGGCCACGGGGCACGGCGAAAGCACCGAGCTGGGAGGTTTCACAGCTCCTGACCCAGCTCGCCATGCCGTCAGTACTTTTGTTTCTAGAGGGAAATGTTGTTCCCCAGCCTGCTTTAACCGCAGTGCTTCATACATGCACGCATTCCTGCTTTTTCCTCTTTCCTTCCCTATACATTTTTTCCAGCTGCCTTCTAAATTCAGCAGGAGGGAGCATGGCTTTTCTTCTTCGTTAGTTATCTCTGCCCCTTGCCAACGAGCCAGCCGGGGCACATCGATCAGCCGTGCTGGCAGGGGACAGGGACAGAGCCAGCACCCTGCTGGCGGGGAGCGCTAACTCCGGGTCCGGGCACAGCCAGCCGGCACCGGGGCAGGATGCTGAGGATTAGCCCCAGATCTCACCACTTTCTCCTCTTCTTTGGCATCTTCTGAGCATTCTCCCTGCAGGAAGGGAGCATGCACCTGATCGTACCCTTCCCACCGGACAGCTCTGAAATGAGATGAGCACCAGGAGCATGAACAACAGCAGAAGTCACACGCAAGCCAGAAACACGTGCCTGGTGTTTGTAAAGCCACAGAGAGCGTTTCACATCCCGCTGGGAGTTAATGTTGCCGGTTAGCGGCTCACGCTGTCACTGTCATCGCCCTACCAGGGACACGGCAGGCACAGGGGACGGAGGGACGGGAGAGGACCGCGAAGGACGGGTCTGCGGGATCGGGAGCACTGATGGCTAGACAAGGGAAAGCAGTTTGTGTCCAGCATCAAGAAGCCACGGAGAAGCCAAACTTCAGGATAATCAAGGTGAAGCTAATGAGGATTTTCTCATTGCCAAGAAGCCGTGAGCGACGGGGCTGCTGTCTGAGACGCGGCACAGCACGGGAGATCCGGGATCGGTGTGTTCAGAGACGGTCCGTACAGCTCCCGGCATCCTCATCCTCACGTTCAGAGCTACAGCTCCGGCAGCCGCCGAAGGGAAGTGTTTGACGGAGCATCACCTTCGAGCAGCAATATGGAAAAGAGCAAAGAACAGCGTGGGACCATTCAGCTAGCTCGCAACAGCTCCGTGTAGGGTGTGAGCATTGCAAAGGACTTGCAAAGAGCCTTAAAAACACACTCTCCCTGACCTGTAAACGGCATTTCTGCTTCTAAGTCACCCAAAGGATTCTAGGAACGGCACTGGGGGTGGTTTGCAGGACAGCACTGCGGGATAGGAAAGGACACAGGAGCCTGGCAGGGTCCAAAAATAAAGAGTTCACATCCCAGAGTGTTCAAGAGTCACCGCTCTCTCCTCAAGCACCATGAAATCCTCTCGCCCTTGCCCCCCAGTCCTGCAAGACGTCTGCAGGGACAATACGCTGGCAAGGGGCTGAAAATCCATCCTTCAGCTCCCCGAGCCGCCCCCTCCCCAGACCCCGCGGGCAGATCTTCCCCCAGCCCTGCGAGCGACGGTCAGTTTGGATCGTGCTCAGAAGAAAGCAGAAAATTAAAGCCTTGCTCCTCCCGGGTAACCCGGCAGCTCCCCACCCCACAGACCGGCTGGGAAAGTTCCAGCCTCCAGGGCCTGCATTGGTTGAAGGAAAGATCTGTTTCTGTTTCTCATCCAGCTGTATTTATAACTTGAATTTTAACTCATTCAGTGAAACAAAGCTACTGAAACATGCAAGCAGGAATCATGAAATCTAGGTTCTCCTACTTCAAACTCTCATTAATTTTTGGATGTTCAGAAGTTTAGGATATCACAGGAAGGCGTCTGTCATGGGTTTCTTTCAAGTGCGGGATCAAAACAAAACAAAAGAAATCCCTGGGTTACAAAAACACCGAGCAAGATGGAGAGCTGATGGAGTGAGAAAGCCCATCACCTCTTCCCAGCATAAAACAAGAAGCAGCAATAAGTGATTGACAGCAAACTATAGTCAACAGAGAAAAAAAAATCTTCATACATTACGATTCAGTTTTTCATTTGCTGACGACACTTGGCTGTCAATCACTTACAGCTTTTCTTTATCGGAGGTGAGGGCAAAGGTTGCAGTCTCCTTCCCTACCAAGCTGTTTCCTCACCTGCAGCTTCCACCCAAGGTATTTAAATGTCCTCATCTTGTACTTAACAGAAATCTATAATAAACCTCCCAATTACCTTCTGCCCTTGCAAATGTCAAAGCATCCAGAAGGCCGAAAGGGGAACATTAAAGCCTGTTTCAGAGGAGCACAGACTCACATCTTACTGACCTTCTGGAGGAGTCCCACACCCCAACCCCTGCCAGCACACACCCCGGCTCCCAGCCTACGGCGTGAACCCCGAAACGTGGGGTCTGCTGCAAAAACAACTCTCAGCGAATGCAATCAGATTTAACCTCAAACCGCGGTACCCGACGGGCTCTGGCGGCTTCGCTCAGCTGCGAGATAGCTGTGACCGGGAGGAGCAAGGGGAGCACAGAAACCAGGTTCGTCATCAGCAGAGCTGTTCGGGATGTCTGCAAATGCATCCGCCTCCCGATCTCGTTGGAAACAGGGGCCAGCGAGCCTTGCCGAACGACCCATGTGGTGAGGGGGTACGCGGGGCTGTCCGCACCACCCCGCACCGCGCAGCAAGAGCCGAACGGGAACGAACCGGGACTGCGCGGAGCTGCCCCGCAAAACCCTTCCCAGCACGGCAGCACGTGCGCCTGGCTCCCAGCCTGGCACCACGCGGACCAGGGAGCAGAAGTATGGACAGGAGGAAGCAAAACGCTCACCGGGCGTGCACCCAGCCAGAGCAAGGGTCTGTTTGATGGGGATGTTGTTAATCCCCGGATCCTTCGCGACGTGCCATCACCCCAAATACACACGTGCGTAGCTGGGCTACGAGGATCGGTGGAGATAGCTCAGCACAGGCTGTTCCTGTGCACGGGATAATACCGGCAACAACGCTGCAGCCCAAGGAGACCCACGATGCTGGGGCAGACGTTGAGGGCACGCTGCTCCTCCCTGCGCCTGCTGCTGCCTTCCAAATACCTGCGTCCTTGCTCCAGAAACTGCTCAGCCAACTCCAGGTTAAAGCTCTCCTCCTCTCCCCGGCACCCTCCTGCCAGGAGCCCCCCACAGCATCCCATTGCTCCAGGTGGCCATGCTGCTGTCCAGACGGGAGGAGGGATGCGGAGCTCACGCCCCGGGGCTGGGTTCAGACCCCAGACCACCCAACCACGGGGTGTGGAGCAGCAGCCCCCCATCACCTGGCCCAGCAGCCCCGGCCCCCCAGCACACGTGCACCCGGGGGGAGGATGGAGAGGTCCCATTCCCACCCCTCCACTGACGGCAGGAGCCCTGCTCGTGGGATCACGGCCAGGCTGCAAGGAACCTGCTCTCAGGGCTTGGGGGGGGTCTGAAGCCCATCTCGCTCCGGTCCCCTGGGCCACGCAGACACTGAGGGGTATCCCACAGCCTTGGATGAAGCAACGAGACAAAAGTCAAGCAAGTGCCACATGCAGGCGAAGCTCTCGCAGACAACGAGGTGGTGACCTTGTCCCAGAACAGGCTGCACCTCAGACCAAGCTATTTAAAAGCCCCCTCCTCACAGCTGCTCGTCTCCTGGGGGGTTAAACTTCAGCATTTGTTTTCTCCAGGGGCAAGTCTTGTTTCACAACGAAATGCAGCCCCTTTAAACCCTTCCTGGGGCTTTTGCATGGGACTACGAGCACTTTGAGGTGGGGATGGACATTATCCACCCAGAAGAAAAGGACCCAGAGCAGGGTTTGAGCTCCCTGCAGACGGAGCAGGGTCTCCCCTGTCCGTGGGGCGCACAGGCACCAGCAGCCCCAGAGACCACCGCACAGCCCGTGGAGTCACACGAGCTTGGAGAGGTTGTGTTTTCTTTGCTGCCTTGGCTCCTGAATATGAACGTGGCACTAGATGTCCCCAAGAACAGCGCCTGCCAAGTCCGTTCCCGCTCTCTAAAACCCCGCTGTAAATCAGGAGAACATCCCGAGCGCTGATGACTGGAGGTCACGGCAGGGATGAGCGCTGCCAGCAAGAAAAATGGATTTTCCTCCCCTGGTCCCAGCAGAAGGGTCCAAACACGCCGCAGCCGCTGCCCTGTTGGGCTGCCGCTCCGAACAACCTGGAGGATGTTCACCCCACCTCTGCGCTGCCCGTGAACACAATTATCCAAGGGATGGTCCAGGGGTCTGCAGCTCGAGCTCTAACAGTGGCAGCAACAAGAAGGGCTTTCGTTAAGACAGTTCCTTCCATCAGAGCACAATAAAACTGATTAGTTCTATATTCAGATAACAGAGAAAACCAATTTCCAGTCGCTATAAATCTTCTGAGGCTGAAGCAGCGCTGCCAAGCTGCCCGTTTGCTGGTTTGCTGCCTTTGGAACAACCCTCCGACGAGGCTGTTGGTAGCAGGTTCACTTCTCAAGCCACAGCGCAGCTAATCAACCCCGTCACGGGGGGAAGCATTCGGAAAATGGGGCTGGATGCAGAGCAGGGAAGCCGGGCTGCACGCAGAGGACTCCTCCGTCATCTCCACCAGCACATCCCTGCGCAGTCAGCACGGGTCCGGCAGGTCCCCGGGGCTCCTGCCAAGGGAGACGGACACCAGCCACGGGGACGGGCCAGAAGCAGCAGCAAGCAGCTCTCCATGCCCTGCTGAAGCTGCCGTGGGGAAGAACGAGCTACGGACAGATGCAGAAGGCTCCATGCCAAGGGACGGCATGGTTAAGGAAGGACAGCGGGAGGGAAGGACGACCCAGCATCACCCCAACAGTCTGCTGAGGCCACGTGCAAGGTACAAGCGCCAACTGCAGAGTCAAACCCACTTGTAGCACGTGCAGCTGGGGACAGAGACTCCGAGGAAGAGCTCCCAGCTGCCTGGGTGTGCAGCAGCAGCCCATCATCGCAGACGGCCAGGCCTCCACAGTTTCTATGGCAATCCCTCACCTCCTCAGCCCACTTCTCACGGTACCCAGCGCTGCTCTCCCACACATCCTATTCAGAAACGCTTTGCATTAATTTTAAATGCTTGCTTTTTGCTGCTTCTTTTTTTTTTTGCAACAATGCTGTTACCACTGGAAAAAATTCAAAAGAGCAAAATCACAAAGAAGTGTCTCCAAACAGAGGCAGTGCCGGCAGGCAGAGCATCCCGCCGCAGCGCAGCAGAGGACGGCGGTGCTGGGCGGCTGCACACACCGCCCTGGCAGCAGCCTCCGGCCAGCCCCAGCGCTCGGGCACACACACAAGGGCCGCTGGCTGCCAAAGCTCCTTTGCAGGTGGGTGCAGGCAGCGGTGGCAGCGCTGGAACGGGGCTGCTGTTGGAGGACCACGAGTGCCACCTGCAGCACAGCCCTCGGCCACACGCTGCTGGGGATGTGCAGCATCCCCTCGGAGACATGCGGCATCCTCTCGGAGACATGCGGCATCCTCTCGGAGATGCACGGCATCCTCTCGGAGGTGAGTGGCATCCTCTCGGAGACATGCGGCATCCTCTTGGAGATGCGCGGCATCCTCTCGGAGGTGAGTGGCATCCTCTCGGTACCAACCCTGCCCAGCAGCTCTGGTTTGCTGGTGATCTGCTCCCCGCCAGCGCTGCAGGAACCCCACAGTCGGTGCTCAGAGTTTGCTGAGAGTCAGACTCGAACTCCGTAACTGAGAACAGCAAAGCAGGGAGCCCAGGAGTGCGGATCACGGCATTTTCCTCCGTTCTCTGTTTTTGCAAAGAGGCCCTTTCACATCAGGACCAGAGGTAAAACAGAGAAGTAGGAGAGGGCAGGAGAAATGAGCAGAGCTGAGCATTTCAGGTCAGCCTCAAGTCAGGAGGCAAAGGATTGATACCACCCTGTGTCTCACCCAAAGAGAATACACACAATCCCTCTCTGAACCAGCCTCATCGTGCTGCAAGTCACTGGCTGGGGAATACAGACACCTCCTGCTCCTGGAAATACACCAACCCAGCGCTGCAGCGGTGCTCTTCCCTTCCACCTGCATTTCAAAGCACATCAATACAGGATGCTCTGCTTCGAGATCACAGGATCACCGGATGGTTTGGGCTGGAAGGGACCTTGAAAATCACCCAGTGCCACCCCCTGCCATGGGCAGGGACACCTCCCACCAGCCCAGGTTGCCCAAAGCCTCATCCAGCCTGGCCTTGAACCCCTCCAGGGATGGGGCACCCACAGCTTCTCTGGGCAACCTGGGCCACTGCCTCATGCTGCACTTCAGCCCAGGGGGTTTCTGTATTATTTCCTACCGAACTACAAGCTCTTCTAAAAATAAGTTAAATAGCACTTTTAAAACATTACTGTTGAATATAATTTATTTCATTAAATTTTATCCAGCTGTAACTCCTTTCACTGCTTTCAAACAGCTGCTCCTCCAACACATCCCTCTTCCTGCTGGGGCTCTGAACTCTGGCCAGTTATTTTTGGGCCAGTTATTGGTGCTATTTTACTAAGAGGCTTTGTGCTGAACTCCTGGGATGTTTCTGGGTCAGGTTCCCAGCCTCCCGAGGGCACCCCGGCATCCCCACCGCGGCTCTGCCCTGCGGGCTCCAGGGCTGCTTTCAGCTCCCGGTGCAGGAGGTCACCGCGCGAACCAGGGTTTTCCCATCCATCATCTTTGCCCAGCAAGGCTAATTAAAAAATACTGACATTCTTGTAATTAACTGCTTACTATTCTGAATACAATTTGGGGTTAAATGGTCCTGTTATGGTAAATCAACACTTCACCAAAGAGCTCCAAAAGTGCTGTGTGGGCTCACGTGGAGAATACGAATAAAACTAGAGCACAAATTTAACTCCTGCGTATTCCCTCTGGCTCTGTTTCCAATCCCTCGTGCTAGGTTTAGTGATTTAACGATGGCACTGTGCCGGCGAGGGTCTCTGCTCGCTCGGGAGCTTTGCTAACCCCTGTCCACAGGGGCTGAGCTCCTCCTCCCACTTTGTGCGTTTGCTTTTATTTCACCCACCGCAGGATCGCTAGTACCAGGTCCTGGGGAGACTGACTGTTAGTTTATCTTCTTAAAAAATTGTCATTGCCCAGCACAACCTGCTTTATGGCAAGGACTTTATATACGCATAGCGCTTAGCCAGCTTCAGGAAAATCTCAGATTTGCCAAATTCTAGGTTTTGGAGGGAAAAAAATAATAATTAAAATATATAATAATAATAAATAGTAAAAAATAAATAATAAAATTAATAAATAATGAATAATGAATAATAATAAATAAATAATAAGTAAATATATAATAAATTAGGAGTAAGAAATAATAAATAATAAATAATAATTAATGGATACTAAATAATAAATAATAAATACAATTTCACTTCAGTTCATCTGACTGCCACTTCAGCACCAAAAAGCGATGAAGTCCCAGTATCCCAGGTCCCCACCCTGGCACCCTTCCTGCGTTCCCTGCACCCGGTGCCGCACGCTGCCGGACCACGGGCTGAGCCGCCAGCTGGGGCCACGTGGATTTATAGGAGAAGGAAAAGCTCGTGGGAGGATGCTGTGGAGCGGCACCAGGTGAAGCCAAGCAGCTCAGAGCTACTCGCCAGCCTGGGCACTAGGGGAGGGGGAAACCCAGCACTGCCCTGGAATAAACCCGTGTGTCTCCACGATAATAAACGGCCACAAGAATTACACAATCTCCCCCCAAAAACGTACAGATTAAATCGGGGTTTTACACGAGTCAATTTAATTCTGGCCATTTATTTCTGTTTATCCATGTTGGAATTAACTGGATTTAATCCTGGCTCCTGCAGGCTTGAACCCTGCAGTACCATGAACGCAGGTTAATGGTGCTTTCTGCAGGTCCAGCACAACACCAGATCCCATTCCAATTCATAACACCCATGGAAGCACACAAATTCTTCTGTATCTGAGCAGCCCCAAATCTAGCAAACTTGTGAAAAGCACAAGTAGGTAACAGGCTAACGAAGGCGAGGCGTATTTCACACGGCGTGGCAGGACGCTGGCTGCAGGATGCTCAGCTGCAGGAATTAATGGAGTCGGGGGGAGCAATCCATACGGGCTGACTGACGGAGCGAGGCACACCTTATTTATTAACAGGATCCACACCGACACGGAGGCCGGCATGCTGATGGAGAGCTTCATTAAAACATAGTGTCAGCCCTACATTATCTAAATTACACTTAGATCCCTGCTTAATTGCATTGGATTAGCCTAAACATCGGTCCCCTCTCGGAAAATAATGAGCTTCATACCTGCCACCGGAAGAGACGGGGGTGAATTCAAGAGTGCTTCGACTCTTAATCAGGCAATTATACTTCCTTCTTGCTCCTGAATTAATTAAAGAAGAAAATCGCTACAGCATTAAGACACTTTCACAATACAAACAGATTCATGGCCATCTGTAACAGGCAGAGCGATCCATACAAATAGGACATTTCCCCAGATTAAGACCCGTTCTGGGCCAATTCCCCCTCCCAAAGCAGGGAAAAGGGGATCCCCTTCCCCTACCCCCTGCTCGGGTACGGACACCTGAGGCTCATCCTGCCTGATGGGACAAGGCTGGTAGGAAACCTTTGCAAAATTACAAGATTTTGTCTTTCTAACAGGAAAAGCAAAATCTTCCTGACTTTGCTGAGCTCATCCTGACCACTCGGAGCTGGCGATGCTTGCGAAATCCCATCTCGCAGACAGGCGCGTCCAGTGCCCAGCCCTGGTGGGAGCGGGACAGGCTGCACACGGGAAATGCACCAAGAAAGGAAATGAATCAGAAAGAAATCAGAAAAGTCCAGTAAATCGACCCCAGCCTACAGGCTCTGGCGCTGCAAACGTGCTCATGTCAGACACTTCTCCGTGGTTCTTGGCTTTGGGGTTTTTTTGGGGGGTCTTGGGTAACAGCGCTGCCTGAGAAGTGACCGGTTGCAGCACTACAGCAGCTCAGAGTTTCGGTGACATTAAGTTTCTTCTGAGAACGATAGATCCTGCAGTAGCCGGTTAAACCAGGAGAACGAATCGAGTGTTCCCCCCCCCGCCATGGGCAGGGACACCTCCCACCAGCCCAGGTTGC
>WKFP01013928.1:0-30955 GCA_011057875.1 Pterocles orientalis
TATATATATTTTAATCTTACTTTTAGGAAAATTCTTGTCACTAACTAGCCTGCATGACCAAAAATGCTTTGATTGCTGTATTTCTGGGCAAAACCTGATCTTGAACTGATCTGCAAGGGCAGCGTCAAGTGTTGGCCGCAGCAGCTCCTGGGGAATGCATCTCGCCGCGAGGGACGAGAGCGCACGGGGCTGCAGTTTGGGCAGGTGGCCCCGGGGATTTACCCGAGGAAGGAGGGGTGCTAGCAGGCGCGGGAAGCTCCTGGGGGAAGCTCCTGGGGGAGGCTGGTGCTTTAACGTTACAGTAATTATGAAAATGCAATTGCACGGTTGTAATGAAGAGGTCTGTGCGGCAGCAGGCGATCTCCGCAGAGAGCCTAATGCAAGGTAATTGAAGCAGCGTGGACTGACAAACCCTTCCTGGTCCTTTCTGCCCCTGTTCTGCAAGGAAATGAAACAATTTTGCAGAAGACTGACAGCATTTCAAAAATGGGTAAATATCTCTCTCAAATTTAAAAACAGCCTGTGGACAACGTGAGAGGCTATTAAGGAAGGAAGGTAACTTACTCAGCATGTCAAGTTTGTTGCACTTCAGAAGTGGTTTTGGCGTTGGCTTACCTCTATATACAGCTGCTGATTGCATTTAAATGCTTTTGGCTGATGCTCTTGCAAGCAGAACAGAGGCCGCGTGGCACTGGCCAGCTGCTCCCAGAGCAGGACGAGGAGCCCAAAGCCCGGGGCAGAAGCCTCGAGCCTCCTGTGGTTCTGCTCCCAGGGCAAGGGAGAGCCTCTGCTGTCCTTCAGCAGACAGGGATTTACTGGGAGAAAGGACACGAGACCAGAACGCTTTTCTTCCTATTTCATGCTAGTTGACAGAACTCCCATCTCCCATCCCGGTGGGAGTATTGCTCCTATGAAATCACCGGGAGCACAAGTACACTCAGTATTCTGACCTAAAGGAGGGGAAACTGCTGTGACAGCCCAGAGAAAGAAGAAAGGCTCCAGCGTTGGCTTTGCAGCTCCAAAGATGTAAACTATTCTGTCAGCCGCTCCTGTTTCATCCCAGGGGATTTATCGTCTCGGCTTCAACAGCAACAGCGCTAATTGCTGCACTCTTAAACAGATTTTTGTACTTATTTTACAGAACAACTCTTCATATTGCCTTTAAATCTCATTGCACATGGAGCAAAAACCTGCTGGGAAAATCAAGGTGGGGGGAGCTTTCCTGCCCCTTTTTTTGGGGGGTGCTGAGGGCACCGGGGCCCCTTGGGGAGGGGTTCTCTATGTTTTGGGATGGGGGAGAGGTCTGCCTGCTGGAAGCGTGCAGGTGGGAGGTTTTGCATCCACCAGCTGGGTGGCCTTCGGTGGGGGACCAGAGGCCTCTGAAGCAGTTTTAATCAAGGAGCAGACTCGGAGCAGGGCTGGTGCAAGCCTGGCAGTGCACGCATCGATGAAGATAACACAGACATATGAAGCGTTGCAGGACGCCAGCACGATGCCTCCAGGCTCTTTGTCAGCAAGGCTAAAAATGGTGCTAGTGTGCGATGTGGATCGATAACCTAAAATTCGCCTTTTTTTTACTCTTCTGTTTGCTTTCTGAGTCATCCTTTCCTGCAGGCTTTGCAGATATGAAAAGTCTCAGATGTTGATGAGGCAAAGTACTGCATGGAGAGAGACACAGCGCCTCTGGAAGCTCGGCTCAAAGTGTGACATTAGCAAGTGCTGGGACAAATCTCAAGTCTCCTGGGAGCACCTGGCTTTCTTTTTGCTCTGGAAAGCTGGTGTTTTACCGGATCACTTTGCTGTGAGCTGGGCCAGTGTCCCCCACGGGGTGTACCGCTCGCGTGTCCCCTCCCAAAGGGAGCAACTGCACCTCGGGCTTTTCATCCGGTGGGAAACAGGGGCTTGAACGCCCCATCCTTTGAGAATTCGGGGGTTGGCATGGGGTGTCATTCTTTGGTTTGTGTGTTTTTTTTTTCTTTTTCTCTGATTTACCACGGAGGCGCTGGGGAGAAAAAGCTGGAAATGGAACAAACGAAGGGGATTCCCAGATTCCTTCTTCAAACAGGGCACAAACCTGCACCCCAGAGCGGAGAGAGGGGCCGCAGGGAGCTCGGTGGTGCGCGCCTGTGCTCGTGCTCCACGTCGTTGGGTGCGTTTGTTAAAATAATTAAATGAGAAATAAAACCACGCTCCCCTCTCCTCATCTCAATTTTTTTTTTTTTGGTTTTTTTTTTCACCCCCGCAGGGGTGCATCACCTCCCAGCTCCTCAGAAACACTTCCTTAGGGCACAGAGCGCACAGAGCGTCGTGACCGGGGGTTTGTGTGCTCCCGGGACCCCGCCGCGCGCCCCCGCCGCGCGCCCCCGCGCCCCCGCCGCGCGCCCCCGCCGCGCGCCCGCGCTGATTGGGCGGGACGGGCCGGCACGTGCCCCCGCGCTCGCGGCGCCGCTCCGCCGTTAGCAGACGGGCGGGTGGTGGTGGTGGGATGGCGGCGGCGGAGCGCTCCTCGCTCCCGTCCCGCACCTACGAAGAGTATCTGGACGCGCAGGTGACGGCGCGGGACCTGCAGTACCTGGAGGTGAGTGGGAGGGAGGGCACGGCCCCGGGGCTCCCCGCCGGGCCCCGGCTTTCCGCGGTGAGGGCAGCCGTGGGGCCGCCGCGCCCCGGTGCAGCGCTCTGGAGGCGGCAGGCACCGGGGGAGAGGCGGGCATGGCCGCGGGGGCGGGTCAGTGTTGGTTTCCGAGGGGAGCCGGCCGTGTCGTGCTGTCTTTGGTGCCCGGTAACCGCGACGGGAAGCCCGCACCCTCGGGGGAGGAACCCGCTCCTCCCCGCGCACACCGGCTCCTCCGGAGGAAGGTGCCGCAGCTGCTGGGGCCGCCGAGCCCCCCGAGCCCCGCTGCAGCCGGTGGGCAGCGCGGGGACGGGGCACCCCGGCGGCTGGATGTCGCGGCTGTCGCGACAGACACAGCTGAGACCGCTCCGAGCACAGGGGAGCGCCAGGGTCTGGGCCAGAAAGGCTTTCATGTGAGGAACTGTTGGTTTTGTGGAGCTGGTGGGTGATACCCGCCCCGTCTGTCTGGAGGTACGGCGGGAGGTGAAGGCAGGGGGCTGCAAAGGAGCTTCGTACCCCACTGGCTTGGTTGTTAACCCAAACTGGGAAGATCTGGTGTGGGTGCCGTGGTTACAAACCACGATTTTTAGGTGGAATCATTCCGAGAGATGCGTGTGGTCGAACAAGTCGCATCACAGCGATGTTTGGAGGGTGCTGGCGGCTGAAATGTTGACCTCTAGTAAGGATGGTGCGCGTGGCTTGGTGGAAAACACTTTGGAGAAAGCCACAAAAGATTTTTTGTCCCACAGTTAGGAGGCGGGGGGTATTGCAGAGGGTCGCATTCCTTATAAATTTGCTCTCAGAAAGCAGCTACCTGTCCCTGTTTGGCTTTCAGAGACTGGGATGGACTCTGGCAACCTTCCTGCAGCCTGGGAAGGGTTGGCTGGAGGGCTGGAAGCAGCAGGTGCTGTTCTCCTGGGATGTTTTTTCCTGCCGGGGCCGATCAGGTGTTGTGTCTTTGGGAGGAATGCCTCACCCCCAGCCCCCTGCCTCCTGCCTCATCACTGCTGCTCTCCTGCGTGGATGTTACTTAAAACCCGGGGATTGTTTTCCAGCTGGAGGTATGGAAAGAGGGGAACGCGTCCTTTCCTGGGGCCTAGGTGTGGGGCAGGCAGAGGAAGGGGGGGATGCTGCAGGGGTGCCAGGGGCTGCAGCGGTGCTGAGCACCCCCGGTACTGGGGGAGACGGTGCTGGGAGCTTTGTCCTCCTCCTGCACCACTGCAGCTGTGAGGGGTTCCAGGCGTAAGGCCGAGCCCCCGGGTGCCTGCCTCGCCGCTGGTTCGGAGCTTTCCTCCGGGACAGTCCCGCGGGTGCCCGCCCTGTGTCGGGGCCAGGCCCCGGGGAGCGGCGCCGGTGTCCGTGGGCTGGGGCGAGCGGGGCCGCACCGGTACCGCCAGCACCGACCGGCCCACCGCCGCGCCGCCAGGTGGCGCCCTCCGCCGGCGGGGGGCGCGTGGCCGGTGTCCCGCCGCTCACCGGGTCCCCCCCGGTTTCCTTCCCGCAGAGCGAGGCGGCGGGTGGCGGAGCGGGGCTTCTGCGGCTCCGGGGACGTGCTGCGGCGGGAGGAGTTCGGGGCGGCCGGTCCCCAGAGGTCAGTGCTGCCTGCCCGGGGGGCTGCGCCGTGCGGGGCGCCTGCCCTGGAGCTTTCCCGAGCGGGGAGCGTGTCCGGCCGCAGCTTGCAGCCCCGCTGGTGCCCTTCCCCACGTCGAGCAGGGGTTGTACCCCCCCAAAATCCTGTCTGCCAGGGCTGCTGCGGGGCTTGGCTGCGGGTTCTTCTTGTCACCCTTCGCCTGGGCACTAACCCTAACCCTGGGCTCAGCTGCCAGAAAAAGAGAAATGAACATCTACCGTGTCCGTCGGTGGTAGACGTGTCTGAGACACCTAAATAGTGCAGTGCACTTTAATACCTGCATCGTCTTTTCAAAGTTAGAGACAAGAAATGTGTGTTTCCTGGCGCTTCTGGGATGGATGGAGACGGGGAACACGCTGGTGGAAAAAGGGCAGACAGCCTTTCTTTGCTGACCGGTTGTTAGGTTTCCAGGGCTGAGTTGATGGAGTGTTGTAGCCTGGATTCCCTTCCCTGTCCGCAGCAATGGGTAGGCTTGTTCTTGGTTCCTTGTGTTTCCCTGGGTGAGGGGCACTGGCATTGCTGCAGGAGTGCACTCTTTCCCTGTGGCAGCTGGAGCAAATCATGCAGAAGTCTGTGAGGACTGGCACCTGGGAAGGGTTTTAGATGGCTCAGACAGGATGAGGGTCTCGTTGGGTGTTGTTAGTGCCTGCTCTTCTGTGTGGACTATTTTACTTCCATTTCTAAAAGCCGTTGTGTGGAGAGTTTATTTTCTCTCCAAAAGTCTGTGAGAAAGGGATGTTCAAGCAGTGCACGTGTGGTGTTTTTTTTTTTTTAGGCTTTTTTGTTTGGTTTTGGCTTTTGCTAGTCTAATACTTGTTAGAGCGTGTGTAGCTGCAGTATGCGTTTTCCATGAAAACTATTCCACTGAGAATTCAGTGCTTTGCAATAAAGCTCCCCTACCTTTTTATCTTTGCACCTTCTCCACTCTGCAAATCTTAAAATACTTAGCTCTTCACTTCTCCGGTTTCTTCTTTTTGCTGCCTCTTGAAGAAAAAACCTGAACAACCACTGTAAGCAGGGCACTTTTTTTTGGTGCCTTGCTACAAGAAGCTAAAGAACATTGTTAGGAGAGTAAGAACTGAACTCAGACAGCTGACTGGTTGGTCTTGTAATGTTCTTGTGAAGCATGTTTCTAAACTACTGATCATTGTTAATAACTCTGTGTGCAGATATGAGCGAAAAAGAAATAAACTCGGATCTCAGTGCAGCTGACTCTCTCCTTGATGTCTGTGTCAGGTGTTGCTGCTGTCAGGGCTTCTGAATTGTCTGCTTGCAGAACTGGTCTGTGGTTCTCTCTCTGCAGATAAAAATTTCCTCGAGTTGGACTTGGCTGCACAGGTCTCAGAAATTGTCACTGTGAATTCAGGCTGCCCAGAATTTTTTTTTTGCTTATGAGAGCAAACTCCTGAGGGAAGTGTCTTCAGGATTTCTGCTTGGATGCTCCGTTCCATCCCATGGTGCTGCTGTCCCATACAAAAGGGTTGAAAGGGCTGTTTCCCAGGAAAAACAATGTGATTGGGATATATGGCTCAGGAAGCTCATATAGTGAGGGATTGTTTGGGTCAAAACACAGAGGAGTTAGCTGCTGAGTGTTCCCTTTGGGAAAAAAACTGGTGCTTAATGGTTTTAGAAGTACCTGCAAGTGGCTGATATTCATGGCAATGGGGTTCCCACAGCCCCAGGGCTTCCTCTCTGTCTTACTGGTGGGTGGTGTTGCACAACAGCTTCAAGCTCCAGTTGCTGAAAAGTACTAAAATAAGCCAACATCCATCGTGTATATTGCTGCTTCTGAGTTGGGCTCCGTGGTGTACCACTGGGTATTGGGTATAGCTGCCGTGTTTGCCGTAGGCTTCCATAATTCCCATTTTATTTTTAGGATTAATCTGTCAGCAGTCAGGAACACTTCATTTATAGAGGCTGTATTAGTTGTCATCTTTTACTGCCACGCCTTCCACTGCTGCAGTTGTGTCACAGAACAATCACAGAAAATGGTGATTTATTGGCATGTAATAGCCTTGTGCAAAGATTAGTAGCTGGGAAGTGTCCTCTTAGCTGCAACAGAATAGTCTGTGGAGTGGCAAGAAATCAGCAGGACAGAATTCAGTAGGTGATTTAGAGCAGTGGTAAAGGTGAGGACGAAGATGGTCGTTCTTACGATGCTTCTCTGTTTAGGTGTTACTTAAATTTAATGGTCAGGGTTTGCTCAAGAACTAAACCTTCGTGTGTAGAAAGGCTCGTCTTGACTAATACTTGAAAAAATTAGCTTCAGAGTATTACACCATATTGCAAAACTCCTGATCAGAAGGGCCAACTTTTCCCTTCAGGTGTCTAGAAGGTGGTGTGGTCCTCCTCCAAATCCTGGGCTCTGCCTTCTGAATGCCTCTTGCTTAGTTAAAGAGCGGCGTCGGCTCAGTCGTGTGCTTGGCTGCGTTGGTAGGGCTTCCTTTACTGGTGGTGAAAATAAGTTGAGTGCATGTTGCAGAAAATGAATCTGGGGGCGCTGGAGGCGGTGCATTTATTTCTGTGAAAACTGACAGGCAAAGCAAATAGAAGCAAGACTAGCTCCTTTAGGATGCTTCGTGCTTTTCCACAGAAAAGGGACACCATGAGAGAGCTGAGCTGGAGCTTTTTTTTTTTTTTGGTAAGAACAAGGAAAAGGAATAATAAAAACCAGTGAACTGCAGACTTTGAGAGGCAGGCAGAAGCACAAAACACCTGTTCTTTGTGATGAGGATGTATGTGTGTTTCTTCGGGATATGAAATGAAGGGGCTTGAGCCCAGGACTGGTTTTTGTTTTATTTTGACAGAGGTAAATTGGAAATAAAGCATAGTGGTTTTTTTTTGTTTGTTTGTTTGTTTTTTTTAAATTGGTCATCTCTAAATGAGTCCGAGATTGTTTATTCTTTCTGTTGTCCAGAATGGCAGAAGTGGAAAAATCTCATGTTTCTCGAAAGCTTCCTCTAGCTTGTGTAGTGTTGGTGGTTAAGAAGAGCTGTGTGTTTTCAGCTGAGCATGCGTAGGGTAAATAAAACTCTGGTTGACATCAGGACAGGAAACAGCTAACTGTCAGTTGTCAAAACTGCAAATACAGTATTGCCTTATGCTTCAAGCTCCTTTTCTGATCGAGCAATCTGGGGCAGGAGCAGTTCGTAAGTGCTTTTGTATTTCAGTGTGGATGGATTTGCAGTGGCTTCTGAATGGCACGTGAATATTTGCTGTCTGCAAGATTTGGTACCAGGCAACACCAGTGGCACTGTGCATTGCTTCCATTTCAACTCCTCCTGCCCCGTCTCTGGCATGGTTTCTGTAGCAATGGGCTGTCTCTGCTACAGCCTGCAGTCAAAGGGGCAGCGGCTGGAGTTGGGAGGATGTTGAGGACAGGGGTCTCTATCCCTCTGCATCAGGGTTTTGGTGCGTTACCTGGTGTAGCCAGGAGAGGACTCCCTCTGCTTAAGATTCGCAGCCCTTGAGAAGGAAAACCAGAGACTGGAACCGTTCTTGTTGAGGTTTTCCTCCGGAGGAAAGGCTGCTACTTACACTCAGAGTGTCGGGTCTGTATCGCTCAGGTGGGTGTTAGAATTGCTACGCAGCTGCCTCTCTGCGAGGGTATTTCCAGCCCTGTCCCTGGAAATCCAGTAATAATGTCCAGCTACAAGCTGCTCTGGAAGGGAGTGCTGGATCTTTGTCCTCTGAAATTGGTGCATTTCGTGTGTAAAGTATCTTTGTTTTGTTTTTTGTTTTATTCTGGGAGGAATATGAGGATGACTAGTTAGCTCATCAGTCAGGTTACGTGCCTTGGAGAGCGTCTTGGTTTCCAGCATCACTCCCAGGGCTGCTTTGCTGTGGCTTAAGACACCAGCTCTGGTCTTTGGAGCACGGACAGGAACACAGGAATATTCCCCCGTGCAAACGCCCCTCGGAATGGGCTGAGAGGGTGAGAGCAGAACAGCAAATGGCAAAGCTTGGCTTTGCTCCTGGGCAGTGGAAAGCCTGAGTTTTGAGCTTCATCAGCCAGAGGAGGAGATGAAAGGCTGGTGCCAGCCACCCTGGGAGCACGTGTTAAGCCACTGGACAGATGTTACCGTCTTCTCTTTTATCTGCTGCACAGCCTGGTTTGGGAGGTGCCTTACAGACCACTCTTTTGTCTCAGAAAGCAGAAAATGGAGCAGAAGGGGGAGCTCATTTCATTTCTGCAAACTCTGGGCTTGAGACAGTTGCAGAGCAGTTCCCTTTCAAATCTCTCATGAGTATCCTGCCGAACAGAGTTAACTTCAACACGTCTCTCTTGGGCACCTGATGCCTTTGTGCTGCTGCTACTCTGATCCCTCACCCAGGGAGCGTGGTTCAGAAGCAGCTCGGTCCGCTGGATGTATTTTTATAAATACAGATGTTTCTTTTAGAAAAGCAATCAGGTATAATTACAATCTATTAATTGTACAAACCATATGGAAAATTTTGGTACATGGATCAATAGTAGATCTTCAACTGTCCTCCCTTTCTTGAGTGGGTTCTTAAGCAGTCCAGGAAAATGAAACATTAAAAGTGAGGGGGGAAATGTTGCTTTTATTTTTTTGATAGTGTTGTGTTGGGTTTTGGTATTGCAAGCGATCCCACTGAAATATACTGGAAATAATTAGGCTTCAGGTCTCTGCATTTAGTGGTAGCCTGATTATTTTAATGTTTTTCAGTGATTGGAGATGCAGGAAAGGCCAAATCCCAGAGCAATTATATGTCTATAATGTTAAGAGCAACATCTTTAGAATAAAACCTTTGGTTAGGGGTTTTCATGTGTGTGAACATACGGTGTTAAAATAGCAGCATGTTTTTTTTTCTCAACAGTTCAGTGTGAAGTGGTGCTTTCCTAGACTAATGAGGGCGACAAGTGCAGCTCCCACTCTTGCTGGAAGACTGACTTTGACAGTCATTTGGTCATGACGGGGAGATCTGTTAGCTCTTTCTGCTTCTGTCGTGATTTCAAACTCCTAAAATCCAGCCGTAAAACGGGGTGAGCTTGAGAATTGCTTACCCCCAAAGTGATAATTGTGCGGAAGATGCTCAGAGATGAATTAGTTGGTTAGGTCATAGCATCATGCTAGCTGGTAGCATCAGTGCTGTGTGCTGATAATCCTGGACTCTTTCCCTTCTGATATTTAAAACTTTTCTGCATTTTCTGTTTCTTATCTTGCCACCTACGTCTGTCTCTTGGTTAGCATTTTTCCACACTCTTACAAACTCAGGCTGTCGTTAGGAAACTGGAGCCTCCTCCGCCTACCTCCAGTCTTTACTTTGGTGCAAATAGCAACTCTGAATCTGGAAGTGGTCACGTAATCATAATGCCACTTTTTAATTTACTTGTATGTCCTGGTAAGAAAAGAAATAAATGCTGACACTTTATTGATTGTGCTTATTTTTGTTTAATTAGCCCCAGGTTGGGTGGGATAGGGCACGCATCAGTAAGCTTATTAAGGATTCCATGGAAACAAGCAGACGCCTAAATTAGCTCTGGTCATTCTTCCTGGACTGCTCCCAGACTCAGGATGGCTACGTAGTCAAATGAAAAAAAACCAAAACAGAACACAAGCCGAGACTGCAGAGATCAGCGTAGTGACCAGTGTCTTTCTGCTTCCCCCTGTGTGTCCGGTACCATAGGCAGTCAGTGTGCCGAGCGGTGTCTTCAGTGTGCACACTGAACGGAGAAAGCAATAACGTCCTTCCAGGAGAGTGTGCCTAGGAGACGTTTGGGTCATCACGGGCAAGAAAATTGTCAGTTTTTGTTTCCCTCAACGACGGAACCTGTTTGTTCTCCTTGACAAACGTAGATCTAAAGGAAATTTCCTAAACTTGTCAGGCGAGCAAAAAAAACATCTGCATGGGTTTGTTTGGCTGAAGATATGTTTGCTGGGTGCATGAGTGCTGAAAGTTTTGGGTTGCCTGGTGCCTTTGGTCCTTCAGAAGTCAGGCAGACAGGCTGGAGGAAGGAGAGAAGCTTCGATGGCTGCAGGCAAGGACAAGATGTTGTCTGCTGTAAAATCTCCAGTCCAGAATTGGAAAAATGGAAAGAACAAGAGTTCTCCACCTTTTTGTCTGTCTCTGGGCAGAATTTTAAGATGGTACTGTGATAAGCCATTTATTTTGCGATTGATTTGTGTTTTAAAATTTATTTCATTTTTAAGTGGTGCAGCATGGAACAGATTGGTAGGTCGCATGATTTCCTGCTGACATTTCGCAGAAATAACCATAGGTACGTGTGCTTTCCAGCATATCAAAATATGGCGTGGAAAGAGTAAGTGAGGATTTCCAGCCCTGGTTGTAAAGGCTGTGACGAAAGCTTCTGCAAAAGCTGAGTAGGTGAACAAGTAGCTAATGTAAATTCTGAGTGGTATATATTTATATCTGGTGACCGTTCAGTTCACTGTGCGTGAAAGCTGTCCCCCACATTGCAAACAAACCTGAGAAGCTTTGATAATTCCAAGTATTACCCCCTTAGTGTCCTTAATACAATATTAAATGTTTTTTGAAGAGGTCCAGGTGTGTTTGGGTAGCTTTCTACTCCAGGCAGTGAATTTGTTACACTAGCAAAAATATTTTTTCACCTGGAAGTGTGTTGCAATAATCAACATTCTTTGCTTAAGAATAAATTGGTCTCTTTTTTTTTTTACATTTTTTTTCTTTATAAATTGTGGATAGTTTGGGGAAAATATTTGGAATAAATATATTGAATGTGTTTAAGTAGGTGCTGAAAAAATATTTCCTTTCCAGAGGGATGGTTTGTTATTTTGCTGGTGATCTTCAAGCAAATGAAACTGGAGTCTGAGAAATGCTCAGTTCTGCTGGTTCAGATTTCTTTTGGACTAGATGGGTGTTAAAAAAAGTGCGAACTCTAGTCGAGAAGAGCTAAATACCTAGAAGAGAGAAATGGTTTAAAAAGAATTTGCTGTCGTCTATTTCCTTTTAGTATGACTTTGCCTGGGGCAGGGATGCTCGAACGTGCGGTGTGAACGTGCGGTGTGAACACATGTCTTCAAAGAGCTGAAATTCGGCTGTTCTGAGTTAGGCGAAAAACAAAGCAGCTTGCTTCCTCTGAAGTATATCAAGGGTAGCAATCTTTTGCAAAACAGTAGTTCTGAGCTGAAATATTTCTCTGCACCAAAGCAAAGTGAGAACCGCAGGCCCACGCTAAGGACTAGACAGGATTTCTGCCTGGCCACCTCAGCGCAGGGAATGGCAAGTCCTGCGAAGGCAGTGTCAGGAGCTCTGTTGTGGTGAGGAAGCAGCCTTCCCAAAGACGTGTACAGAAGCTAAAGATCTGCCAAGGCTCCTTGCTGAAATATTTCCGTGTCTGTCTGACTTGGCTGCACAAACCCCGAGTTTGTTTGGAGTGCAAATGTGCTTAAGGATCTCGGGGACCTCCGTGGGGAGAGGTTTTGGATGCACGAAGCTTGATGGTACGTTTGCATTCTTCTCGTGCGGGAGCCAGCACCCACTTGGGGCGCATCCTTGTGAAGTTACGGCGGCCGGCGTCGCTCGGGTCCTGCCGAACAGATGCAGCCGAGCAGCGCTGCCTTGCCGGGGGACGGGGTCTGTCGGTTCGTGCTGCCTGCTGGAGGAGGAGTTGCATCATCCTCTCATGTGTGTTCCAGACATAGGAAACATCTCCTAACGCAGCTATGCGTGCTTTCGGGAACATTTGCAATGTATTTGTCTGGTTCATCTTGCAGGATCTCATTCTGCTCTGAGATGTTCGGGTGCATTTCTTCAAGCTGTATGTGCAAGTGGCGTGTCTGCTGGGACAAGCTTTTCTCTGGCTCACACCCTCGCAGGGGATTGCGGAGCTGGTGGGAACAGCGTGAACTGTCAGCTTAGGCTGCTCGCTCCTGGAAGATGTGTGTGATCAAATTATATGGTACCACTGACATGGAAACTGTTTGTGTTGGTCTCCGTAGGAACTGGAGGCACAAGTGCCCCACAAATGCACTCGTGTAATGGGGTTCTCGACGTGGCAGCTGGAGTACCCAAAGCGTCGCAGAATTCAGGGTGTCGGTTTCTAAAAGGCAAATGGTAATAGTTGTCTCCGTGTCCAGGATTTCGCTGTGTGCGAGCTTCTCTTAAAACAAGCAAAAGGTTTGGCACCAGTTGACCTTTAAGCTTAGTAAAAGAACAAGGGTACGATGATGAACGATTTTAAAAAGAGACCTAAAACTTTCTGTTAAAGCTGTTTGGGATAAAAGAATCAGAAGAGCCGTTAGGGTGTGTGTGTGAAACCCTTGAGCTGCAGCAGATGAGCTGGCAGGGGGTGGTTTAGGAGCCCTATTGATCTCACATTTTGTGGGATTTCTCACACAGAACCATGCGAGAGGAATTTTCCTCTAGCACTGCGTTGGCCGGATTTTCTCCTGGTTTTTCAATGTGCTGCACAGAGGTTGTCCGTGGTGCTCTTGCAGGGTGTTTGCTGCTGTTGGAGTGCTAGCTCACCCGTCATCTCACGCTGAACAGTGGTGACAGCCATCAGCATCCTCCTGCAGCTGGATTCCTCCTCCTCACCCATTCCCGTGCCCCTGCTGAATTTTCCCTGCTCGTGTTGTTTCCAAGGGTCTTGTCACTGTTGTTCCCTTTGAATCCCAGCGAGGACTGGGTTATGAGGATCGCTTCTGCCTGCTGGTGTGTTAACCGCCCGGGGTCTCCGCGTGTCCCTTTCCGTGAAGGTAGGAGGTAATTGGGGGATTTAAGTCGTTGCGATTTAGGGAGAAAATCTGTCATTACCAAACACTTTATACTTTTCTTTGAATCACATCACAAAAGATTGCCATGGAAAAGCCACATCCCCTGCTACATTTTTTTCCCCAGAAAAAGATGGGGAGCTGTCTGTAGCATTAATGTTCTGCTTCTCCTCTAGCAAGACAACTTGCTTTCCTAAACAATTTTTTTTCTCTGTTCATAGTATTGTTTTAGTTATGGTATTTGCAGGTTAATTTTTTTTTTTTTTTAGTTTGGTAGCTGGAAGGCCATGACACATGAGTGCCCACGGTACATCAGGAGAATAAATTTGTAAATACCTGCGTTGTACATCTTGAGGATGTGATAGGCAGTGGGCAGGGATCAAGGAATCTCACTCCTGCGTGGTAATTGTCAGTTTGAAGCTGATAATTTCCCCTGTGACGACAGGATTTTATTTTTTGTCACCATAGACATCTGTTTATATTTTTCTGCATTGGTTGTCCTTTGGCCTTGTATTGCCCGGTCACAAAGTTTCGTGAGGTCATTTTACAGCTTGTTAGGGTGTTGACTCACCTCTGCGCTGCGTAATTTCCAAACATCACGAAGCTTTCTCTCCTTATTGCTCTTTCCCTTCCCCTGGCTTTGTCAGCACGCCTCCAGCCAGCACTCTGCCGTTGTCCCTTTGTTTAAAAGATAGAAAATAGAAAGTATAAGTAAATAAACAATTTTTGTGACATTAATCCCAGGAAGGACCTTTCATCAGTCTTCACTACTGGTTTGCTTTCTGAGAAGCCTGTAGTGATGAGCTTTCAACAATCCAAGTAAACCACGTCAAGCGGATCTGCTTGTCGCTGCTTCAGGGAGCTCTGGAGTTGGCGATGCAGGATTCCCCTCCCAGAAGCTGCGTTGGCTCCTGGGTCATGTTTGTGTACGGGTTCACAAACTCTGTACTTTCGCTGAGAACCACATCAGTGCAGACTAGAGATCTTTGCCGGCTTCTCCGTGGTGAAGGAGCTTGCTTTCTGTCTGCTTCATTGCCGTGTCCGCTCAGCCCTGGTTTTATAACGGCGCAATTTCTGAAAGAGCTGTTCTTGTACGCTTTACTTGTGTTTCCAAAACCTGAGGGAGCACTGGTTAGCCTGAACCTTAGCCCAGAGGAGCTCTCTCTTTTTGTATTTCATTTTTTCTTTTCCAGTTTTGGTGCGAGTGGTTTGTTAATACTACTTTGACGTAGTTATGGAGCAAGAGGCATCCATCTCCAGGGTTTGTTCCAAGCATCTTACCAGAGGCGGCTTTTTCAGGTAGCGCTCGTGGGACTTGTCTGTTAAATAGTCACCTGATGAGACCACGAGAATTTTTAATACCAACAATTGGTGTGTCTATTGTTTTTAATTTTTAGTGGATAGTTCTTGGTGCAGAGCGCTGTATGAGAGGTGACTGAACTTTTAGATGCCTTTGTATCTTCCTGCCTCCAGTCTGCAAGCTCACAGACCCTCTGATTTCTGCATCTCCTTCGGTCACAGCTCTAGTTCTCGGCCAGAATCTGAGGATCTCTAGGGACTGCTATGGGGGTGCTGTAAATTCTGTGTGAGTGCTCCCCAGGGGAGCACGCTTGACTTCAGGAAACAAGCTGAAGAGCTTTTGGCTGTAGCTGAGATCATGGTGCTCCCAGGTCTGGAGGTCCACAAACTTCAGAAGCTTCTTAATGCTGGGTCTGCTCAGCGTCGGGATTGACAGCGACCCCCGAACAAGGTCAGGACTGTGTGTGGGCTGGTGTCCATGTCGGTGTGAGCAGGTCTAAACGAGGTGACAGAGATGCCAGAGATGGAGAGGAGTGCTGGGTTTGGTGAGTTTGGGAGTTGGCGTGGTTGGGTAGGTGGCCTGACCTCATGCTTCTCGCTCACAGCTTGGTGTGTGACAGCATCCCGACACGCCCTGTTTTGTTCCCCCTTGCTCCACATGCGGACGTGCGTGCTCTCTTGTGCCAGCTTGCCCTTTGCATCCTGTGACCCAGCCGTCACACCCGGATCCCAGTATGCTTTCCACCGTGATGGGGAACCGGGGACATCGGCAAGAAGTCCTTCCCCGTCGCTCAGTGTTGCATGCCCTGAGTTCTGTTGTCTGTAGGTGTCTTCAAACACCTTTTCCTTCGCTCTCTTCGCCCTTGGTGGTATTTCTTTGCAAGTGCTGGACCATCTCATGAGCTGCGCGCAGTGGCTAGGGATGGTCCTGTGTGAAGGAGTGAGACAGTTGTGCTGCGGCTGACTGCCACGGCGGTTAGCCTGTTTGTGGAGCGGATCTTTCGGGGTTGGGGAAAGCCGTCTGCTCCCGTTTAATGTTGCTCCTCATTGAGAGCTATGTCGGTGTGTGTATGTGTGACTGAATGCTGTCTGCTGTCCACGAGACGCCGTGAGTTTTGTGCACTTGTTGCAATTCTCTGTTGCTCCTGTTCTGTTGGGGTTGAAGCAGCGTTGCTTGTTGTCCTCCGCATGCATTGGAGTGTTTGCCTGGGGGAACTAGTTGGTGACTAGCTAGCCCTTCTTTTCCTTTTCTTTTTGGGTTATGTTTGGGTTTTTTTTTTTTTTTTTTCTCGCTCCTTAATAAAGACCTGAAGTCTAGGTTTGAGTCCCCAAAACTGCAATATGAACGTGGGGTGCTGGCTGTTGTTCCCGGTGCTCTGGGAGGTAACAGTTGACATACTGGTATCAATAATGAAATATTTCCTTTTAAACGGTGGGAGTATTGTTGTGGCAATATTGGTTAATGTAGATTATCCGTGTATATTCACAGTGCAGCAAGCTTATATTTCGTGCCACGTAGTAAATTATTTCAGGAGCTCCCTAGGTATATGTCGTCTTAGTAAATGCCATGAGAGGGCTGTTGAGTGTTTCTACAAGTACAGTTAATTTGTGTGGTAACCTCAGACTTAGAAATGGGTGCTTAAGCATTTACTACATGCCTTTACTCTCCAACAGATACCAGAAAAATCTGCTTTGTAATTGGCCTTTTTGCCAAGGAGAAATCTGCCCCAGTTACCGGCAATAACCTAGGTTTGGTAAGGAGAAGTCGCAGAAGACTTGGCTTTTTCCCTTGGGGGTCTAGGGAACCGTCAGCAGGACGAGTAGCAGCTAGAGGAGATCCTCTTGTAGTGCCCTGGCTTGGAGTGGCTGCAGAACTGTCGTGTTTTGTTATCTGAGGGCTTTTTCAGTGTCGGGAGAATCCTCCACATTCGGACAGTGAAGCTGGTGGGCGGAAGCTTTAATTGTAGCAGTCGGTATGTCAGAGGAAGGCTGATCCAGCTTAAAAGCGAATAGCCAAAGGCAAAGATGAAAACTTGTGTTTTATGAGTGTATAGAAAAAACGGTGAGCCTACAGAAGAGTACACCTTGGATGAGGAAGTAAACTATTCATTTTCAGGTGCCGGATGGTGTCTTTCTCATTCATGTTTCACTACAGAGTACAATGGAAGAGGTATGTTCTTTTTTTTTGACAGCGAAGATGGGCAATGGTGCTGAAAAATGTGCTGGAAACAAGGGACAGATGTTACCAAGCAGCACCAAGGAGTCCTGTCCGTGTGCTCCCTGGAGCCTAAGAGCAGTCAGCGATGAAGTGATGGAGCTGATGGCATCCGTCGTTAAAAGCTGTTCTCTCTGCCTGTGGAGAACAGTCGGTACTGCGCTCTTGCAGAAATACTTCAGGGGAGAGGCAGCAAATCGCAGATGAGTGTTTACGTAGGAATGTGTTTAACTGGTCACAGGGTAAATAATAAAACACCTGGAATATCATAACTGGCAAAGCGCAGTTTGGGTTTCCTTAATTTCTTGCCTGTCTTCAAGTGCGTTCCTAAGGGGAAAAGAAGATAAATGGTCTGACACAGTGTGCTTGAACTTGGTGAATGCCTTGGACAATAATTCCCGCTGAGGTTAGCGAAGTGAGCGACAGTCGTGGTACGCATTAAACCACCTTGAATAAAACAAGGTGTAATAGTCTTTAATCCTGGCAGAAAACCAACAGCGTGGTGGCTCGGTCCTTATTCCTCAGATGAGCATCATTTGTGTCTGTATTGGTGCTGCAGCTGAAGGGGAAACTGATTCCTGGGCGGTTTGGCTGCTATTTGTGGCATTCCAGTCTTACAAGCACTGGAGTATTTCTCGTTTGGATTATTTTGTTTTGATCGCTTTTCAGTGCACACGCAGAGTCGTGCGTGGACCGTTTGCAGACTAACAGCCTGCAGCTGCCCACCGTGGCCCTGCGGGGAGCAGGAGGAGCACCGTGCATTTCATTTCACCCTCCGCCCTGCAGCCTCACCTTGCAGAAGAGCAGGGTTTCATCCTGCGGCGCTGGCTGAGGATGGGATGCTGGGAGTTCACCCTCTATCCTGGCTGTTGGCTAGACCTGCCGTGCCCCCTGCCCCGTGAGCAAGCCAGGGAACCGACAGGGTACGTGGGGACCGGCGTCTCCGTTAGACACAGCCAGATGCTAAAGCATGTTCTTCTTTTCTCCTTCTGTACTGTGCTTTCGATAAAGGCACACTCTTGGTGCACACTCAGATTTCCCTAAATTCGGTCCGTGTACTTGGTGTTGGTGGGAGGAGAGCGTTGGGCAGACCTGGGTTGGGATTTCAGGAGCAATGCCTTTAAAGCCGGCGCGTAGCTTTCCCCGGACACGTTCTTTCAGGTCACACGTCTGTGCTCGGTGGCACAGGCTGTCCCTCTGGACTCCCCAAGAAGCAGGACTGAAATGTCTCATGGTTTTCCTGGGAGCATCTTGCCCCTAAGGTGCCTGTTAATTTTGTTTTCCCTGCACACTGATTGTTTCCATTTTAGCTTCTATATTGGACTGAGAATCATTTTGGGTTACACAATAATATCGCATTACATGGTGGCAAGAGCTTTTTAAACCACGCCGGCTCCCTTCCCCTTGCAAGGGCTCACGAAAAAATGTCCTGTTATTATGTTAGCCATTTAAGAAAAATGCCAGCTGCTGTCAAGCTGCTTTGCTCCTCTCAGTCACTGTGAGCAAACTGTGTGAGCTGTAATATCGCTCCCCAGGCTATTGGTGCTTAATTGGTAACACCCTTTTACAAACAGCTCGGGAGTAAAGGAAATGTTTTCAAACACCGTAATATGAACACAGCAGCATGCCATTAAAATTCTGTGCGTTATCTCTCTCGGTGTTTTATTACTGCAGGTGCAGGACAGCCGCTGATCCTACGGGCAGCGCTGGAATGAACTGGAGCTGCTCTGTTTATACACCTGCCCTCACAAAAGATCCTGCGTGGAAACAGAGGATGCCAGACAGAAGATGGAGGAAGAAGCTCCGGCTGCGCTGATGTAGTTGTAAATTAATTGCTTGCTTAGGAGGAGTGTTGCAGCGTTTCTTACATCAGCTTGGTGGTTACTCCAGGGCTGCAGGCGCTGAAGGTACTTAGGGGATGCTCACTGATGAGCTCCCCAGCAGCAGGGGCTGGTTCAGCTCTCGCTGAGCTCGGGGGCTGTTTTGATTGTAGGGATCAACCAATTCTTAATGGAGAGAGAGGAGAAGTGTCGCATGTGGTATCGGTGTCGGTATCCGGAGCTGTGTTTGCCTGGCTGGAACGCCGTGCTGTGCCCTCGGCACCTACCCTCCTGCGGTCCAAGGAAAGGCTGTTTTATTGCATTTCCAAGAATTACTTCATTAGCTGTAGACTTTTTTTTTTTTTTTAATTTTTCTGGAAAGGTTCAGGATGTGGTGAGAGAGAGGATAGTTAGTGGGGTTTGGGGTAACTTGCTGCATTTTTGTCGGATGTGTAACGAGGGGTTTTCTAGAAGAAAACGTTCCGTAGTAACGTAATGGTTTCTGCAGGCACAGGGTGCGTACTGTGTGTGCACGCTGCAGCATTAGGCTTCAAGCCCTGGAAGTGATCTCACAGGTTTAATTAAGTGCTTAAGAGTTAATTAAGTGCTTCAATTAAGCGTGTAGCAGCAAAGTAGCAGAGTCGCTGCTTCTAGAGAGAAGAGGGTCTTGTCTCGCTGGAACAAGGCAGGTGACCCTGTTCAGCTGCCACATTTTCATCGATAACCACAAAAAAATCTGCAGCTGCGGTTCCTGGAACAGCGGTCATCCCTCTTTAGGGGGTAAATGCTTTAGTTTGCGGGGGCAGCGGTGGTGGTGGGCAGGCGCCTGTCGGCGGGTCAGATGTAGGGAGCAGCCCGGGTGACCCCGCGGGTCGTTGGAAGAGGCTGTTTGCGAGAGCCGGCGTTCCGTAGGGAGAACAGTGCGGGTGGTCGGCGTCTGCTTGAAACTGCAAATGTTCCTCGTGTGGGTTTGGGTGTCTTTCCTGACTTTGGGGCGGTGGAAAGACAAATGCGGTGAGTGGGTTTGCCACGTTAAAGGTTAAATTTAACAGAAATTGAAGGGAGTTGCCTGACTTTGCAGTGGAAGCTGTACGTCGTCAGTGTAGAAGGATGGAGGCAAAACGCAGGATCGTGATTTGCAAATGGATTAAATAATGTTTGGTTTTGATTGGACCCTTTATCATTCTTAAACATTAAATACTTCTGAAAGGCAAAATAGATCTTGTATCAAATTTATTTTTACAAATCTGCCATCTGGAGTTAAGTCAAGTATCTCGGATTTAAAACTGCCTTTTTTCTGTTTAGCTGCAAGAAGTGCAGCGACAGGTCACGGTTCTGCAGCGAGACCCGGCTGTTGGCCTGTGCTTGGACCGGTTCTTATTGCAACTTCAGCTGCTTCAGTGCTCTGGCGTCCAAAAGAAAAGTGTGGAAAATCCAGCTAGCTGAGCTATCGAGTACTGTGCTAGTACTTTGTGTGTACGTGTTCTGGTCAACCATTATTTTTAAACAACATTTTGAATGACTTGGTTTTGTTTTAAAGTTTCGCTGATCTTCTGCCTGAAAACAATATTCTGTGTCCCACCTTTTTAATGTGTTGCTGCTTATACCATACAACATAGACTTGGTTGGTTCATTTTCCAGAGAAACTGGCGGATTGAACTCACCTGAGTTGCAGAAACATATTTCAGTTGAGTTTTCTAAAAGAAAAAAAACCAGAACAAACCAAACCCCAAGCTTTTTATCTGTGGGTTTTGTTGGTTTTGCTTTTTTATTTGAGCCACGCCTTTAAATAGTGACATTGAAGCCTTCTAGAAACTGCTAATAGATTTTGCGCTCTTTTAATGAGATCTTCAGGCTGAATTTCTCGGTTGCTGTGTTAATATAGGGACAGAAATTGAGTTAATTGCAGGTACAAGCTGACAGCGGTCCGTCCATCTGTGTTTCATTCCTGGGCACAAAGTTTGTCCTTTTGGACAGGCAACGCACCTCAGACCAGGCGGCTTGTTGGAGGCTCTGCACTCTGCTTTATCCGTGTACAGGGTGGATGAACAGTTTGTCTTGTCATGGCACTACAGGAAGAGGTCCAGAAGGTTAATGCAATATTTGCATTAAAGTTGGAATTTTCAGGGACATTGGTGTGATGGTTCTTAGGGATGAATCTTGGTGTGTGCATGAATCTGGGGCATTGTGGCGCAGGACCTGATAAAGCGGTGTCCGAGGAACGGTGACTTGCTCCATCTGGAGACTTCTGGCTGAAGAGAGCTCTGTGACTACGTTACCTGTGTTGTGCAGGTCTGCTGCCTCCGTCTAGTGGAAAAAAACCTGTTTTGTTCGGGTCTTAACTAACTCGGAGTGGCTGCAGCAGAATCCTTCCTGTGGTCCTCCTGGCTTCTGGAGTGATGCAAGGAGTTCATGTTCATCTCAAACCCGAGTTGTGAGGGCGAGTTGAAATGCCATGGGAGCCCTAAGATGTAATAAAAGGAGTTCAATGGGGCAGAAACGTTGTGGGACTTGTGAAAAAAGGGTTTGAAAATCCCCCGGGCAGTGAACTGACATACATCAAAGTTATACATCATACATTCAGTTGCGTGCTTTGGGGAACTCCTTCTTCACCCGTCTGCTGGTGGGATGGCTTGTGGACCTGCCCGCTTACTGTCTCCAGATGTGTAGTCCTGGCTCATCTCTCTGTGTTAGGAGGCAGAGGAGTTGTACAGGGCAGCACAAGGCTGTGCATCAGTGCAGGACGGCCCTAGAGAGGAGAGTGATGTCCCACGATGGTGGCATGGGACACGCTGCACCTGTGCAGGTGTCACCCCGCGCTGGTGAAGGGACCGTGTCTCCTGGTGCAGAGGCGTGTAGGAACAGCGAGGTTGTTTCCCAGCGGGCAGCGAGGTTTGTGTGCCGCTGGTGTTCTCGTTCGGAGCCAAAGCAGACAGGTTTGCAGGTGTATGGCCGTGGGTTGCTATGACAAAGGCAGGCTTGTCGGAGGGATAAGGCATTTTCAGTTGCACAGCCCAAAAACAGTTTTAATGCACTGGAATATGACCTAAAAACCTTAGAAGATTTATATTTGTCCTTAGCCTGAAAAATATTCCTGTGTTGTACTTGACTTTTTCCCTTGCACCTGCATTTCACTGTGGAAAATATTTATTTTACTGAGAAAATGTTGTCATGGCTAATGCACCGAAAAGTGGAAGAGTTTTGTATAAAATCTGCTTTGAGACTCTGAGTTCAAGGCAAAATCTTGATGTGTTGCAATGTAATACCATTGCCGTAGGAAAACAGTGTTGGGTGAAAAAGAGTGAAAAGAGTTGCGGAAAATGGGATGTAGGAGGTGAACAGGAGGAAGAATAAGTACCGATTTAAACTGTGATGGGTGTCAGTGCCAGAACAAATCCTTTTCATTGAAACCTACAAAACTCAGACCTGTAAAATTATTACTGCGTGATTTTTATTTTTTTTTTTCATAGTTATACAGTAAAATCCTGAGAATAGCAGATGTGACAGTTGGGTAAGCAGCCCTTTTTCTGCAGTAAGTGAGCATTTTTGTTACTTTCAGGTTTCCACATTGTTTCTTGAAGTCGGTTTTTGTTGTATGTTGGATGTTTTTATTGCAGTCCTCACCGACTGTCTCCTCGGTGACCCTGCCACAGCTTTCAGGACTGACAGAGGCATGGTTGGGCACAGCGCAGGCGCAGCAACCGCTGGGCTCGTGCAATGTGTTTTACACCGATTTCCCAGAAAACTCTTGTGAAAAATGAGGATTTTGTCTTTTCTCTTTTGGGAGGTCAGCAGCTGCCCCAGCTGAAATTTGCAGCGGGGAGCTCGGCGTACCCATTTAACTCCGTTGGGTCCTGATATTGTGGCTCTGCGCCAGGCTTCGTTCTGCGGGCACGAGTGATTGTCTGTGTGTGGGAGATATAGGTGTGATAAGTGTGAAGAGCAGAGCAGCTTTCCTCTTTGGTGTCTATTTCTAGAGGGTGAAAGTGTGTGTGTTTAAAAGATACCTGAAGCTTTTCTATTCTGGCATTATTGGAAAAAAAATAAGGGCTGCGCTCTGAATACTGTAAAACCAAAACCCAACCAAAGCCAAAACCCAACTGGAGTCCTGTCAATCAGTTACAAAGGATTATTTTAAAATTGTGGGTTTTTTTGCTTCCACCAACTTTTTTTACCCAAAAGCCTTGTACATTTGATGGTTCTTTGAGTGTGCCTCAGTGGCTTAAGGAACCTTTTGCTCTTGTGTGGAAGCGTTACTTTGCACTTCCCGACGCTTCATTGCTCCCGCTGCTGTTGCATTGTTATAGCTGTGCTTGCTGCTTTCTGTACTGGTGTCAAACCTTTCGTCCAGAGCACATTTGATGATTTTCTTAAGGGCTAGATGATAAATTTTAGGGCCCCCTTTGCGCTTAGGGTGTGAGATGAGACCTGGTTTATTGCAGTACCGCAAGTGATGCTAACCCAGAGACACAAGATCCCTTCTGTGGATTGAGGCATTTTGTTCCGCTGAGCAGTTTCCTCTCCAGCACCCATACTGGCTCCTGTTGCGTTTCTGGAGGGCTTCCTTGCTGTTTGCAGGAGCATCCTTTTTGTAGGAGCAGATTGCAGCGTTTACCCTGTTTATTTTTTTAAACGTACTCATAAGAAATAGAGTACAAAATGCACATAAAATATGGAAAGAGCGATGTATTTAGCTAACTCTAAATACAGTCTTAGTTTGGCTTCAGAAAGAATTCTTGCTTGTTGCTGTGTGATGTGGTTACATGAAGGGGAGCTCCTCTTGGAACATGTCTGGAACATTCACCCCAGGGTGCAGAAAGAATTAAAGGATTCATTGCCCTCAGGCGTGCGTAGCGTGGAAGGCAGCCACCTGGGAGTTCACAAATTAAATTCCTGGATTATCTTCTATCGTAGGAAAGGAAGTGTTTGGCGTTTGGGTAGCATACAGCAGCACGTTATCCCTGAGTTTTGCTGTGCGGATAATTGCGTGGGGCACCAGGGTTGTGTAACGCTTCTCAGGTGTGTTTTAATTGTTCTGCTTGAAGCTGGAGTAACTGATACAACAGTGAGCAGCTGAAGAGAACGTAAACATCTAGTAGCTTCTGTCTGTTCAGATGCCTTGTTCACTTCATTAACCCTTTTCCTGAACTGTTTTGGCTGCTCTACCTGCTGGGGAGCTGATTCTTACCCCTTCTTCCTGGAGAGGGATGATGCTGCCTGGCCCGTCCCGGCTGATTCCGGTGGGAATTTTACTCCGATCCAGTTGGAGAGTCCAGACCAGGTGTGGTTTCTGTAGCCTTGGGTGTCCTAGGGTAGGAGCAAGCGGCTGCAGATCCGCAGCACTGGGTTGCAGCAGTCGCTCTAGAGATGGTCAAACTGATGAAGCCTGATAACCCCAAGGTCCTGAAAAGTGAATTTTTTCGCGCTGCTAGTGTCACGGCTGGGTAGTGACACTACTTAACGTTTAGTACACGTTGGTAGCTACCCTGAAGAGCTCACAACTGAGCAGGTGAGACAGAGCAAGTAATTAACGGAGCTTTTAATAATTTCATTTGCGGTCGACAGCTCCATGGAAACGCCGGGAACATCTTCCCAAGGAGCTTGTGCAGAAAACCCAGGATGGGGCAGTTTGCTTGGGACCCTACAAAAGCTTAAGTTTGAATTTCACTTAAAATCCAATGGATGGCACAAAAGGCACATTTCATATTGTGTTCAGGGGCTTGTTGCAAGCCATCAGTTGGAAAAGAAAGACCGATACACTTCCTGTTATATGTCACGATAAATTAAAAAACCCCAACTCTGGCACGGTAGCTGTTTGTTTGAAAGTCATCAAAAAACCACGACAGCGACAGGCAAGTAGTATCATAAAATGTTGCCGTTTTGAGTTGTGTGTATGTGTGGAAAAATACGTAGAGGTTTTGCAAGCAATGGTGTCTGCTAAGAGTCGTAAGCCCAGGATTTTATCTCCAGCATCTATAAGGATTAAATAACATTACAAATTGACTGTATTATTGAAATGGGAGCAGTTGTGTATGGTTTGGAGAGCGTTTCAACAACATTTCCTATATGATTGATTTATATATATATAAATTTTTTCCCTCTGTGTTTCCAGTATTACCTGGGATTGTTTGTTTTTATGATTGCCTTGGTTTCTGTGGCAGAAATCCATATATTAATATTAAGCAAACCACAAACATTCCTATAATTGCATCTTTGAAGATGACATCACGTTCTTTTGTCTTTTGAAAAATTGACCAAAATGCAGTTGGAAATCATTACCTTTAAAGCCTTTCAGCCGCAACCAAGGAGTGCTATAAAACGAGTGTAAGCTGCTAACCCGTGGGTGGGTGTGAGGCACGGTAAGCGGGACGATGCTTCAAGCTTTGGCAGGGTTTCAGAGGCCAGGGCATAGCATGAAATGCACCTGCGGGGAGGAACTGAGATCATATGGGTCATTGGTCTACAGCTCTTGCCTTAGGATGCACATGCTTGTTGAAAGAAGATGATATAGATGATATTGTGATGCAGTCGATGGTACGGTCACCTGGAGTCCTTGGAAGATGCTGCCAGTTACAGTGACATTGAGGACCATCTGCCCGAGAGCATGTGCAACTATCTGAGGACAGTTCTATCCCTTGACTTCAAGATTTCATAATTTAAGGAACACAGTTTTCTTCTAGCAGCTCCTTTTTCGTTTCAAGAAAGCATTTGGAAATGTCTGTGAGCATCACAAGCCCTCATTGAGTACAACCTAAGAAGATGAAGCCATAAAGGAAAAGAGGTGCAGTCTTGAGAGACCTGGGCTCTTGATCTCTTTTAATTTGTATTGCTTTGGCAAGAATGTTTGAGGGAAAGGCTGTAGAAGAAGCTGTTTGCAAGGCAGAGGGCAGGATTTAGCGAGGTGTGTCTGGGGGAAGGTGGGAATTTGGAGCTTTTTCTGGGGACAGAGTTGATAATGAAATGTGTTTGTGACTCTTCTAGTTACTGAATCGGGAGTTCCTTGCTGCATTCGGGGTGTTTGATGCCTAATGTTGAGTACGAGGCCCTAAGCTTCTGAAATGAGAAATTTTCTGGCAGATGTTCTGTTCTCCTCCCACCTCCTGGCCCGCAGTGTTGATGAAGAGGAGACAGACAGCACTATAGCCTTGAGATACTCCGTACGTGCGTGATCTCGCTTTGTCACACGAACTTCCTGGTGACATTCTGAGTCTGCGAGCACCGCCCTAGCTCGTACAAACTTGTGTTTACTGTGCGGTTGGTTTTCTTGCTGAGCTGGCCACAAGCATCAGAAATACTCGCCGTTTCCTCTTGGGCAGATCGGAGGGCCAGCGAAGGATCTGACCATCGAAGGAAGTGAAGGATTTTCTTTAGCTGAGGTCGTTGTGTCCCCTGTTATTGACTAGGCTGTGAAGGGTCAGCATCTGCCCATTTGCTGTAGGCTCTTGTCTCCTGTTGAAGTCAGGTGTGTTGCCCAGCAATGCCGGGTGTGTGACCTAAAGGTCTTCTGCTGCTTAGCTGTAGGGAACTGTTCAATAATTTCTTGTCTTAGCTTGTTCCTAGATTGTCCCTTTTTCATTTTTGTTACGTCGCATTGCGCATATAGTCAGTTGATTGTGGGAAGTCAAGAGACAAGTTACTGACCACACCACCTGAAAACATCAGAAAATCAAATCTTTTATCAGAAGACTTTGCAGTAATAATGTGAGACAAAATGATGGCCGTGCATTCTTTAAGCATTTGTGTTGTATTTATTAGGAGACAAATATTAAATATTTGAATTTCAAGAAGTTTGCACTTTATAGCCAGCCAGGTGGCTTGGATTTGAATTCTTGTGGTGGCAAATCTCCAAAACTGAATAGACACAAGATAGTGTGTGTAACTATAGCCCCTCTGTGTTGCAGGGTCGTTCCCCAAATGGCTTCACTTAATCAAAGATTTCACTCTTTCCTCCACAGAATCTTAAAGGCAATGTAAAAATACAAGATTTTTATTCACATTCCAACATTTGCTTTTAATGGGGTTCAGCTCTGATCAAAACTCATGGCTCCTCTCTACCAAGAAGTCTTATTTTGTGACCACAACACAGATGCTTTAAACACGGTATCAGGTGTTATTGGGTTTGGCCTGGGCTTTCTAAGCAGGCTACAACATAACACAAGACAATTGTAATATAAACCTTAATTAAGGTGTTGCGTGTGCTTTTTCCAAGTTCAGTTTTGATGGCACAATGATGCCCACAAGGGTATGCGTTGAGCTGTACTTGTGTTACAAAATCACTTGATCATCCAGAACAAGAAAGATCATTGCCTCTGGGAGCAACCAAGGTGATGATGAAGTTGTTGTAACGATTGACAGCATCTCAGGGCTCGGACCATCTACTGTGAGCTTTCGTGCTGGTTTCCCAGCGTGGCCGGTACAGGATTCCACCCGTGCACCGCTCGTGGGCGTGGAGCGTGCCGTTCAGTCCGTTGAAGGAGGCACCAGCACGTCACGACCCAGCCCGAGGTGCCGGGGTGCCAGGCAGCGTCCTCGCGGGCAGGCAGTTCTGAAACCGCGTGTGCGTGGCAAACTCCCTCTTCATGGCCCGGGGCTGGGGCTTCTCTGAGCCTCCTTCTGAAGGCGTTGTTTGGGAAATAATGTCCGTGAGACACAAAGAAGGTGGAAGCAGAGAAGGTTTGATCTGATGTGGGCAGATTACTGGGTTATCTACTTGGTGATAAAACCTCTCCCTGATTTCAAATTCACTATTGAACTAAATATGATCTTACATTTTGCAAGAAATCTTTGAGTGTTTCGAAGCAACAGTGGTTGTGATATTTGATTTTTATCCTTGCACACCCAGGAAAGGTCCTCACTCAATTGTTGGTGCCCTGTTTGTGGGGATTTCCCAACGCACCGTTCAGGTCGCTCGAGGTGGCCGCATTGTGGCTTTGCCGTAGCAGTAGTGCCACGGGGGAGGATGTATTCCTTGAGGTTTCAAGTGTTCAGTTAGCACTTTTAGAAGTGAAAAAATAACACTCCATAAAGTGTTACTTTGCCTTTTTAACTTTTTCCTGTTCTTTTACTAGGAGGAAATAATTAGGTTTAAAAAAAGTAATGAAGGAAATATGGACCTGTTGCCACTCTTTCTGCATGGAGAAAAGAATCCCACTGAAAATATATCAAGAAAGCTTTTTCTTTTTTTTCTGAAACATTTCAGCTAGAATGATAAACAAGATAGTGACGAAATCAACAGGTGTATCTTCATGTAGACCTCCTGTCCATAAACCTGTTGTTTTGATATTGGACTTGATAGAGGATTTCTTTCTGTCTGGTTCTCTGGAGAACTCAAGTGTGTAGAATATGGGAGAACAGATTAAGACGATCTGTATGGTTGAGGGGTGTTCGGACACACGGGTTTTCAGCATTTGTCTTTTGGTGCATTGTGAATGCATTTTGCTTTCTCAGTGATTCAGCAAGTCGCTTTGTAAAGTTTCCAGCTGTATTCACAGCCTGGAGGTTACTCGTATTGCGAAGGCTGACGTACGTAAATTTGGATTGAAACCTACTGAAGTGAAGGTAATGACTGTTAGTCACTGATTGACCTGAGTGATTTGTCATTTCATATCAATGCTCTTACGTGATAGTTGTCATTCTCACAAGGAGTTTCCGTTGTTGTTCTACCAAATTATAAACTCGATACTGATTCCAGTAATGGAATGACATTTTCATTAAACCTGAAGAATTTGGATCTCTTTCTGCTTGGTAAGTTCAGGATTTTGTTTCTCTCTTGGTGAAAAATACTCTGGGTCTTCTGAGAATCAACCGTCTGCTCTCTTGGTGCGTTTGAAGCCTGTCCTTCATAGAAGAAAATTTGAGTTTTTTTGATGGGAAAATGTTGATTTGCCTTTTAAAAAACATGGCATTACAACAACTGCCTTTGTGTCTGAACTCATCGATGGAAGCAGCGTGTGTGGCTTTGGTGAGATGTTGTGCTGTGCTTTGGAAACTGTTGGCTTTGACCGGCTTCAGCTGCTACCCCTTGGTGTTGGCTGGGTCCTTCACTGCTAAGTTAACGAGCTTGATAATATCCGGTATTTTCTCCACATGAAGATATTTATAACTTCATCACTTCATCATCTTTTTGATAAATTGTTCCAGCCATACCCACGTACCAGCCTTTGAAGTACATTTTCGCAGTGAAATATTCTTGACCGTTGCTGACGTGTCGGTGGGTTTTGCAGGGAGGGAGGAAGCGCGGAGTCTGTCGGGTCCTTCAGCACTCACCCAGTGCTCACTAGCCTCGTGTAATGAATAATGACTTTCTGTGCCATTTAATATGCTAAAATGTCCACTTTCCTCCCTCATTCCAGATGGTTTTTCAATATTAAATAGCAGTAGAGTGCAATAGATACAAGATGTGGAATAAAAGGCTCATCCCGGCAGGTACAGTGATATCTGCCCATTGTGATGGAAGATGACTCTGTCTCGTGTCGTGGAGATAAATTCTTGTCTCCACTCCTACCCTCCACCGTTTTTTCCCTGTGAACCAAGCAGTGTTTACATGTTGTTTAGAAAGTTGGGTTCCACCAGAAGGTGATGCTTTTACCCAGAAGATGGTTCCAGCAGGGTCTCCCGTGCTGCAAGACATGTTCCTTAGGTCGGGCTTGTCCCCTGCCCGAGCACCTCAGGGAGGAAGATGTCCTGGTACGATGCTGTGTACGGTTACACAGGAACATGGAAGGACGCGATTTGTTTTCCTTTCACAAGCACTAGGCTCTTTTTTCTTCTCTGCAGTAATGTGATTTGCTCCCATGGACTTACATTTGTGCCACAAAAAAAAATTTACTATTTTTTTTTTTTCATGGTGCTCATGGACATCTCATTGCATTTTATCCCATGAAACATTTATAATTAAGGAATAGCCTTGGTTTTCTCCAGCTCCTTTCAGAGGAGACTGATTTTCTATTTTCATTGATAAGAAATCACAAAAATCTTTGTTTTCGGTGCAAATTGCATTATATTTGACCGTTTTAATTGGTGTTGGGTAGCACGAATGAAGAAAGATGCGAACAACATACAAAACAATGAGATTATGTCCAATCAAGCATGTGAAATTAAAAAAAACCGAGATTAAGGTGTTCATTGCATCCTGAGGCCAGATGTCTGACTTGGACGATGGTGCAGGACGCGTGCCCAGGTACCGGCTATAGGGTGTGGGCTCAGTGTGAACATCAGACCAACCGGGTTCTGTCTGACTGTTAACGAAAGAATTTGTGGAAGTGTTTAAAGCAGCCTTAAGTCTGGCTTATTAGTGTATCTGCCCTGAATTAGTTGGGATAAATGGATGTCTGATCTGCACAAACAAGCTATAAACGACTTGAGCAAGAGGAATATCTCTCTGGATAAAGCCGCATTCCTTCAGTTGCTAGCGTAGCCTGCTATTTTGTTGGAAAGTGCTGTCACTGCAACGGCAAATTCTGTTCTGGAAACTGTTTAGGTTTTGTGGCATCTGGCAGCATCTTCAATATGAGCCTTCGATTGTATTTGATGGAAATATATCCCAGTTCCATCTGTTCGACATGTGCTTCCTACCGAAAGCGGGGCACACATGCAAGTTTATTTCCGATGTTCGTAAATAAGGTACCGGCAAAACCCACAGCATCAAGCCAGACCCTTCTGGAACGGATTTTAACATCTTCACCACAGGAAGCAATTGAGCCTCCTCCTTACCCCCCTTTATTTTTCCCGCCAAGCCGCCCACATGCACATTGTGCGTTAGGCTTTGGGGATGCTTTTGAAAGCCTTCTGTAATTTTCTTTGCAAAACCAAATGAAAACGGATCATGATGGTGACTTTGAAGAAAATAGGAAAATTGCTGATGACCCTGCAGCTGTCCAGTTGTGTTTGCAGTACACATGGGAGTACTGAAAATAGTCTGATGAAGAAATGTCGACCGTGGGCCCTCAGGAGTACGGAAGGCAGAGGTAAAGGCTCGGAGCAGCAGCAGAGCTGGCCGGGGCACTGGCAGGTTTTGGTGCATCAGGAGGAGGCAGTGTGAACGGGCTGCGGAGAGATCTGCCTCCCGGACCTCCCTGTGCCCTCCTGCGCCTATAGCGGTCCTCACCGCAGCTTAGACAGATAACGGCATTTCCCTGTTTCCTCCTGTGCCTCTCCTTACCGTGCCTGGAACAGCCTCTGGCCAGGCGGGCGGCAGGGCTCCAGCTCACCGTGGGTGCGGCAATCGGAGGCGTTGGCTTCCACAGCGTTGCTTTCGGTAGTTGGTGTGCAGTCTTGATTGTCACATAATAATGATCATTCTGGGACGTTTTTCTGTTGTGAAGCCAGTGGAGAAGCTTGTTTTAACAAACTAAACTGGGGCTCCCCCCAGTTTGTGACCCAGGGTCCCCTCGCCAGCACGCTCCTCGCTCCCAAGGGATGCTCAGAACTTCAGGGCTCCAGCAGTTCCGGCTAATTCACGTGTTAAAGAAATGGTGATTTTTTTTTTTTCTTATCCTGCAAGCGTTTGGATTGCTCTGTGACAAACAGATGGGCAGTGATGGGCATCGGGGCGAGTGCAGAAGCACCTCGGTGAAAGACGGGTAGTTTGTGCTTCCAGATAAGAACAGAGGTGGTGTTGAACCCACGCTCGTAAAGCTTTTTTTTTTTTTTTTTTTTTTTTTT
>WKFP01013928.1:36882-48967 GCA_011057875.1 Pterocles orientalis
AAATCCAGGTTCTGTGTGTTTTTCTGGAAACTGAAAATTCGTATACCGGCGGGCGGTCCCGAGGAGTGCTCTTCTCTCCAGCAGGCAGGATGCTATGGTGTGAAAATGAAACGCTTCCTCTGCAATGGTCTGGGGGAGTACCAAACATGTATCTCAATACGAGTGAAAAAGCAAGTGTGAGAGAGAGATTAGCATTTGTGAGTATTTTGGAAGTTCATTTCAATCAGTGTTTGCTTTGAAGCAAAATTTGTGTTGCTTGTAGATAAACAGTGTGTTTGGTGTAAGCGTCTCAAAGGTGGCTCAGTTACAAATTTCGTTCCGACTGCTTGAAACGTACTTAAAACTGCAGTTCTTGGAGTCAGCAGAGCCTGTTTGTTCACCACTCTGCAGGTTTTGAACAGGGAAAAAAAAAGGAAAAGCAAAGCAAAGCATACTTTTCATGTGCCCAGTCTGGTGTCTTTATCTAGGAAACAATTTTCACTGTGAACAGCAAAATCGTAGAACTGTGGAGTGCAGTGAGCTGTCTGACGGAGAACATGATCATTTACAGTTTAATGATGAACTTCAAAAGGAAGGGAACCTAAATTTCACCAAATCAATATCTGTTTATTTGTACTTAAAACAGCGTGGCGGACCTCGACCAGCTGCCCTTTTTACCCAGTTTTGCCCAGGTAGAAGAGATCGTAATGGCTTTTGACCAGTGTCTTGTAAGAAGGGATGTGTTTTTCCCTTTACGAGACAGAGAAAATTGTTTTGCGACATGCCATAAGCACTTTGCCTCAGTGCTGGGAGCGAACGTCTCTTCAGGCACGTTGCTCGTGGGGTCACTGTGTTTCTGCGCTGCTCGAGCCGTGGCTCTTGGCAGCGCGTGAGAACTCTACCCTACTTTGCTTCCGCAGAGCCTGCAGGCTGTTTCGTAGATCGAGGTAGCCCTCTCATGCTTAATTGTTTTATTGTTTTCTATTTTTAAGATGTGCAGTCAGCATTGTTGTTCCAATGACCTTTTTCAATTTGGGTGTTCTGGATCGTGAGCTGCAACATACGAAAACAAACGCTCGAGAGTCAGATCTGCCTTACTGGAATTCTTCTAAGCATGTGTGTTGGCGTGTATGCTCCTGACAACTATGTAAGTGTCCCACAAACGCCAAATAAAACAATACAAGAGAAAACAGATTGTTCAGCTGAAACACCCAAGGTAAAGCAGTCCTCCCTCCTCCTTGGCTTGAAAAATAAGTCAAAGGAGAGACCCAGCATCTGATCTTTTTAATTAGGTTGGCTGGTTTTCTTGCGAGGTCTGTGAACATTCCTTGACGTCCAAGTTACCTATTTTTCACATCACTGCCACTGGAAGGGCCACAGTTTGCACTGTGAGTATTTACGTCTCTGGAAAACGTATTGTAGTGTTTAATGAATGTCAGCTTGTGGACTCGTAAACGTTTTAGCACTTAGAGGGCCTTGGATCCGGTCACCACAGAACGGGGGATTCCAGAAACATTATTGTTAGCGACCTTGGGTTTGCCTTGCCCGTGTTTGTGTTTTGTCAACAAACGTTGTCCATGAGCGCTTCTGGTGATACCTGCATTCTTAAAATTAGAGATCAGCTCTTCTTCTGCGTTCTGCGATCACCTCCGCGAGGAGGGAGCTGGCTGTCGGCTCGTGTTCTCTAACGTGGTGATGGGCTTTCGCCAGGAGGTTGAGAAAAGAGCCTGGAAGCTGATACGCGCGCGTCGCGGGCAAAGGTCCTCGTCGTGATAACCCGCAGCGGTGAGTGCTATCTGCGGTGCAGGCTTACAGCAGTAGGTGATCAAATAAACAACTCCAGCCAAAGAACATAATCTAAACTAATGGAGATAATTGTTCTGTTGTTCAAGAATAGAAAAAAACAGTAGTGCAGGTTCCGTGGATTGTGGTGGGTTTTGTTGCTCAACAAGAGCAGAGCTTGAAGGAGCTCTTGTCTAATCCCCTGGCCAGGGAGCACGAGGCTGGTACCATGGACTGTTTTTCTTTCCTATAGAAAGTGGTCTCTCTTTTCCTTTTTTTTTTTTGTTGTTTGTTTTTTTTTTGTTTTTTTTTGTTTTGTGTTTTTTTTTGTTTTTTTTTTGTTTGTTTGTTTTTTTTAAATAGAAGCAAACTTGTAGGTTGCTTCAGGTGATGAAGGGTTATGGTCCTCCCTGTCTGGTGTCATTGCAGTTTGAAGACTCTCTGTATTGTTTCATTGAACTTAGAGAAAGATGGCACCATGCAGTAAAAATCTGTCGTACGTGTGTCCTTGCGCATCAGTCCTGATCCACTGCCTTCGGTCTTCCTTTAACTTGCCCTGGCTGCGGCTGCTAGGTGAGCCAGAGTGCTTTCTTTGCTAAGCTCTACTAGGATATTGATGGATGTTGGCTACCCTTGTGTTTAGGTATTTTTTAGTTTTTTGGGTTTTTTGTGGTTTGTTGGGTTTTTTTGTGTTTTTTTTTTTTATTTTTTTTTGGGTGAACCTCGCATCCTGTTTGATGCGAGCGAGCTGAAAGGGACAAGTATACTTGCAGGGTTAGGTCAGGAAAGGAGGAAGGGATGAGAACAGGAATTAGTAGATCTCCAGAGCCAGGCTGACACCCCCAAGGTGGGCTGCAGAACCAGCGCCCGACGTGGAGGCGATGCGTTTCCTCAGCCTCGCAGAGGAGGCTGGCTGGTCGGCCAGGCTTCCACTTGGGGTGACCGGACATGAACGAGCCACGTCACTCCGGTGTCCGAAGGCTTCCCAAAGCCTTTTCGGATGCTGTGCCTCTTGTGGGGTCACAGATGGCGTTACTGCGTTTGGCCACATTGAGCTGGACGAGGGGAGCCATCCCAGCCTTTCGGGATGGAAACCAGGGAAACAGCAAATCGAGCTCGTGCCGCGTGTTTGTGGCAGAACAAGGTGGTGAGCTCCGATCTTCCCAGTCCCAGCCTGGTCCCGAGGGTCTGATCTGGTTCTGTAGTCTCTGCGTACATCACGTAGGGAAAACAAACACACCTCTGATGTCCGGGATCAGTGCTCAAGCGCCAGTCCTGCCTCAGGGCACGATGCTCGGGGTGTGTGGCACTGGGAGGTTGAAACTGAAAATGTTTTAAAATAAAAACTAGGTTTCCTTAGATGAAGGAGAAGCTTTGGGACTGAGTTGGTGTGCTTGTCTGTCTCCCCACGACTCCTGGGGCGGGTGTTTGCCCAGCACAGCTGCTTTGCAGGAGGAGGAGAGAGGCTGCGTTCCAGTCCGGCTTTCTGCTGACCCGGAACAAGGAGCGGGGTGCTGGAAGAATGGCAGCGTGACTGTTAGATGTTCTTCCCATTATCTCAGTTTGATAGAAAGCATTCCTCAGGTCAGCAGGGCTCGCTAAAAGTTAAAACTACATTGTTCTGTTTTCCGCTGTGACTCCAGTGCTCGCAGGAAAAGCCCCCGTGGTAGAAGATTTAAGAAAATAAAGCAAACGAAGCCCTAGGGAACCATAACAAAATGGAAAAAAGCAGCGTAGACTGTGGAAATAAGAATTAAGGAGCTCTAACCCAAATTCAAAAAGATCTTTCCTCCCTTCTGCTTTGCTAACACCTATCAGTGATGACCATAAAAGCATCCTGCAAGCAAAAGGCATCGGCACCGGGCGCGTGAGAAGGGCGCCTGGGATGGGGGAAGATTGCAGGAGAGCAGGTGGGAAGGAACAAGATAGTGTGTAAATGCATGTTTTCATAAGTGAGCATCGTAAAGAATTGTATTTATGGAATTAAATCCAGCAATGAGTATTTAATAGCGTTAACATCACTAGGAGTGTCTGTACTCAAATTTAAGTTCCTCTAGAAAAGCATCCCTTTTATTTCTTGCTTTCGGTGTTGTTTCCTTTGAAGGACACTGTAGTGAGAGCGTTACTCGTTTCGATGCTTCCTCTTCCGTGTGTGCAGGAAAAGCATATCTTTAGGAGGGAAGAAGTTAATACAGAAATCAGTATTTAAGACAATAACTAGTTATGGAGCATCTGGTTGGTGAGAGTAATGACATGTTTGGAGAGACATCGTGTGTTACCTTTGGATGCGTTCGCGTGGCTCAGATCCCCATTTGAAAATGGGAAGAGTGGGGCTTTCCCTTCTGAGCATCCTTCAGAAGGTGTGCTGAGGCACGAACTGAACGGTCCGAGTAGTTTCGGGAGTGCGTGAAGGTCACGGTTACGTGTGTGATGCTGGAGATGCACAGATTTGTGCCAACGATGAAATATTCTGCCCGGTCCTTTTCCAGGGCTGCCGTAACCTGCAAGCGGGTATGGAAAAGCAAAGGCATTCTTGGCATGTTTTCAGCACTGGTGTGTGGTTTCAACTCCTCTAGCTTTGTGAAGGACCCCATCCAGAGTTGAGGAAGTAATTTTATTTTTTTTTTAAATTGATTTAAACACAATTTTGAGGTGATGGCAAGTTAAGGAGCCCTGTTAGGCAGGAGCAGCGTTCGGTGGGTGCTGGAGGGTTCCTCGCCGCTACTCTTTGCTTGGAGAACTCCCTCCGCTCGCCTGGGAGGAGGCTGGAGCAAACGTTTGCGTGGCCTCGGTGAATTCCCAACTAGTCACACCCCAAAGTTTCCGCCCGTTTGCGTGTGGGGGACTTTGGTGGAGTGGAATGCCATGATCTTTGCTTCCCGGTCTCTTGCTCCGGTGGTGGACTGGTGTGGGGAGGATGCACGTGCTGCTGTGGCGGGAGAGAAGAGTCTCCGTCCTTTCTGAAAGGATGGGCGAGGAGCAAGCGCTCGCACGGGGAACGCTGCGTCTTCCCAGTGTGGCCTTGGGTGAGAACCACGTGTAACTGGAACTCTTAAAAACCAATTCGTTGCACACTTACGTCGCCAGCAGCTTGCAATTCTTTATGTAGGGTTTACACTGAAAGGAGCCTGGTTTGAAGCAGTCTTGAGAATATTCCTGTGACCTTCCGTGCTGTTTGAACTACCCAAGAGGAACATCTCCCTTCAGGGGAACGGGTACACTTCTGCATGGGCAAGCCTGGAGAGGAGGGACGGACCTCTGAGCGGGGATGGGGAGGAGGACGCACATCCCAAGGGACTGGGAAGTGAAAGAACAAGACCCAAAGAAATAACGCAGTCATGCCCTACATGGAGGAGTGAACCCTTGCCAGTTAAAAAAAAGTGGAAAGTCTACCAAGTAGCTCTTTGTTCCTACCTCAGGAAAGAGGAACGTTTGCTTAGGTGCTAGGGGATGCTCCCAGAGCCGGGAGTTGAGAGTTCAGGCTTTGAAAGTTAAGCATCATTCTGTCCAACACTCTTCTTGTTTTCTAGACTTCTGAAGGTTTAGCTCAGAATAGCCGGAGTCTACTTCTGCTTGCTTTGTGATTCAAATTCAGCAATGATACCTTCTGTTCTTTATCCAGTAACAGAATGTATAGTGGCAGTATATGGTGTATAGTGGCAGTATATGGTGTATAGTGGCAGTATATGGTGTATAGTGGCAGTATATGGTGTATAGTGGCAGTATATGGTGTATAGTGGCAGTATATGGTGTATAGTGGCAGTATATGGTGTATAGTGGCAGTATATGGTGTATAGTGACAGTATGTATTTAGATCAGGAGATTTCAAAGAGGTTGAGAGTACGTACGTGTGATACAGAGGACACAGCTCAGGTTTTGTGTCTGAGCTCACTGGTCCCAGATTTTTTTTTTTTTTATACTTTTGGACCATTAGGGACATTGGTGTGGGAGTAAAGTGATGTTGATTTATTTCTAAAAATGTTTCCTAAGTGAACAAATGTTTTGTACATTTCTCAGATATGACTCAAGAATAATTTTGCTTGATTTTTTTTCTGGGGGGGGGAATGAGGGGGTCTCTTCTGTCCACCCCCCCTCTTTATCATGAAAAAGCAACCAGTTAATACTGGGCTCTGCTCCCAGTGATCTTGCTTCTGTATCACTTTGACCATGATCTGTTGAATTACTGATGCTTTATTCAACCGTAATATTGATGTTGATGTTTTTTCTTGGGGGCTATAATAGAATGAATTTGTTTTGGTGAAATTCAGACTTTTTTTTTTAATATATTTTGTAGCTTTTGAAGCGTCTTCTACAGACGTGAGAATAGTGTGTAGAAAATACACGTCAGGTGGTTGGAGTTATCTCAGGGCTTGCGCAAAGCTGCTGCCCTGCACCTGTGATGCACCCGAGGTATTTTAACGCCGTGTTTTAACGCGCCGTGGTTTTTGAGCTAGACAGGGCCACCCAGTGATACCTCCTATTTTTACAGAAACAGTGCAGCTTGAATTCAGGCGTGGCTCAGTGTGTTCTAATGCAGAAGTGAAAAAAGCGGTTTTATACGTCTTAGCGCTCTGAAAGTGGGTCAGTGGTTATTTTGCTGGTGACTGGAGAATGGGGGGGAGGCAGTTTTTAAGGAAAGATGAAGAGACTAGCAAAGTCTCTTATTGAAACATAACTTTTAAGTGGACAGAACCACGTAATCTTTCGGGAACCCAACCAACCCTTCTTCAGGTTGAAAACAGGAGCCACAAACTTAGTGAAGTTGTCTGGGACAGTTGTTACACATGGACTCACTGTTGATTTAGGATCAAAATCTGCCAGAGAAAGGAACCTAGAATTCTTAAATGGACAGGAGAAGGAAAATTGGATGCTCTGTTTTTTGATACTTCTTTATATCCAATTAACTGAAGTGTTTTAATCCATATGTTAATTTAATTTTTTATTTTCACGGGGCAGCAGATGCATTTCTGAAACAGCTTCGAACTCAAGTGCTTCTGGATACAGCTGGTCAAGTGGCCAGAGGTTGACCTGGTGGCTCTGTATCAGAGTTTTGAAGTTTAGATGTAGGCTTCTCACTCCCTTTAAAGCCATTAAGGCGTGTCTGTATTTACAGAAAATACCAAAGGGAGCTTTTCAGGCTTCACGGTTCAGTGTACGCTTGACACACAGATCTTCAGCGATGCTCTGTTCTGTCTGCTTAGATAGACAGGTGCTGCTGCTTTTTATTGAAATACGTCGAGATAGAGGAGGGATGTGATAATCCTTCCCCTTTCGGGTGGATCTGTGCTGAACTCAGACGCTGGTTTGCCCCGGGTTTCCCGACAGCGCTTTCCGGGCAGCGTTCGCTGCTCCAGGCGGCAGAAGGAGAAAAGTTCCCCGTGAAGCCACTCCGGTGATGGGTTTCGGGAGTTTCCATTTCTTGTGCCGGCAAAGTGTCCTGCAGCGAGTGCCGTGGCCCCTGCAGGGGGAAAAGGGCTTTGGGTTGGGCTGCGAGGCTTGTAGAAACCGTTTTAAAGAATCCCGTTCTAGTTGAGGGGTTTGTCCGATATTCGGTGCTTTTGTCCATCTGACGTGTGTCTGGTTTTCAGTGACCGAGTTCTAGGGTACTGTGTCCAAAGGCTGATGAGTGATTTTTAGTGTATGGTGTCCTTGTGTGGTGTGGTTTTTTTTTTTCCTCCAGTTTTTGTGGAGCAAAATTGCTTTTTCTTTTAATGTTTTGTGCTTAAGGATAAAGAAACTGTATTTACCCTACGAGCAGCAGGTCATTTGATTAGTTGCTGGCTGAGGAATAAGATATTAAATCTGTTCAAGTTTGTATTAGTACACTGTGAAAATTTGTTATTTTTATGCAAACGTGACTTTGGCCATCATTCTGGATTTATAAAATAAGCATTTAGATTACTCCTGATACATAACTGGAAAGGGGTGTTGGTCGCAGTCACCTTTTGATAACCTGCTGATATCCATCTGCAGCAGCGATGGGTTTTGGTGGGTGCTGTAAGGGGATGGAAAAGCGAACAGGCAACGGCAGTAGACAGAGTAGCTCCAGTTGGGTGAGGACTGTCTCCTCATTAACCCAACAGTGAACCCAAAGCCTGTGGTGATCACTATCACTACTGATTGTACCTTTTTTTTTCTCCTAGGTCACTGGCAAGTGTAGGAAAAGAACTGAAAGATAACTTTTTGCGGGCCCTGGCGGAAAGAGAAGAAGCCAATCGTTCGGGAAAAATTTCTGTGAGTACTTGTGAGATCACAGTCTTCTTAACAGCTTGAAAATGAATCTGACTAGCAAAACGAGTTATTTTACAGGAAAACTTCAGGTGGAACATTTGAAAAAGATTGATTGAGGAGAGATTCATTGAAACGTAGAAATTTGTTGGTGTTTTTTTTTTTTTAAATAAGCAAAGCTCATGAAAACGCCGCCCAGGAATCTGTAAAAGGTAAGTGATGAGCTGAAGGACGCAAGAGGAAAAACTTCAATAGAAGCATTTTGTAAGAAGTTGTAGATTCCCATCTTGAAAAGTTCATGTGTGCTTTAGACAGAGGAAGATGCAGCCTGGTTGTTAGGAGAATCTCTTTGAGCCTCATTGACGTGGGTGCTGTGGGAATTTCTCTGCTGGGTTCTGGAGACGTGCTTGATGCGTCTGACATGGGGAGCAGTTACGAACACAGCCCCGTGCCTCCTGACTCGTCCGGCTCGTACGCGCTGGCAGAGCTGTCTGTGCCGTGCTGGGCAGGGTGATGCTGGCCGAGGCTGCTCGGGGATCTCCTGGTTTGTCCGTCGTTCCCCAGGCTGATGTGGGTGTGCTTGGGGGGCAGTGTCACTGAGGTTTAAATGGCCACTTGTCAATATCCTGCAGTTTAAAGGGAGGGTGGTCCTACGTACTTGGCTTTTTGATAGCTTTGGTTTTGCACACAGAGGAGTTCGTGCCCGCCTGCCGTACAAGGGCTTCGTGATTGAAGTGCAATCTGCTTCCATTTAACTTAATAACTGAAAATGAGCCTGGAGTTGTCATCCTGGCCTTGCTGCTGTGCTTAGATAGGGCAGAGCTGTTCCTTGCCTTCTTCGTGGCGTGGCAGGAATGTGGGTTTCGGGATGTTGGATTGCCTCTCGTGTTGAAGAAAAATAATGGAAGTGACTGGAAAGGCAGGGCTGGGCACGCTGGAAGGCGGGAGCGATTGCGATCTTATTTCATGGTTCTGTATGCTTAGGGAGCTCGTCAAGCATACACAAATGATTATTTTTTTTTCCTTCAATTCTCCTAATAGAAGTAAAAGCGTAACTCCCTCCCTCCTTCCCTCCGTCGTATAATTCTCAGGTCAATATTTATTTTTTTTATGGGTAATTATCCTCCAGCATTTGCAGAGGAAATGCTGCACGAAGTGTGCTTCCAGAACACAAGTGGACAGGCTTTCCACGGAGCTTCGAGCACCGTGTGGTTCCAGCTGGCTGACAAATATCCTCGTAACTGTGCTTCCTGGGGTATTTAGGGGTTCCTATGGGAGAAATGTGGCACAGAAGGTTAAATGCATGGCAGAAATGAGACAGAGTGAACGATGCTGGGATGGTTTAGCCTTGGAAATGGAAGCACTCTAGGGCGAATATACGGAACAAGTCACAATGTTAAAAAGAAAACAAAAAAACCCCCAGTTGTTAATGGTAGCACATTAATCTTGTGATTCCCCTCCTGGCTGTGGTTTCAGAGCATCCCATGGGGAAATGCAGTTTGTTGGCTTTACGGACGGGGGCACTGCGGCGTTGCCCAGAACCCGTGTCGGCGCAGGGAAGAGCCGTCGCCCCGCTGGCACTCCCCGGGCAGGGCTGGGTCCCGGCACCGAGCTCCCTGCAGATGGATCCCGGGTGCCCTAGCTCAGGAGACAACACCTCGGTGTCCTCGCTGTGCTGGTGGATGCTTTGTGGTGTTGGGGACACTGCAGGAGCGTTAGTTGAACGCCTGGAACTGGATCCAGTGGAGGGTCCTGGGAACTCCTGGAGCTTCTGTTGGAGATTCCCCTGTTTGGGTGAAACTTAACCCTGAGAAACCTGGGCAGGAAAGGGAAGGCAGAATAGGTTCATATGCGTCAAATTATTTTCTTTTAAATTCCTTGTGTTTGCTAAACCCAAATTGTAGCAACAAAGAACTTTTTTTGAGGGGGGGGGATTTTTTTTGTTTGTTTCCTTTTTCTGATGCTCTGAGGCACATCTTTATACGTTGGAGCTGGTTTGGTTCCCTCTCTGCTCTTACGCCGTATAACCTTACGCTGCTGCGGCAGAGGATGCTGAAGCGAGCAAGCAGGAGCCCCCGCAGCTGTGCTAAGCAGAGCTTGGGTTCACAAAAGAGCTGGTAAGATTTTAGCACTCTGGCTGTCGAGTTAAGATAAAGGTAGATAACTTACGGGGTAGCCTTTAACATGAAAATAAAAAATAAATAGTAAGGGTCCTATCAGAATGATGAAGACAGCTGGTCCCAGTTCCCAGGCTGCAGGGATACAATTTCTGGGCCCCCAGAACAGCCTCTGGTTGTGTATCGGAGGTTTTTGGAGCAGCGAGTGTTGTTACCAGCTATTCAGTGCATACCTGGATGTAACGAGGTTTGCCAAGAGCGGAATTTCAGCCTCGGCTCTGACTCTCCTGCAGTTTGCTAGTTTACAGGAGACCCCGTAATGTTTCCTTAGTGCACTTTAGTGTGGGAATGCATTTCAAATGGTGTTTCAGGACGTAAACCCCTTGGCTGCAGCCATACGTGCACACCAAAGACCGCCAGCGACGAGGTTATTCCCGCGTGAAGCCACCTCTGTTCCCGCTGTGGCCGTACACCGCTGTGGCATTGTCGGGGCTGCCCTGGGGCTCCGAGACCCTGCGTGCTGGCTGCAGGGGAGGTGAGCCCACCCGGAGAAAACTTCCTGTTCGGAAAGCTCAAGCTGCTGCCGAGCAGCACGTCCACTGCAGGATCCTGCCTGTGCTTGGTGTGAGAGCCGCTGGGATGGCATCTAAACCTGCTCCTGTTGAGCTGAAGGCAGCGCAAGCCCTGGGACTGCCTTCCAGCTCACCCGAGTTGCCCTAATAAGATGCATGAGGTCGAAGATTGTTTTAAAAACCGAGTGGGGCTGTGGGGTAAGGGACCAGCTGAGTGCTGATGGATTTTGGCAGTACTGGTGAGTTCTCCAGGTCCTCGTGAATTCACCTGAAATCCAGAGCAAGTCTTGTGACCAGATGAACTTGGCAGGCAGACAGCTCTCTGCTGTGTATGTGCACTCTAGCCCTCACCTCTGCTCTGGTATGCGTTAGATGTTGCTTGTTTATCCAAGGCGATAGAGGGCTCCATGGATATCGTAGTTGGTATTTACAGAAGCCTTAGGGAGTTACGCAATGCTCGGGAACTCCTTTCTGTGTCCCAGAGCAAGCCTCTCGGTTACTGTATGAATACCTTGAGGCTGGTCTCTTGGGAGAGAGGCTTGGCGTAACGGGGCAGGGAGGAAGGCTGCAGCTGATGAACCTGCAAGCTTGGGTTTGGATTTCGTGGCTGTCGGAACAAGTCGTAGTTGCGTTCTCCCAGGCGTCAGTGCCAGCATCACAAGTGTTCAGGAGCTTCAAATAATCAGGTGGAATCTGCCGATGGAAATTAGGGACACTAGTAAGCTGAGAATTCATCCCTTCACCCCTGTTCCACTGACTGGGGGGGAAAAGGTTCCCTCTCCCCCAAAAGCCCAAGAAACCACAACCCAAAACCCCGATGTTCCTGTCTTCACTCTTGTAGGACCTACAGCCAGGAGACCAGATGAAATTCGTGCCTAGAGGAATGGAATTTAGTTTTCTCTGCACTGAGTGGCTGTGAAAGCAGGTGTCTGGGTTTTTTTTGACTTTAGGATGTGTGTTAGTGAAGCTGTATGAAAGCACCGGTCACAACTTGTTCCTTTAGAGCCGCTCAAAGAAACGACTGTAGCTGACTCAGAAAAACCCGTGAATTAGGCACGTTCTGATGTACCTGTTCCTGCACTCGAAGCTCGGTGAAGCGTAAGATTGTGGTGTTTGTGACCGACAATACTGTGCTGACACGATCGTTTTCCCCTTTACTGTTCCCCAGCCTCTGGGAAGGGTTCCCTCAAGAAAAAGAGGGTATTACAGAAATGTTTATTTGCCTTTTACCTGAACTCATGTTGGTCTGTTTAACAAATCCCTATGGAAATTACGTGAGTCATGCAGGTAATCGTAACTTAATTTCAAACAAATCACTTCTGCCCTTGAAACACAAAATTATATATATATATATATATATATAATCACATGCCATTTCATTGGAGAGAAAGTAGCATGTAAGAAATT
>WKFP01013928.1:56197-78278 GCA_011057875.1 Pterocles orientalis
CCACCTCCTGGCCCGCAGTGTTGATGAAGAGGAGACAGACAGCACTATAGCCTTGAGATACTCCGTACGTGCGTGATCTCGCTTTGTCACACGAACTTCCTGGTGACATTCTGAGTCTGCGAGCACTGCCCTAGCTCGTACAAACTTGTGTTTACTGGGCGGTTGGTTTTCTTGCTGAGCTGGCCGCAAGCATCAGAAATACTCGCCGTTTCCTCTTGGGCAGATCGGAGGGCCAGCGAAGGGTCTGACCAGCGAAGGAAGTGAAGGATTTTCTTTAGCTGAGGTCCTTGTGCCCCCTGTTATTGACTAGGCTGTGAAGGGTCAGCATCTGCCCGTTTGCTGTAGGCTCTTGTCTCCTGTTGAAGTCAGGTGTGTTGCCCAGCAATGCCGGGTGTGTGACCGAAAGGTCTTCTGCTGCTTAGCTGTAGGGAACTGTTCAATAATTTCTTGTCTTAGCTTGTTCCTAGATTGTCACTTTTTCACTTTTGTTACGTCGCATTGCGCATATAGTCAGTTGATTGTGGGAAGTCAAGAGACAAGTTACTGACCACACCACCTGAAAACATCAGAAAATCAAATCTTTTATCAGAAGACTTTGCAGTAATAATGTGAGACAAAATGATGGCCGTGCATTCTTTAAGCATTTGTGTTGTATTTATTAGGAGACAAATATTAAATATTTGAATTTCAAGAGGTTTGCAGTTTATAGCTTGGATTTGAATTCTTGTGGTGGCAGATCTCCAAAACTGAATAGATACAAGATAGTGTGTGTAACTATAGCCCCTCTGTGTTGCAGGGTCGTTCCCCAAATGGCTTCACTTAATCAAAGATTTCACTCTTTCCTCCACAGAATCTTAAAGGCAATGTAAAAATACAAGATTTTTATTCACATTCCAACATTTGCTTTTAATGGGGTTCAGCTCTGATCAAAACTCATGGCTCCTCTCTACCAAGAAGTCTTATTTTGTGACCACAACACAGATGCTTTAAACACGGTATCAGGTGTTATTGGGTTTGGCCTGGGCTTTCTAAGCAGGCTACAACATAACACACAAGACAATTGTAATATAAAGCTTAATTAAGGCGTTGCGTGTGCTTTTTCCAAGTTCAGTTTTGATGGCACAATGATGCCCGCAAGGGTATGCATTGAGCTGTATTTGTGTTACGAAATAATTGGATCATCCAGAAGAAGAAAGATCATTGCCTCTGGGAGCAGCCAAGGTGATGATGAGGTTGTTGTAACGATAGACAGCATCTCAGGGCTCGGACCATCTACTGTGGGCTTTCGTGCTGGTTTCCCAGCGTGGCCGGTACAGGATTCCACCCGTGCACCGCTCGTGGGCGTGGAGAGTGCCGTTCAGTCCGTTGAAGGAGGCACCAGCACGTCACGACCCAGCCCGAGGTGCCGGGGTGCCAGGCAGCGTCCTCGCGGGCAGGCAGTTCTGAAACCGCGTGTGCGTGGCAAACTCCCTCTTCATGGCCCGGGGCTGGGGCTTCCTCTGAGCCTCCTTCTGAAGGCGTTGTTTTGGGAAATAATGTCCGTGAGACACAAAGAAGGTGGAAGCAGAGAAGGTTTGATCTGATGTGGGCAGATTACTGGATTATCTACTTGGTGATAAAACCTCTCCCTGATTTCAAATTCACTATTGAACTAAACATGATCTTACATTTTGCAAGAAATCTTTGAGTGTTCTGAAGCAACAGTGGTTGTGATATTTAATTTTTATCCTTGCACACCCAGGAAAGGTCCTCGCTCAATTGTTGGTGCCCTGTTTGTGGGGATTTCCCAACGCACCGTTCAGGTCGCTCGAGGTGGCCGCATTGTGGCTTCGCCGCAGCAGTAGTGCCACGGGGGAGGATGTATTCCTTTAGGTTTCAAGTGTTCAGTTAGCACTTAAAGGTGAAAAGTTACTTTTTAGAAGTGAAAAAATAACACTCCATAAAGTGTTACTTTGCCTTTTTAACTTTTCCTTTTCTTTTACTAGGAGGAAATAATTAGGTTTAAAAAAATAATGAAGGAAATATGGACCTTTTGCCACTCTTTCTGCATGGAGAAAGAGTCCCAATGAAAGTATATTAAGAAAGCTTTTTCTTTTTTTTCTGAAACATTTCAGCTAGAATGATAAACAAGATAGTGACGAAATCAACAGGTGTATCTTCATGTAGACCTCCTGTCTTGATAGAGGATTTCTTTCTGTCTGGTTCTCTGGAGAACTCAGTGTGTAGGACATGGGAGAACAGATTATAGACAATCTGTATGGTTGAGGGGTGTTCGGACACACGGGTTTTCAGCATTTATCTTTTGGTGCATTGTGAATGCATTTTGCTTTCTCAGTGATTCAGCAAGTCGCTTTGTAAAGTTTCCAGCTGTATTCACAGCCTGGAGGTTACTCGTATTGCGAAGGCTGACGTACGTAAATTTGGATTGCAACCTGCTGAAGCTGATGACTGTTAGTCACTGATTGACCTGACTGATTTGTCATTTCATACCAGTGCTCTTACGTGATAGTTGTCATTCTCACAAGGAGTTTCCGTTGTTGTTCTACCAAATTATAAACTCGGTACTGATTCCAGTAATGGAATGACATTTTCATTAAACCTGAAGAATTTGGATCTCTTTCTGCTTGGTAAGTTCAGGAATTATTTTCTCTGTTGGTGAAAAATACTCTGAGTCTTCTGAGAATCAACCGTCTGCTCTCTTGGTGCGTTTGAACCCTGTCCTTCATAGAAGAAAATTTGAGTTTTTTTGATGGGAAAATGTTGATTTGTCTTTTAAAAAACATGGCATTAAACCAACTGCCTTTGTGTCTAAACTCATCGATGGAAGCAGCGTGTGTGGCTTTGGTGAGATGTTGCGCTGTGCTTTGGAAACTGTTGGCTTTGACCGGCTTCAGCTGCTACCCCTTGGTGTTGGCTGGGTCCTTCCCTGATAAATTAACGAGCTTGATAATATCCGGTATTTTCTCCACGTGAAGATATTTATACCTTCATCACTTCATCATCTTCTTGGTAAATTGTTCCAGCCATACCCACGTACCAGCCTTTGAAGTACATTTTTGCAGTGAAATATTCTTGACCGTTGCTGACGTGTCGGTGGGTTTTGCAGGGAGGGAGGAAGCGCGGAGTCTGTCGGGTCCTTCAGCGCTCACCCAGTGCTCACTAGCGTCATGTAATTAATAATGACTTTCTGTGCCATTTATTGTGCTAAAATGTCCACTTTCCTCCCTCATTCCAGATGCTTTTTCAATATTAAATAGTAGTAGAGTGCAATAGTTACAAGATGTGGAATAAAAGGCTCATCCCGGCAGGTACAGTGATATCTGCCCATTGTGATGGAAGATGACTCTGTCTCGTATCATGGAGATAAGTTCTTGTCTCCACTCCTACCCTCCACCGTTTTTTTCCCTGTGAACCAAGCAGTGTTTACATGTTGTTTAGAAAGTTGGGTTCCAGCAGAAAGTGATGCTTTTACCCAGAAGATGGTGCCAGCAGGGTCTCCCGTGCTGCAAGACATGTTCCTTAGGTCAGGCTTGTCCCCTGCCCGAGCGCCTCAGGGAGGAAGATGTCCTGGTACGATGCTGTGTACGGTTACACAGGAACATGGAAGAACGTGGTTTTCCTTTCTCAAGCACTGGGCTCTTTTTTCTTCTCTGCAGTAATGTGATTTGCTCCCATGGACTTACATTTGTGCCACAAAAAAAAATTTACTATTTTTTTTTTCATGGTGCTCATGGACATCTCATTGCATTTTATCCCATGAAACATTTATAATTAAGGAATAGCCTTGGTTTTCTCCAGCTCCTTTCAGAGGAGACTGATTTTTCTATTTGCATTGATAAGAAATCACAAAAATCTTTGTTTTCGGTGCAAATTGCATTATATTTGACCGTTTTAATTGGTGTTGGGTAGCACGAATGAAGAAAGATGCGAACAACATATAAAACAATGAGACTATGTCCAATCAAGCATGTGAAATGAAAAAAAAACGAGATTAAGGTGTTTATTGGATCATGAGGCCAGATGTCAGATGTCTGACTTGGACGATGGTGCAGGACGCGTGCCCAGGTACCGGCTATAGGGTGTGGGCTCAGTGTGAACGTCAGACCAACCGGGTTCTGTCTGACTGTTCGTTAACGAAAGAATTTGTGGAAGTATTTAAAGCAGCCTTAAGTCTGGCTTATTAGTGTATCTGCCCTGAATTAGTTGGGATAAATGGATGTCTGATCTGCACAAACAAGTTATAAACGACTTGAGCAAGAGGAATATCTCTCTGGATAAGCCGCATTCCTTCAGTTGCTAGCGTAGCCTGTTATTTTGTTGGAAAGTGCTGTCACTGCAACGGCAAATTCTGTTCTGGAAACTGTTTAGGTTTTGTGGCATCTGGCAGCATCTTCAATATGAGCCTTCGATTGTATTTGATGGAAATATATCCCAGTTCCATCTGTTCGACATGTGCTTCCTACCGAAAGCGGGGCACACATGCAAGTTTATTTCCGATGTTCGTAAATAAGGTACCGGCAAAACCCACAGCATCAAGCCAGACCCTTCTGGAACGGATTTTAACATCTTCACCACAGGAAGCAATTGAGCCTCCTCCTTACCCCCCTTTATTTTTCCCTCCAAGCCGCCCACATGCACATTGTGTGTTAGGCTTTGGGGATGCTTTTGAAAGCCTTCTGTAATTTTCTTTGCAAAACCAAATGAAAACGGATCATGATGGTGACTTTGAAGAAAATAGGAAAATTGCTGATGACCCTGCAGCTGTCCAGTTGTGTTTGCAGTACACATGGGAGTACTGAAAATAGTCTGACGAAGAAATGTCGACCGTGGGCCCTCAGGAGTACGGAAGGCAGAGGCAAAGGCTCGGAGCAGCAGCAGAGCTGGCCGGGGCACTGGCAGGTTTTGGTGCATCAGGAGGAGGCAGTGTGAACGGGCTGCGGAGAGATCTGCCTCCCGGACCATCCTGTGCCCTCCTGCGCCTATAGCGGTCCTCACCGCAGCTTAGACAGATAACGGCATTTCCCTGTTTCCTCCTGTGCCTCTCCTTACCGTGCCTGGAACAGCCTCTGGCCAGGCAGGCGGCAGGGCTCCAGCTCACCGTGGGTGCGGCAATCAGAGGCGTTGGCTTCCACAGCGTTGCTTTCGGTAGTTGGTGTGCAGTCTTGATTGTCACATAATAATGATCGTTCTAGGACGTTTTTCTGTTGTGAAGCCACTGGAGAAGCTTGTTTAAACAAACTAAACCAGGGCTCCCCCCAGTTTGTGACCCAGGGTCCCCTCGCCAGCACGCTCCTCGCTCCCAAGGGATGCTCAGAACTTCAGGGCTCCGGCAGTTCCGGCTAATTCACGTGTTAAAGAAATGGTGATTTTTTTTTTTTTTTCTTATCCTGCAAATGTTTGGATTGCTCTGTGACAGACAGATGGGCAGTGATGGCATCGGGGCGAGTGCAGAAGCACCTCGGTGAAAGACGGGTAGTTTGTGCTTCCAGATAAGAACAGAGGTGGTGTTGAACCCATTCTTGTAAAGCTTTTTTTTTTTTTTTTTTTTTTTGGTGGCATAGTTCTTGTTGTAAAATGATTTCTTAATCTTGCTTTTTGAATTCTGGTGCTCCAGCAAGTGTTAGCCTTTATTTAGTGAAACGGGGCACAGCATATGGTGCGTGTGGGTATTCAGCACTAAGATCTTGGAGCTGATCTTTAAACGATGCAAGATGAGCTGTGGAGTCCTTCCCTCCTGAAGGCACTAAGCCTTGCAAAGCCTCGGAGCTTTACTAGTCAAAACATGAAACTGGCTGTCACCTGGGCAGCATCTAGAACGATTAATTTCATTTATTTATAATAAAATTAGATCTCTTTCAGTAATCATTCCGTGTACTCAAAAGGAATTTCACATTATAACCATATGGGCTAAAGTACATATGCACAAATACTCTGATAGAGCTTCTAATGATTTTTTTTATGAGTAAAAATATTTAGATAGTAAATTTTTAGCTGTCAGCAATTGCAGAGTAAGTTGGCTCAGAAACACGTATTTCATTCTGCCAAAGTGTCGGGTGAATGATATCACAAAGCAGCTGGCCCACGCGTTATGCCAAAGCTGTTCATTAACCTTTAACTTGCAAAAATAGCAGAAAAAGAACCACTGAGGTTTGTCGTCCTGGCTGATTCTTACAACAAATCCAACGGTAACATTTCCATGAAAGGCAGAATCAGGTTCTGAAGCGGAGTTGGGGGGAAGCAGAGGCAGGTTTTGGGAATTGTGAATTATTTTGTCAAACTCTCATAATTTTAAGGCATTTAGGCTACATGTTTTATACGTATGTGGACGATCAGCATCTTTGTACGGTGTGGTCCTCTCCAGGAAATAAACAGAGTTCCTAAATTAAAGATTTGTTGGGAATTCCTCTGGCTGAAGCAGGCTGAAATCCAGGGAAGCTGGATTAGCTCCTTCATCGCTGGCCATGGAGAACTTAGAAAACGTTGTGTAAATTTTCACAATATTTTTGGTTTCACAATATTTTTGGGAAAACAAGCCGATGAAATTGGTTTCATAACGTGCACGTAGTGGAAAGTGTGAGCCAGTCACTGTCGATAACATCATTCTGGTTTTAGATGATGAAGTAGAGCTTCTGTGGAACTTTCTGTTGGAGAATTACCATAAGATGAGGTTTGCTTACTCGGTTTTGAGATAGGATGGGAAGTTTTTACGAATGACTGTGAGAACTTGGGTTCCTTATTTAACATGGTAACCCTCAACTGCCCTGGGCCTTTAGAGAAACTGTGTGCGTTATAATAAAAGTCGCTCACTTTCCGTGAGAGGTATTTGTTTTATTCCCTTTATGCTTTTTTTTGATACCAATTTAAAATTATTTCCTTCCGCTTTTGTGCTTGTTGGTCGTTAGTGCAATGAAGCACTGCAGGCTTTCCCTCGGCTGCACCAGCCGCCCCAGTTCCCGTGTGCGTGGCTGGTGCTTGGGGCTGGCCCGGAGGCGGTCGCTGGGACAGGGCAGCGCATTGACAAGCGCGGGCTGAGCCTCATCTCCCCCTGCGTTTGGAGGTCATCCAGTGACCTGTTCAGCCCCGAGTCCCCAGACTGTTCTGGGGACGTTGGGTTTCCCCATGGCTGCCACGTTGTCCTTGCTTGGTTTGGACGCATCGTTCGTCAACAGTCCTGAGCCTCTTGGTGACAGTCCTGATGTTACAGGGAGTCCTCTTCTTCCTCCGAGGTGGGGGCTTGGTTGTTAAACCTGGAGGACGCGTTTCTTGAAGAAGGGCTTTTTCTTCCTTCGTTCCTTGTGTTTGCTCTGCGAAGGTGATTAACTGCGCCTTTGGATAGCCAACGTCCTTGAAGCTGCTACCCCTGGTTGTGCAGATGTTACTGTAATTGCAGGAGCTGCCTGATGGAGGAGTGGATGCAGATGACAGCTGGCTGGTGTACCACCGCGACTCCGGCTTCTTCTGCTCTCTTCAGCCGGTTTGTTGAGTGAGATGGTATTTCTTAACACGTGGCTCTTAATTTGTGAGATTTCCTGCGCTGGAATGTTCTAAGCTTCTACTCGGGGAAACGTTGTGAGAAGATGTGTATGTTGATAGCTCCAGGATGTCTCGAGCGCCAAGGCTTTGTTGTGTTTGCCGTCTTCCCCCTCTGTAACCTACGGGCTCCAGGCCCCCATTGACGTCGGTTTCATTTCTGTGCCTGGGATTCGCAGATCCCTGCACTCTGAGCCTGCCTCACGATGTTAGTGATCATAATTACTTCTTTTTAGGGTAGGAAGGGAGGCAGCTCGGCTGATATAAGCAGTGATTGTGTCCGTAGCTAGCGTAATACGGAAGCTTCACAGCCGTTCTTCGCACCTCTGGGTCTGCTTTTGTTTTTAGCTTCTTTATCACAGAATCACAGAATTATCAAGGTTGGAAAAGACCTAGAAGATCATCTAGTCCAACCATTAATCATCTAGTCCAACCATTAATCATCTAGTCCAACCATTATTTATGACAGCGTTGATGGATGTAAGACGTGGCCGTGTCCGATGGGAAAAGGGCAAGAGGGTAAACAGGGACAGCGGAAAGTGCCCTTTGGAGTGTGCTGCTGCTTCGGAGGGTCTCTGTGGGTTTGCTGCACCATGGGACAGGTCAGAGAGGTTCACTGGATGGTCAGGTCCATCCAGTGGTAGACGACAGTGTGCTCGTGTCACGTTGTGTGTAACTTGTTCATTGCTTCTGAGCGTTGTGTCTCGGTGACTAGAATAGGGAAGGAGTCTTTTGATCTGGAAATAACGGACAAGTTTGTAAGAAGGGCGATTTACCTTGTAGTGGGTTAACGATGGAGATGCAGTTAGCTTTCATAATGTAAATCAACCTACCGATAGGAGCTTTCGGTAAACCACCAACACAGTCTGTTTAGGAGAAATTTCTTGTTGGTAGGATGCTAAATTTATTACTGAAAGAGTGGGTCGTCTTCAGAAACCTCCAAAGGGAACAGCTGGGTTGGTTAGGCGTGTCTCTGGTCACTGATTGCCCACAGGTGAAGAGGTTTGTCCCCGAGAGCCGTGATTAAGGGCTGACTCCCACCTGCTCTTGGGGGGGTAGGCGAGGTCAGAGACCGGAGCAGCTCTCCTTCCTTTGTTCTGCTTCACGGAGTCGTGTGTTCTCCTTTCTGGGACGTTTGAGACTACTGTGGTCATCTCTTCTGTAAGTTTCAGATAAAAATTCTGCTTGTGGGCTTGTGTTTTCATCTTGCAGTAAAATGGGTTTGGAATGTGGGGACTTCAGAGCACGGTACCGCTGATACCTGCAGTCGGTGCTGTCTTGGCTTTCTCAGTTCTTGTTTATCATTAGAGGTAGGAATTATTTTTTATTTTCTGTTCTGTTAAATCCATGGGGGCACAAATGATTTGGGCTCAGCCTCGGTGAGATTTCCAAGGTAGTTTTAGTGATGGCTGCTGTTGGTTTGTTTAATTCTGGGTTTGTGTGATAAAACAGTTGAAAATTGTATTGTCCCAGAATTTTTCGAGGAAATCCTTAATGAAACTGTTAGCTTGCTTATATGGGTGGGAATATTTTTGCTTTAACCGCTTTAGTACCTGAGGACTCCAAGGTGTTAAATATGAGAACTGTTCAAAAAACATGTTGAAGGAGAGTCGGCAAACTCTTCAGGAGTAGGGCTGTGGCAGCTGTGCAAGGAAAGCTGTTAGAAATCGTGATGAAGACTGGAATTAGAGGGTGTGTGGTGTGTTGGTGAACGAGCAGGATGGTGTTTGTACGGGGAAATCCTGCCTTACGCATGTGTCGGAGTTCTTTGAAGAAAACTGTAAATTAAGGTGTTAGGGTTGACACAGTGTTTTCTGAAGAAGTGGGAAGAAAAACCTGTTTGTATACACCAGCTAAAAGTACACAAATGTTTTTTGCCCTCAGATAAGCCCCTGAGTTCTGTTGACTTACTGACTGAGGATAAAGGGAGGGGGGGATTTCTGCCTTATTTTGTAAATTTCTTTAGTTTTTTTGACTTTTGAAAATGTGTTGAGTACTGATTTTAGATGCAGTACCTAGTTATTTGAGCAGTGTATTTTTATCCTTTTTTTTTTTTTTCAGAGAAGGTAGCTGGTCCAAATAGTTTTACGTAGAAAAAATTGTGTAAAAAGCAGTGAATAGTGAGCATTTGCAGGGGAGTTAAAGTTGTTCAGCCAGGCTGGGTAAATCTGGTCAGAAACACTGCTTTTTTTGGTCAAGTGAGCAAAATAGAAACGGAATTGCGCTCTTCCCCGCTGCAGCTGTGTGCTGCCATGTGTTCCGTTGCGGCATTTCCAGTGGTGTGGTTTTGCTGTAGGAAAACAGTTAATTTAGGATGTGCTCCAGTCCAGGTAGCTTACTGAGCTGGGTTTCTGACAGCAGTCTCGGGATAAAAATGTGAGCCGTTTCTTCATGGTTTTCAGGCTTTCTATTTTATACATCTCATTACGTGAAATTTCAGAATGCGATGCGGAACAAAATTGCTGCAATTTCACTGTAAATATAGTTCGGTCAGAGCTTGGTCGTTCCCACCTCTGGACGTTGTCCCAAAGCCATCCGGCGCGGCTTGGCACAGCGTGGTGCCGCTGGCAGCCTGTTCAGTGCCGGCACTCGGCGGAGCTGTTGTTCACCGCGAGATGTGGCGATGGTTTTGCACGTCGGCGTGTGGACGGGTTGACGCTCCATCTCTCTGTGCTGGGGCTGGGTGTTGCAGCTCAGGTGGAAAACTCCCTTGTTTTGTCTCTGGCTGCTGCAGAGCACACCTCCTCTTGTGAACGTGACGTGAACCATTGTGTAACTGGAGGGAGAGGACAGCACAGGCGCTTTCTCACGGAGCTAGGGACCGCTGTGCTGAGTGGGCTCCGTTTCCCTGGTGGGGAGGGTCTGCTGCTGTGCTCCGCTCCTTTCTGGGGGGGAGGCTGGAGATGATCAGAAGCAGCCGACATTGCAAGTCAGTGCCTGTGCTGTGGCGGAAAGCGACCAGCAGGAGAATCAAGAAGATGATTCATCCCTGATGCTGCCCATCTGCGCGTGTCCAGTGTCCGTACGCATTGAGGAGGTGCCACCCCAAAAGCTCCCACGTGCCGCTCCGTAGGAAGAAAAGTTCCTCGGTAATGATGATGATGATGATGATGGCTTGTCAGGTCTGAGATTCCGTGACTGCCTCTTGTTTGCTTGAACAGTTATAAGGGAGATCTGAAATCCGCAGCAAGGGTCGGGAGGGAGGGACCCCTCTCTGACCGTGTCCGTGGCTCCGTGCAACCTGGGCGCGTTTCGGACTTTCCCTGCCCGGGCTCTGTGGGTTTCACAGCTGAGATCTCTCCTTTTTTTTTGGTGCTGCTTTTTAATATTTCAGCATTTCTCAGTTTGTCTGAAGTTGCAGGGATTAGAAAGTTTACTGCAGTACACCTCCGAGTCCAGATTTACACCCCGCTCATAATTCCTTCAGCAAAATAACAAACCTTTGGAAGGTCCTGGAATTCGTGGGGGTTTCATTCTAGTTCTGATTTGGAGCCATCTTCCGTCATAAAGTAAACAAACTGTACATGCTAGAGGGGGCAGATTTTTTTTTAATTTCCTCCAAGATATTTGGAGTGCTCCATAGCCGCTTTGCTGATGTTAACATCTGCAGCAGTACTTGTCTAAGGAATGTAAATAATGTTGGTCCACGTAGAATTAAGTGTCCGTCCAATTATTTATGACCTGAAGAACTGCTTTCTGAACCGATACTCACACTCAAGGGTCAAGGTTCACGACTTGAATTATGTCAGCAACTCCAGTGCAAATGCAGAGTGTCTGTAGCCCTGCCTAGCTGTACAGCACGTTTTATAAATAAAATAGTTGCGAATCTCTGTAGACTTAACTCTTATATAGCTAAATGCGTTAATGAATGTGAGTTTGCAACATCAGTTGGGGTACTGCTTGTTTAAAAAACCTAATTATTTCCCCATCAAATATATATTTTCTCTCTTCTGTTTGTGTTTTCCGGATTTTCAGTAAGTCCTCATTTGCTTCGTACTTTCACCTCAAGCTTACTTTAAAATGCACAGAAAAAAAGCCGTCAGACGAGGAGAGCGGCGCGTGGGGGCCGGGAGGCCAGGGAGTTGGGTGACCGTCGCCTTGGTGCGGTGGGGCTCCTGGGTGGCGGGGGCTGTGGGTATCTCCCGTGACCCTGCAGGAGTGGAGGGCTGGACTGTGATACAAAGAGCAAGAAGTGGTATTTGGGAGACGGATGCTGATGCTCGGAGCTGGAAGTAAGAGTTTTGTCTGAGGACTTTGGGGCAGAGATTTTGCAGTTAGAGTTGAATCGTGTAGTTTCATAGGAGGAAGGTTGCAAGTGCATTGGGGTTTCTTGTTCATCCCCTTTGGCCTGTCCAGTGAATACTGTCTTCATTGTCACACGTATAAGTTCCTCTGTTACTAGAAACATCTCAATTCCAAGTTTTGCTGGTTGCTGAAAATGTAGTCACATCGAATTAAAAAAGCTTAACAATTATAGGTGCTTCATTTTCTTTATAATTCATCATCTCGACTGTATTTAAAAAAAAAAAAAACCTCTTAAAAATACCTCAAGCAAATAGTCATACCTTAAGCAAACCCCTTTTTCTGCTTGCTTACATGTGATGTAATGGTTTATGTGGACAGCTTCCCTCCCTTTAATCTTATTTATTAAATGCAAAACCAGAAAACCATTTTTCTTAAGGACAATGTAACTATTTCGATGCACTTTTGAAGAAGCTGTTTTTTCCCTGGTTGCTTTCATAAGCAGGAGCCTCCAGCAGCACTTGTTCCCGTGGCAGTGGCTGCAGCGTCGGTGCAGCGCAGCGGCAGGGTATCCCGGCCGAACAGGGCAGGGGGCTCCATCGTCCGAGTCCGCTTTGCACATAGGTGCTGTTGACACGTTCTGCATCCCTGCAGTGACGGATACACTTTGGGTTTGTCTGGAAAAAGAGATTGGTTTTCTTATCTGCAAATATCACTTTCTTGTTTGACAAAGTAATTCTGAAAGATGCCGTGGGTCATTCCCATTTTGCTTATTACAAAATGTTCCTCTGTTTCTGTGTTACTTCTACATTCTATGTTTTAAGGTCAGTTTCTCAGCAGTAAGTAAAAGCAACTACTTTTGCTGTGTCTCTGACCAATTCCCTAAGGTCTTGTCGTTTTCACAAGGGAGCCAGAGGGATCTTTGTCTCCCATTTTTGCCGCTGGGTTTTGCGCCTCACCCTGTCTTGCAAGCCTTGTTTGGTGTGAGTTCTGGAGGAGCTCTTGGTCGTGGAGATAACTGAGCCTGTGGGGCAAAAAAAAAAACAAAAACAAAACAAAACAAACAAAAAAAAAAAAAACAAAAAAACAAAAACTTTATTCCTCCACAGTCACGATTCAAGGATGATACCAGAAGTTCTCCTAGGTGCCAGCTTTTCTTCTTGATGGTGAAAAAAAACCAAAGTCAGCTGAGCTTTCCTCTCCAGGTGCAATCCTGCCAAAGGTGGGACACAGGACGGCTGCACCAGGAGCATCTCCGAATTTCCTCCTTCCCTGTTTCGGACAGGCAGCAGTGTGTTCCAGGGCTTTAAGGAGCTGGTGAAGGAACTCGGTATTTGTTTATTTATCTCATTTGTTTATTTATTGATTTAGGTTTGTGACTGTTGGGTAAGGGACAGGAGTAGCTTGGAGTGTTTGAAATATCAGTGCCAGTGTTTTGCCAGGTGTGGGCTTCTCAACACAAGCTGAATTTGTGTGTGACAGCTCTGGAAGCTGATCCAGGGAAGTACATAAGCAACTCAAATGTGTTGTTTTTTTTTTTTTTTTTAAATCTTTTATTCCATGGAATTTCAGATATCATGTAGTGACTGCAATTGTAACAGTTCCTTGTTCATTTTATTAAACAATGAAATGTACGGTGTTCAGGTCCTTAGGTGTTTCCCGTAGGTTGGATTATGTAACCAGCAATCGGAGATTTTACAGCGGATTTTACAAATGTTTACGTGCCCCAAAATGTCAGAATAGTGGAAAGCTTCATCTTCTCTTTCTACATAACTTCCTAATCTAATTCCTTGACAACCAGGATGGTTCTTTTTTGACACACACACGCAGTGAAAATATTTTAAAAATGAAATTGGGCAACTAACAAACCAGCACACACCACGCACTCCCGTGTCCGCATCCCGTGAGCTGTCCGTTTGTATTTACTCTTGGGCATCCCTTCCTGCTCGGGTCCTCTGCTGCTGTGGTCCCACACACCTTTGGTGCTAAAGTCGTGGTCTGTGGACAGAGGCTCTTTGTGCAAATGCTGTTGCCTACTGCCTTTCGGTGCCATTATTTTAGGTGTAAAGAAAGTTAAATAGTTGTCTTCTCCTTGCCTTGTTGCCTTCGTTAAATACACGTATGGGTTTACTTGTGGCGTTGCTTCAGGGAAGTGCAGGTTAACACAATACATCCAGTCGGATAGCAGGGCCAGCAGACTTTCTTTGAACCAAAAAAAAGTTTTAAAATCTGGGCGTCCCCTTCAAGCAGCCCCATGACGTGCTTGCTTCGATGGTGATGGCTGCGTCCCTGTTTTCGCCTTGTCATTGAGCGCAATGGAAGGACTGCCGGGGGGCAGAGGACTGGATGGACGGTCAGACTTGGATGGCTCATCGTACACCGGTGGTTTATTTTCTGTGTTTTTGTGTGGTTTGTTTTTTTTTGTTGTGTTTTTTTTTTTTTTTTTTTTTTTTTTTTTTTTTTTTTTTGTTTGTTTGTTTGTTTTTTTTAAATAGAAGCAAACTTGTAGGTTGCTTCAGGTGATGAAGGGTTATGGTCCTCCCTGTCTGGTGTCATTGCAGTTTGAAGACACTGTATTGTTTCATTGAACTTAGAGAAAGATGGCACCACACAGTAAAAATCTGTCGTACGTGTGTCCTTGCGCATCAGTCCTGATCCACTGCCTTCGGTCTTCCTTTAACTTGCCCTGGCTGCGGCTGCTAGGTGAGCCAGAGTGCTTTCTTTGCGAAGCTCCACTAGGATATTGATGGATGTTGGCTACCCTTGTGTTTAGGTATTTTTTAGTTTTTTGGGTTTTTTGTGGTTTGTTGGGTTTTTTGTGTTTTTTTTTTTAATTTTTTTTTGGGTGAACCTTGCATCCTGTTTGATGCGAGCGAGCTGAAAGGGACAAGTATACTTGCAGGGTTAGGTCAGGAAAGGAGGAAGGGATGAGAACAGGAATTAGTAGATCTCCAGAGCCAGGCTGACACCCCCCAAGGTGGGCTGCAGAACCAGCGCCCGACGTGGAGGCGATGCGTTTCCTCAGCCTCGCGGAGGAGGCTGGCTGGTCGGCCAGGCTTCCACTTGGGGTGACCGGACATGAACGAGCCACGTCACTCCGGTGTCCGAAGGCTTCCCAAAGCCTTTTCGGATGCTGTGCCTCTTGTGGGGTCACAGATGGCGTTACTGCGTTTGGCTGCATTGAGCTGGACGAGTGGAGCCGTCCCAGCATTTCGGGATGGAAACCAGGGAAACAGCAAATTGAGCTCGTGCCGCGTGTTTGTGGCAGAACAAGGTGGTGAGCTTGGATCTTTCCAGTCCCAGCCTGGTCCCAAGGGTCTGATCTGGTTCTGTAGTCTCTGCGTACATCACGTAGAGAAAACAAACACACCTCTGATGTCCGGGATCAGTGCTCAAGCGCCAGTCCTGCCTCAGGGCACGATGCTCGGGGTGTGTGGCACTGGGAGGTTGAAACTGAAAATGTTTTAAAATAAAAACTAGGTTTCCTTAGATGAAGGAGAAGCTTTGGGACTGAGTTGGTGTGCTTGTCTGTCTCCCCACGAATCCCGGGGCGGGTGTTTGCCCAGCACAGCTGCTTTGCAGGAGGAGGAGAGAGGCTGCGTTCCAGTCCGGCTTTCTGCTGACCCGGAACAAGGAGCGGGGTGCTGGAAGAATGACAGCGTGACTGTTAGATGTTCTTCCCATTATCTCGGTTTGATAGAAAGCATTCCTCAGGTCAGCAGGGCTCGCTAAAAGTTAAAACTACATTGTTCTGGTTCCAGCTGTGACTCCAGTGATCGCAGGAAAAGCCCCCATGGTGGAAGATTTAAGAAAATAAAGCAAACGAAGCCCTAGGGAACCATAACAAAATGGAAAAAAAAGCAGCGTAGACTGTGAAAATAAGAATTAAGGAGCCCTAACCCAAATTCAGAAAGAGCTTTCCTCTCCTCTGCTTTGCTAACACCTATCAGTGATGACCATAAAAGCATCCTGCAAGCAAAAGGCATCGGAACCGGGCGCGTGAGAAGGGCGCCTGGGATGGGGGAAGATTGCAGGAGAGCAGGTGGGAAGGAACAAGATAGTGTGTAAATGCATGGTTTCATAAGTGAGCATCGTAAAGAATTGTATTTATGGAATTAAATCCAGCAACCAGTATTTAATAGCGTTAACATCACTGGGAGTGTCTGCACTCAAATCAGTTCCTCTAGAAAAGCATCCCTTTTATTTCTGTGAGGTTGTAATACTTGCTTTCGGTGTTGTTTCCTTTGAAGGACACTGTAGTGGGAGCGTTACTCGTTTCGATGCTTCCTCTTCCGTATGTGCAGGAAAAGCATATCTTTAGGGGGGAAGAAATTAATACAGAAATCAGTATTTAAGACAAGAACTAGTTATGGAGCATCTGCCACCAGGTTGGTGACTATAATGACGTGTTTGGGGAGACATCGTGTGTTACCTCTGGATACGTTCGCGTGGCTCAGATCCCCATTTGAAAATGGGAAGAGTGGGGCTTTCCCTTCTGAGCATCCTTCAGAAGGTGTGCTGAGGCACGAACTGAACGGTCCGAGTAGTTTCGGGAGTGCGTGAACGTCACGGTTACACGTGTGATGCTGGAGATGCGCAGATTTGTGCCAACGATGAAATATAGCCCGGTCCTTTTCCAGGGCTGCCGTAACCTGCAAGTGGGTATGGAAAAGCAAAGGCATTCTTGGCATGTTTTCAGCACTGGTGTGTGGTTTCAACTCCTCTAGCTTTGTGAAGGACCCCATCCAGAGTTGAGGAAGTAATTTTATTTTTTTTTTAAATTGATTTAAACACAATTTTGAGGTGATGGCAAGTTAAGGAGCCCTGTTAGGCAGGAGCAGCGTTCGGTGGGTGCTGGAGGGTTCCTCGCCGCTACTCCCTGCTTGGAGAACTCCCTCCGCTCGCCTGGGAGGAGGCTGGAGCAAACGTTTGCGTGGCCTCGGTGAATTCCCAACTAGTCACACCCCAAAGTTTCCGCCCGTTTGCGTGTGGGGGACTTTGGTGGAGTGGAATGCCATGATCTTTGCTTCCCGGTCTCTTGCTCCGGTGGTGGACTGGTGTGGGGAGGATGCACGTGCTGCTGTGGCGGGAGAGAAGAGTCTCCGTCCTTTCTGAAAGGATGGGCGAGGAGCAAGCGCTCGCACGGGGAACGCTGCGTCTTCCCAGTGTGGGCTTGGGTGAGAACCACGTGTAACTGGAACTCTTAAAAACCAATTCAGTGCACACTTACGTCGCCAGGAGTTTGCAGTTCTTTATGTAGGGTTTATTTCAGTCAAACTGACCTTTTAAAACCAGTTCGGTGCTAATACGTGTCCGCAGAAGCTCGCGGTTCCTTGTGGACGGGTTGTTTAAGTCGTGTCGGTGAGCAGCTGATGGCGTGTGACGCTGGAAGGAGCCTGGTTTGAAGCAGTCTTGAGAATATTCCTGTGACCTTCCGTGCTGTTTGAAGTACCCGAGAGGAACGTCTCCCTTCAGGGGAACGGGTGCACTTCTGCGTGGGCAAGCCTGGAGAGGAGGGACGGACCTCTGAGCGGGGATGGGGAGGAGGACGCACATCCCAAGGGACTGGGAAGTGAAAGAACAAGACCCGAAGAAATAACGCAGTCATGCCCTACATGGAGGAGTGAACCCTTGCCAGTTAAAAAAAAGTGGAAAGTCTACCAAGTAGCTCTTTGTTCCTACCTCAGGAAAGAGGAATGCTTGCTTAGATGCTGGGGGATGCTCCCAGATCTGGGAGTTGAGAGTTCAGGCTTTGAAAGTTAAGCATCATTCTGTCCAACACTCTTCTTGTTTTCTAGACTTCTGAAGGTTTACCTCGGAATAGCCAGAGCCTATTTCTGCTCGCTTTGTGATTCCAATTCAACAATGATACCTTCTGTTCTTTATCCAGTATAGAATGTATAGTGATGGTATATGATGTATAGTGACAGTATATATTTGGATCAAGGAGATTTCGAAGAGGTTGAGAGTACATACGTGTGGTACAGAGGACACAGCTCGGGTTTTGTGTCTGCGCTCACTGGTCCCAGATTTTTTTATTTTTATACTTTTGGACCATTAGGGACATTGTTGTGGGAGTAAAGTGATGTTGATTTATTTCTAAAAATGTTTCCTAAGTGAACAAATGTTTTGTACATTTCTCAGATATGACCCAAGAGTAATTTTGCTTGATTTTTTTCTGGGGGGGGGGAATGAGGGGGTCTCTTCTGTCCACCCCCCTCTTTATCATGAAAAAGCAACCAGTTAATACTGGGCTCTGCTCCCAGTGATCTCCTGTGTCACTTTGACCATGATCTGTTGGATTACTGATGCTTTAGTCAACCGTAATATTGATGTTGATGTTTTTTTCTTGGCGGCCATAGTAGAATGAATTTGTTTTGGTGAAATTTAGACTTTTTTTCTTTTAACATATTTTGTAGCTTTTGAAGCGTCTTCTACAGACGTGAGAATAGTGTGTAGAAAATACACGTCAGGTGGTTGGAGTTATCTCAGGGCTTGCGCAAAGCTGCTGCCCTGCACCTGTGATGCACCCGAGGTATTTTAACGCCGTGTTTTAACGTGCCGTGGTTTTTGAGCTAGACAGGGCCACCCAGTGATACCTCCTATTTTTACAGCAACAGTGCAGCTTGGATTCAGGCGTGGCTCAGTGTGTTCTAATGCAGAAGTGAAAAAAGCGGTTTTATACGTCTTAGCGCTCTGAAAGTGGGTCAGTGGTTATTTTGCTGGTGACTGGAGAATGGGGGGGAGGCAGTTTTTAAGGAAAGATGAAGAGACTAGCAAAGTCTCTTATTGAAACATAACTTTTGAGTGGACAGAACCACGTAATCTTTTGGGAACCCAACCAACCCTTCTTCAGGTTGAAAACAGGAGCCACAAACTTAGTGAAGTTGTCTGGGACGGTTGTTACACATGGACTCACTGTTGATTTAGGATCAAAATCTGCCAGAGAAAGGAAGAGTTTGGGAACCTAGAATTCTTAAATGGACAGGAGAAGGAAAATTGGATGCTCTGTTTTTTTTATCCTTCTTTATATCCAATTAACTGAAGTGTTTTGATCCATATGTTACTTTAATTTTTTATTTTCACGGTGCAGCAGATGCATTTCTGAAACAGCTTCGAACTCACCTGCTTCTGGATACAGCTGGTCAAGTGGCCAGAGGTTGACCTGGTGGCTCTGTATCAGAGTTTTGAAGTTTAGATGTAGGCTTCTCACTCCGTTTAAAGCCATTAAGGCGTATCTGTATTTAAAGAAAATACCAAAGGGAGCTTTTCAGGCTTCACGGTTCAGTGTACGCTTGACACACAGATCTTCAGCGATGCTCTGTTCTGTCTGCTTAGATAGACAGGTGCTGCTGCTTTTTATTGAAATATGTCGAGATAGAGGAGGGATGTGATAATCCTTCCCCTTTCGGGTGGATCTGTGCTGAACTCAGACGCTGGTTTGCCCTGGGTTTCCCGACGGCGCTTTCCGGGCAGCGTTCGCCGCTCCAGGCGGCAGAAGGAGAAAAGTTCCCCGTGAAGCCACTCCGGTGGTGGGTTTCAGAAGTCTTCACTTCTCATGCCGCAAAGTGTCCTGCAGCGAGTGCCGTGGCCCCTGCAGGGGGAAAAGGGCTTTGGGTTGGGCTGCGAGGCTTGTAGAAACCGTTTTAAAGAATCCCGTTCTTGTTGAGGGGTTTGTCCGATATTCGGAGCTTTTGTCCATCTGACGTGTGTCTGGTTTTCAGTGACCGCGTTCTAGGGTACTGTGTCCAAAGGCTGATGAGTGATTTTTAGTGTATGGTGTCCTTGTGTGGTGTGTTTTTTTTTTTTCTCCAGTTTTTGTGGAGCAAAATTGCTTTTTCTTTTAATGTTTTGTGCTTAAGGATAAAGAAACTGTATTGACCCTATGAGCAGCAGGTCATTTGATTAGTTGCTGGCTGAGGAATAAGATATTAAATCTGTTCAAGTTTGTATTAGTACACTGTGAAAATTTGTTATTTTTATGCAAACGTGACTTTGGCCATCATTCTGGATTTATAAAATAAGCATTTGGATTACTCCTGATACATAACTGGAAAGGGGTGTTGGTCGCAGTCACCTTTTGATAACCTGCTGATATCCATCTGCAGCAGCGATGGGTTTTGGTGGGTGCATTAAGGGGATGGAAAAGCGAACAGGCAACGGCAGTAGGCAGAGTAGCTCCAGTTGGGTGAGGACTGTCTCCTCATTAACCCAACAGTGAACCCAAAGCCTGTGGTGATCACTATCACTAATAATTGTACCTTTTTTTTTTCCTAGGTCACTGGCAAGTGTAGGAAAAGAACTGAAAGATAACTTTTTGCGGGCCCTGGCGGAAAGAGAAGAAGCCAATCGTACGGGAAAAATTTCTGTGAGTACTTGTGAGATCACAGTCTTCTTAACAGCTTGAAAATGAATCTGACTAGCAAAACGAGTTATTTTACAGGAAAACTTCAGGTGGAACATTTGAAAAAGATTATTTGATTGAGGAGAGATTCATTGAAACGTAGAAATTTGTTGGTGTTAATTTTTTTTTTAAATAAGCAAAGCTCATGAAAACGCCGCCCAGGAATCTGTAAAAGGTAAGTGATGAGCTGAAGGATGCAAGAGGAAAAACTTCTATTGAAGCATTTGGTAAGAAGTTGTAGATTCCCGTCTTGGAAAGTTCATTCCCATGTGTGCTTCAGACAGAGGAAGATGCAGCCTGGTTGTTAGGAGAATCTCTTTGAGCCTCATTGACGTGGGCGCTGTGGGAATTTCTCTGCTGGGTTCTGGAGACGTGCTTGATGCGTCTGACATGGGGAGCAGTTACGAACACAGCCCCGTGCCTCCTGACTCGTCCGGCTCGTACGCGCTGGCAGAGCTGTCTGTGCCGTGCTGGGCAGGGTGATGCTGGCCGAGGCTGCTCGGGGATCTCCTGGTTTGTCCGTCGTTCCCCACGCTGACGTGGGTGTGTTGGGGAGCAGTGTCACTGAGGTTTAAATTGCCCCTTGTCAGTATCCTGCAGTTTAAAGGGAGTGTGGTCCTACGTACTTGGCTTTTTGATAGCTTTGGTTTTGCACACAGAGGAGTTCGTGCCCGCCTGCCGTACAAGGGCTTCGTGATTGAAGTGCAATCTGCTTCCATTTAACTTAATAACAACTGAAAATGAGCCTGGAGTTGTCATCCTGGCCTTGCTGCTGTGCTTAGATAGGGCAGAGCTGTTCCTTGCCTTCTTCGTGGGGTGGCAGGAATGTGGATTTCGGGATGTTGGATTGCCTCTCGTGTTGAAGAAAAATAATGGAAGTGACTGGAAAGGCAGGGCTGGGCACGCTGGAAGGCGGGAGCGATTGCGATCTTATTTCATGCTTCTGCATGCTTAGGGAGCTCGTCAAGCATACACAAATGATTATTTTTTTTTCCCTTCAATTCTCCTAATAGAAGTAAAAGCGTAACTCCCTCCCTCCTTCCCTCCATCATATAATTCTCAGGTCAATATTTATTTTTTTATGGCTAATTATCCTCCAGAATTTGCAGAGGAAATGCTGCACGAAGTGTGCTTCCAGAACACAAGTGGACAGGCTTTCCACGGAGCTTCGAGCACCGTGTGGTTCCAGCTGGCTGACAAATATCCTCGTAACAGTATTTAGGGGTTCCTGTGGGAGAAATGTGGCACAGAAGGTTAAATGCGTGGCAGAAATGAGACAGAGTGAACGATGCTGGGATGGTTTAGCCTTGGAAATGGAAGCACTCTATGGCGAATATACGGAACAAGTCACAATGTTAAAAAGAAAACAAAAAAACCCCAGTTGTTAATGGTAGCACATTAATCTTGTGATTTCCCTTCTGGCTGTGGTTTCAGAGCATCCCATGGGGGAAATGCAGTTTGTTGGCTTTACGGACGGGGGCACTGCGGCGTTGCCCAGAACCCGTGTCGGCGCAGGGAAGGGCCGTCGCCCCGCTGGCACTCCCCGGGCAGGGCTGGGTCCCGGCACCGAGCTCCCTGCAGATGGATCCCGGGTGCCCTAGCTCAGGAGACAACACCTCGGTGTCCTCGCTGTGCTGGTGGATGCTTTGTGGTGTTGGGGACACTGCAGGAGCGTTAGTTGAACGCGTGGAACTGGATCCAGTGGAGGGTCCTGGGAACTCCTGGAGCTTCTGTTGGAGATTCCCCTGTTTGGGTGAAACTTAACCCTGAGAAACCTGGGCAGGAAAGGGAAGGCAGAATAGGTTAATATGCGTCAAATTATTTTCTTTTAAATTCCTTGTGTTTGCTAAACCCGAATTGTAGCAACAAAGAACTTTGGGGGGGGGGGGGGGGGTTTTTTTTTTG
>WKFP01013928.1:78298-95525 GCA_011057875.1 Pterocles orientalis
CCTCACCTCTGCTCTGGTATGCGTTAGATGTTGCTTGTTTATCCAAGGCGATAGAGGGCTCCATGGATATCGTAGTTGGTATTTACAGAAGCCTTAGGGAGTTACGCAATGCTCGGGAACTCCTTTTTGTGTCCCAGAGCAAGCCTCTCGGTTACTGTATGAATACCTTGAGGCTGGTCTCTTGGGAGGGAGGCTTGGCGTAACGGGGCAGGGAGGAAGGCTGCAGCTGATGAACCTGCAAGCTTGGGTTTGGATTTCGTGGCTGTCGGAACAAGTTGTAGTTGCGTTCTCCCAGGCGTCAGTGCCAGCATCACAAGTGTTCAGGAGCTTCAAATAATCAGGTGGAATCTGCCGATGGAAATTAGGGACATTAGTAAGCTGAGAATTCATCCCTTCACCCCTGTTCCACTGACTGGGGGGGAAAAGGTTCCCTCTCCCCCAAAAGCCCAACAAACCACAACCCAAAACCCTGATGTTCCTGTCTTCACTCTTGTAGGACCTACAGCCAGGAGACCAGATGAAATTCATGCCTAGAGGAATGGAATTTAGTTTTCTCTGCATTGAGTGGCTGTGAAAGCAGGTGTCTGGGTTTTTTTTGACTTTAGGATGTGTGTTAGTGAAGCTGTATGAAAGCACTGGTCACAGCTTGTTCCTTTAGAGCCGCTCAAAGAAACGACTGTAGCTGACTCAGAAAAACCTGTGAATTAGGCACGTTCGGATGTACCTGTTCCTGCACTCGAAGCTCGGTGAAGCGTAAGATTGTGGTGTTTGTGACCGACAATATTGTGCTGACACGATCGTTTTCCCCTTTACTGTTCCCCAGCCTCTGGGAAGGGTTCCCTCAAGAAAAAGAGGGTATTACAGAAATGTTTATTTGCCTTTTACCTGAACTCATGTTGGTCTGTTTAACAAATCCCTATGGAAATTACGTGAGTCGTGCAGGTAATCGTAACTTAATTTTAAACAAATCACTTCTGCCCTTGAAACACAAAATTATATATATATATCACATGCCATTTCATTGGAGAGAAAGTAGCATGAAAGAAATTAAACTGTGTTTCTGCACTGTCGGTGTAATTTTTGTCTTTCATCTCCTGAAGGCTTCGTGTGCTTTTCTTCCCAATTAAGAGGGGGTAGGGGTGTGCGGAAATTATGTTACTTGACGAGACTACTTGTGCAGATGATGAGTGGAACCTTTTTTCCTTTTATCTCCAGAAGTCATAGATGTGATTTTCTGCTGCTGTCTGCGTCCTGGTGCGTGTTTGGCAAGAGGTGTAACGGGGCATAAAAGCGCTTGGATGCCTGCAAGTGGGGCCGTTGATCCAGAGTCCTCTGAACCCCAAAAACAACCGTTAGGGATCGGGCTCTACATTCACGGTGTAGTTTTATTTCTAGTATTTCACTTGCAGGATTGTGAAGTATGGGCAACTGGCAGAGAAGGGATGAGAAAGCCAGCAAAGAATAAATGTTACACAAAGGCAGCTCTTGAATTCAGCATGATTCTTCTTTGTGTTTGTCAAATCTGTTCTGGACAAATGGATATATACAAAGGACCACTCACTGTAAAATTTTTTTCCGCCCAAGTTGCTTCTCCATAGGTCGTAGGTGCAATATCGTGGAAGAATCATTCTAGTTTAATTGTAGTACGTGGATTGTAGAGTGTGTTAAATGCCTAAAAACTGCATGAGGGGATATAATGTGATACTCCATGTAGAAAAGGATGTGGAAAAAGAGGCAAAGTATAGAACATCTTTTCTTTCTTCATTCTTTTCTGTAATTTATTGGATGTGAAGCAAAAGTTAGGAGAAACTGAGTTTGTTTCATGGAATACACGAGCTGTATCATTTCACCGGCACAACGGCCGTGAATAACTGCGTGTTATTGGTGCTGCGGGAAATGGTCGTGTTTTAGATCAGCTGGCGGCAGGGCATGCGGCGTATTCCTGGAATGGTTTTAACTGTCGTCAGAAGACCTCAGGGTTCACTTAGAATTCCGATCAAAACGTATACTTTCTAACTGCTATTAATTCAAGACCAATTAAGCTCCTTTTCAAGACGTAGTTGGTTTTGTTTGTCTCGGCAGGAGTTTTTGGCTCCTTATGAAGACAGCTGGAAGGGGACTGATGAGGGATTGCGTACGTGAGGTGTGTCCACATTTGTGTTTGACTTGAGATCAGGAGAGAGATTTTTGAAACAAGTCTCTCAGTGGGCTCCCCCCTTACCACCTGTTGATCTTGCATCACAGAGCAATCTTGGAATGCACCAGTTGGCTGTAATTCAAAAAAAAAGAGCCGTTAAATAAGAAGCTGGGCTCCAGGGGCACCATTGTCTTACAGATCGCCAGTTCTTGGGATGAGACCAGTGCTGCTGTGGCCACGAAACGTGCGTGTTGTGGGGACACAGGGTCTCGTCTTTAGGGTCTCTCTCCTCCATCTGACCAGGTCTCTTCGACTTTTTAATTTTTATTCCCTGGAGTTTGTCTTGTGAAAGCTCAGTGTTCAGTGATTCAAATCTATGATTCACGCTCCGTGGTGATCCCAGGGTTTACTTGCACTTGGAGGTTGGAGGGATTTTGACAGAGTCGGTGGCTATTCTGACACTTTGAGCCAAATGGAGCCAGAACCCTGTCCGCTTTGTATGCGTGCTACTGAGTTACAGTCTTCCTCAGGACACTATTATTTCATGGGGAAAAAAAAAAAGGTCTTCAGTGTGAATAAGGACCTTGGGTCCATACTGGTCTCGGTACGTCGCTGGTGCTGTCAGCTGGGTTCCTTCTGTATTGAGCCCAAAGCTGCGTTTGATCTTTTGTCTGCTTTGTGTTCTCAGCAGCAGCTTTTTTCAGGTGTAAATGCAAGCCCAGTGGGTGTAACAGGAGTTAAAACTGGTTACACACAAGATCCCCATTGAGATCTGGGAGATACTTCTGGAACTCTGGAGATTCTTCTTTATTGCCCCGGGCACGCACGAAATGAACCCTGGTGAACGCCTTCATGAAACATATTGTCAGTTCTCAGTAAATAAGTAATACCACATGATTTAACTGGAAAACCTATTTCTTAAATAGCCTGCACATGTTTTAAGAGACTTCCAGTGTTTGTGCTTAGGCATCAAATTTCAGGTTGCATGTGTTTTGTCGTGTCAGTTTAAAACAAATAAACAGTGCAGTAGTAAAAAGACGTCTAGGTAAGCTCGGTGAAATATGGTGGTACTGATAGAAAAATTGTGAGTTTTTTTAAAAAATCTTTGTTCGTTTTTGGTCAATGGCTTTTAAAAAGCATTATGCCCACATTAGTATTTTCAGCTCTTGAACCTTAACAACAGGAGTATTTCTCTTTTCCTAGTTGCAGAAAACAAAACCCAACCATCTGGCTGCCTAATGTTAGCAAACACAAGGACTTTCGCGTTACGCGTTATTACCTCTGGAGGAAACAATGGGGAAAGGCAGAAGGAGCTGATGCATAAAAGCTTTAAGTGGAAATGAAGGAAATAAACAGCAATTCTGTCAACAGATCGTTTCATTTGCTCAAATTAACTAATGGTCTGATAAGTGAGACGCAGTGAAATCCAGCTGTAAGAGAAGACATTACTGAAAGAAGGGTAAGACGACAGCTGGAATGAGAGCTAATGGGCTTTAAGGGGGTTTGGTGTGTTACACGCCATATTCCTAAATATTTCTCTCCTTAGAGCTTGAGTGATGTTTTTGGCCATCTTGCCTGTTGATGTGAACAACTTTATAGCTGTACTTTGGACATGCTTGCGGACTGTTCGCCATCGCTCAGAACAGTTTGTTATGGGGGTAATTGTTGCTTTTCGACGCAGCAGTTCCCCGTGATTGAATGTTTACTGGCAGAGCCACCTGGTGTGATGACGTTGACTCAACAGGTCATCAGATGGTCTTACGGATTCTTGCCAAGAACCCAGTGACCTCCCAATTCAAACCATTACAGAACTAGTCAATGCAGAATATGCTTTCATTATGATGTATACTTTTTAAATTGTAGAGTAATAAATGCATAAAGTACGCCTACAGTTCACTTCTTGCAGACCTATAAAACAGTTGAGGTCAACCACGTGCATCAGTTGAAACCCTCTGTGAGTGACAGTGTACGTTGGTTTCATCTCGGGAACTTGAAATGTGGCGACACTGCAGGACATGGGAGGTGTTTCATTTCATGTTGAGATCATACTGATGGCAGGTGAAACAGAGTATGTTATAAATAATTGGGAATTAGTAGTATCTACTAACGCTTTGGGAACTGTTGTTTGCCTTTCTTGAGAGGTGGGAGGAACTTCAACAGAACCGGGGCAAAGCTATCGCTTCAGTTCAGTTGTAGGTGCGTGGATGAAGCAAATAGCCTCAGACGTTGTGTGACCGATTCCCAGGCTGAGAACATTCTGCCTGGTTTTGAGACGTCTGCATGGAGCCCTGTTACAGATGCAGACAAATGTCAATGAGATGCATTCACAGATAAATACTTGACAAGTAGTGGAACGTGCTTTCAGTTCTAGCTTTCCAAAAGGGTTGAAGAAGTTAAGTGCTCAGCTCCCACCAAAAGAATCAAGTGCCCCCCAAGTCATGCTCCTGTTCTCACTGCAGGAAAAAAATTGTCTCTAAGCGTATTTACTCTGTAGTTTAGACAGTTTTTTTCTGATTTAGTAACAGTATTATTACTTCTTGTCTAACATTGAAATGTTAAAATAGGACTTTGACCCATATCTTAAAAATATTTATGTGTATTGCTTAAATTTACTGCCTGGAGTAGTCCCGTTGGCTCTAATTGAAGTTTTAATGAAAAATGCTGCAGATTTCAGTGGTACTGTTCGTGGCGGTATGGGTGGCCTGTCTGCAGTGCTAGCAGGGCTGGATCTGTTCAGCGTGTTAAGCCGCGAGCTAAAAATACTGTAAGGTCACCGGTGTTATTTTGCGTGGAAACCCTCATATCAGCTAATAGCGGGTCTGCTTTGGAAGTGACTTAAGATAAGCTTGACGTGTCATTGATTTTTGCCCAAACAAAATGATACAGAAAACCCATGGGTGATACGTTATTGAATGTTCAAATAGGTCTTCAAAGAGCTTGGGGCTGTCGTTGTGCCGTTTGGCTCCGCGGCTCTGTTCTCTGAAGGTTGGCTCCCAAGATCAGGGGATGTGATGGGCAACGGCCATCGTAGCGGCGCTGTGGTGTGCACCGTCTGTGATGAGAGAGTAAAGTGTAGATACATGTTCTGTGAAATCCAGGTTCTGTGTGTTTTTCTGGAAACTGAAAATTCGTATACCGGCGGGCGGTCCCGAGGAGTGCTCTTCTCTCCAGCAGGCAGGATGCTATGGTGTGAAAATGAAACGCTTCCTCTGCAATGGTCTGGGGGAGTACCAAACGTGTATCTCGATACGAGTGAAAAAGCAAGTGTGAGAGAGAGATTAGCATTTGTGAGTATTTTGGAAGTTCATTTCAATCAGTGTTTGCTTTGAAGCAAAATTTGTGTTGCTTGTAGATAAACAGTGTGTTTGGTGTAAGCGTCTCAAAGGTGGCTCAGTTACAAATTTCATTCCGACTGCTTGAAACGTACTTAAAACCGCAGTTCTTGGAGTCAGCAGAGCCTGTTTGTTCACCACTCTGCAGGTTTTGAACAGCTCCCCGGGGAGAAAAAAAGGAAAAGCAAAGCATACTTTTCACGTGCCCAGTCTGGTGTCTTTATCTAGGAAACAATTTTCACTGTGAACAGCAAAATCATAGAACTGTGGAGTGCAATGAGCTGTCTGACGGAGAACATGATCATTTACAGTTTAATGATGAACTTCAAAAGGAAGCAAATCTAAATTTCACCAAATCAATATCTGTTTATTTGTACTTAAAACAGCGTGGCGGACCTCGACCAGCTGCCCTTTTTACCCAGTTTTGCCCAGGTAGAAGAGATCGTAATGGCTTTTGACCCGTGTCTTGTAAGAAGGGATGTGTTTTCCCCTTTACGAGACAGAGAAAATTGTTTTGCGACATGCCATAAGCACTTTGCCTCAGTGCTGGGAGCGAACGTCTCTTCGGGCACGTTGCTCGTGGGGTCACTGTGTTTCTGCGCTGCTCGAGCCGTGGCTCTTGGCAGCGCGTGAGAACTCTACCCTACTTTGCTTCCGCAGAGCCTGCAGGCTGTTTCGTAGATCGAGGTAGCCCTCTCATGCTTAATTGTTTTATTGTTTTCTATTTTTAAGATGTGCAGTCAGCATTGTTGTTCCAATGACCTTTTTCAATTTGGGTGTTCTGGATCGTGAGCTGCAGCATAGGAAAACAAACGCTCGAGAGTCAGATCTGCCTTACTGGAATTCTTCTAAGCATGTGTGTTGGCTTCTGACAACTATGTAAGTGTCCCACAAACGCCAAATAAAACAATACAAGAGAAAACAGATTGTTCAGCTGAAACACCCAAGGTATAGCAGTCCTCCCTCCTCCTTGGCTTGAAAAATAAGTCAAAGGAGAGACCCAGCATCTGATCTTTTTAATTAGGTTGGCTGGTTTTCTTGCGAGGTCTGTGTACATTCCTTGACGTCCAAGTTACCTATTTTTCACATCACGGCAACTGGAAGGGCCACAGTTTGCACTGTGAGTATTTACGTCTCTGGAAAACGTATTACAGCGTTTAATGAATGTCAGCTTGTGGACTCGTAAACGTTTTAGCACTTAGAGGGCCTTGGATCCGGCCACCACAGAACGGGGGATTCCAGAAACATTACTGTTAGCGACCTTGGGTTTGCCTTGCCCGTGTTTGTGTTTTGTCAACAAACGTTGTCCATGAGCGCTTCTGGTGATACCTGCATTCTTAAAATTAGAGATCAGCTCTTCTTCTGCGTTCTGCGATCACCTCCGCGAGGAGGGAGCTGGCTGTCGGCTCGTTTTCTCTAACGTGGTGATGGGCTTTCGCCAGGAGGTTGAGAAAACAGCCTGGAAGCTGATACGCGCGCGTCGCGGGCAAAGGTTCTCGTCGTGATAACCCGCAGCGGTGAGGTGCTATCTGCGGTGCAGGCTCACAGCAGTAGGTGATCAAATAAACAACTCCAGCCAAAGAACATAATCTAAACTAATGGAGATAATTGTTCTGTTGTTCAAGAATAGAAAAAAACAGTAGTGCAGGTTCCGTGGATTGTGGTGGGTTTTGTTGCTCAACAAGAGCAGAGCTTGAAGGAGCTCTTGTCTAATCCCCTGGCCAGGGAGCACGAGGCTGGTACCATGGACTGTTTTTCTTTCCTATAGAAAGTGGTCTCTCTTTTCCTTTTTTTTTTTTTTTCTTTTTTTTTTTAAAAATCCATCCCTGGGCGCTCTGGAGCGATGCTCCAGCTCCGCTCGTGCTTTGTCTGGTAGGGAAGGGCCAACACGTGGTCTGTGTTGGGTGGCCTTTCTGCTTTCCCCCTCCTGCCCCATACCCTTGTTCTCCCTCGCCCCAGGTTCCCCCCAGGTCCTTCCACTGACCCAGCTGCCTTCAGTTCCAGAGTGGAAACCCACCCGCTGGCCTTCGCCTTCGATTTCTGCCCTTTCCTTCCGACGGGGCATGGCCATCACGGGGGGATCGGGTCCTTTCAGAGCAGATGGCAGGTCAGTGCGAGTCCTCAGCCTGACCCGTGTGCCTCAGCTTCCCCAAGACCAGGAGCGTTGCTTGTCGGCTCTTTTCCATCCCCGTTCATCATTGAGGCTTCCATCTCCTGTTGAGTAGGGGTGACGTTACACCCGTCGGTAGCGCGTGTTCGCGTTACTCCATCCTTCTGCCATTTTGCAGAAGGAGTTACACGGGGGGTGTCCCGCCATGCAAACCGGCCAACGCTCGCTCTCTTCTGAGCTGCGTTCAGTGTCTTCCTCTTCGTTATCTGGGCTGAAAATGGGAGATGTCACCCGTGTTGGTGGACGAGGCAGGAGGGGTGCATGCAGACCTGGGTGATGGGGTGCATGGTACCGTCTAATCCCTCGCACTGGGCTTCAACACAGACTGAACGTTGCCTCTGAACCTTCCCCACGCCCTCAGATGGGAATTCAGGCACAAGCAACACTGCACCGTTCCTCTCGGTCCTGGACTGTTCTTGGCTTGTTCTCTGTGTCTGTGAAGCTCCTACCCGTTCTCCTTTTGAGGAGAAATTTACATGTTTAGTCCTTTTTTTGTTTGTTTTTCATATATTGCATTGATTGCCCAGGAGCCTGCTGGGATCTGGCTTTGTTCCTAAGCAGGCTGGGAATGTTTATCGTTTCTTTTACTGGATGAGCTTGGGAGATAGCAGTTGCTGCACCCCGCTGGATTTTTAGCATTTTTCTATTTAATAGGAAAGGTTAGATTTATTCTGAAGCATCTCCATTCACAGCCATATCTTCAGTGTATTAGCATCCTTGGCAGATGGCCGTGTTTCACCTCTCCGTGGCTTAAGGCGTAAACAGCTTTTGTGTTGCAGGTTGATGGTTTGGCCTTTTAAGATACGTATTTTCACTCTGGGAAATACCAGCTAAGTCTTTAGCATTTCTCACAGTCTTTCTGAACTGTTCTTTCTTCCCGTGCATGGCACCTGAGTTCCAGAGCTTGTGCCGGGAGTTGCTCATTCCCCCTTCAGACCCGGTTGGACAAGGGAACGTGCTTCGGGACTCGGTTTCTCTGATGTCTGGGCGGTCACGTAGCAGAAGTACGCGGCCGGCAATTCCTCGCCGGGGCTTGTTCTGCTGTTGTGCAGCCCTGGGAGGAACAGTCGCCGGTTTGACTGTGGTCTCTCCGCTGTGCTCTTTGTTCGGATGTGTTTCAGCTTGGGCTGCGCTGTGTGCAGGCGTGACTTCAGGAGCTGTAAAGCAAACCCTGGCTCTCCAAGAGGGGCCATCAGGGGTTACACCGAGTTCTTGGCTAGTGCGCTGGGACTGAGATGGATTCTGAGGACTGCAGAGTGCGGGGAAGGTGGGGCCCCTGTTCCTGTGTAAGAGGATGTAAGGCTAAACCCAGAAAAATTTAAGCTTCAAAAGCATTAGAAAAAAATTAAATTTAAAAGTCTAATAGATAACACATTACACCAGGGACTGGAAATTGAACTGAGCAAGAGACCTCAGGTGTTGCGAGAAGAAATCCACCACAACAAAGGCTAATTGACGTGAGAAAATGGGACTGTGCGTTCACCCGACCGCAGGAGCAGCTGAGAATTTGCCCCTTAGCACAGTCGGTCTCTTCCTTAGCTGTGCAGCCGTAGCCCTGCGGTGCCAGTGACCCTGCGCAGGCAGGTGCACCCGAGCAGCTCCTGCTTTGTTGACCCAGCCAACACAGTTAATGCTTTACCAGGTGCGGTTCACACCTGTGCTGGCAGCCAGGAGGACGGTCAAGGTTCAGAGCAGAGCGAGGGCGGCAGCCCCAGAGCCGCGCTCCGGCCGGGTGCCCTGCGTTGGACCGGCTCCGGGACTGTCCCCTCTGCCACCAGCTGTGGCACCAGGAGAGTCTGGAGCATCGCTTACCCCCACCATGAGTCCGAAACGTGGCACTGGAGGGTAACAGGACCGCTCGGGTCAAGCCGTGCTGCTGAAAAGATGCAAAAAGTCTCAGTTGGCACCGGTGCGTGCGCAGTATTTGCCCAGTTCTGAAATGTTTGCTTTAATAAAGAGCTGCCAAGGCAGGAGAGAGAACACAGGAAACCTGATCTAAATTTACAGGTGTCTGTAGACTTGCTCAGATCAGATATCCAAGTGTATCGCTGTTTAACAGGGTCATGTTCTGGTGCTTTTAACTTTGTTTAGAAACCAGGTGTGCATGCGGAGAGTTTAACTGGGGCTGCAGACCTGGCAAATGCATTTTCTAATCGACGTTTCGGGAAGTTCCTGCCAACGCGCGTTGGTAAGGTGTTTTCTGAAGGTGTGTGTGGCTGCCGTACTTAAAATGGAAGTGAACGTCAGCTGCTGTGTGGTCGTTGGAGGTGGAAAGCAAAGCAGGTGGGAACTGAGCACTGGGACTCCTAAAGGAAAAGGGAAAACGATGTCCGGTAGCTCTGAGGGAAAGCAAAGGCTGCGTTCATAACCACTGCTTCAGTTATCGTGTAGGAGGGGTGTAGTTGTTCCGTTCTCCATCAATTAGGACTCCTTATAGCTTAATTCATCTTGCTGGTAGCAATCTCTTTCAGTAGACACTTGTGTGTGTGGTTGGCCAAAGAGAGCTACAGCAGTAGGGTGCTTTCAATGCTCTCGTGGGTTTACTGGCAAGATAAAGCAGGAAAAAAACCTTGAGAAAATACTGATTTCAGCCTGAAATCCCCAGAGAAGCTGCGGCGCAAGCCCCGCAGAGGACACCTAAATGGGCACATTGCTTTGAACTCAAGGCCCATGTTGGTGTTGGTTGGGTCTGCCGTCGCGCACGCCCGAGGGACGGGCTGGCGGGTGCTTTGGTGTCAGTTTGTGGGTTCATGTTACCCATTGTTGCAGGTGAGTGCTCATGGCTTCCAAGGACTGCAGAGGAGCCTTGCCTCCCAGTGTGTGACATCTGTGCTGGGAGAATACGTAGAGCGTGCGACGTGGTAACCGTGCCCTGATTTTCAAAGGGGAGAGGGTGGCGATGGAGAACGGAGGTAATGGAGCAGGTGGTGAATGTAGGAGAGTCTTTGGCGCTGTGTTGACCTACCACGCGCTGAAATAGGTGTTCAGTGGAGCAGGGATCTCGAGAGAAACGACTGAAAGGCTGGGAGAGAAGTGTTAAGTAGGAATATAAACTGTCGGGAGCCGTAGGTGTTGGGGAACACCTAAGAGCTCGTTGTAATATTTACATAGATAAGCTCCGGGTGCAGGTCTGGAAGCTGGGCAGTGCTATCATCCAAAGTCAACCGTCGTTTATCAGCCTTTTCTGCCTGAGCTCGGCGTAGTCCTGATGCCCTTTCTGTTGGGGTCCAGTGAAGAAACATCCTGAAAAATAGAAAGCCCCTGCCTTTTGAACAGGAGAATATATATATATATTGATTTTATCCTCTTGATTTTCTCCTCCCCTTTTCAGCTTATGTGTAGGTAGGGCTCAGGCCTTACTCCCCTCATTAATGGATATAAAGCTGTGTTAAAAATTATTTCAGGTGGAGAGACCGTCGAAGCACCTCGGGGGCACCTGGGGATGCTCCACAAATAAAAATAGTTTGTGTTTAACTACGTTTTCCCATTGTCAGCACAATTCCTTAGGAAAGGGCAGCGGCAGAGAAGCGGCGAGCCAAGTTTTAAATTCACTAATGGTCTTGGCAACTTGCAGCGATTCCTGCCTCTCGCTGTGTTATTTTAATGGTTCTCATTTCCTCCTGTGTTACACTTCTCCGTGGTGTCTCTGACTTGCCTCAACGCTCACCGCTCTTGTGGTTTCCAGGCTAGTGCCTGCTGCGTTATTCTGCTTTTCTCTGCCTTCATTCCTCTCTCGGTCGTGTCTGTCGCATTTCATTATGCTGCAGGAGGCTTCCCCTCTTCAGAAAGCTCGTCTGTGTTCCCTCAAAGAATTTTTAAAGTGTTAGTGGTGCAGTGCATAGCACTTGTTTCCAGTGTGTTAAAACTCTTGGCTTGTACCGACCTCGGTGTGAGCAGGATTTTAACCCACGGCTTCTGCTTGAGTTAGTGCAGAAAGATGCCGTTGAGTCTGTCTGCAGTTGGGTTAGTGGAGAAGATTTTGAAGAACTTGTTAAAGTAGCTTGTGCGCGTCTTGGGTAAATTGCAGTAAAGAATTGTTCAGAGTAATGATAAAAACGGTGAAAAAGGAAACTGGTACCAAGATGCTGCAGGAGAGTGAGGAGCGCAAGGGGAACCGTTCCGCTGTTGGTAACAGAGCGAGGGGAAGAGATTTCTTTGGATACGCAGAGTTTTATGCGGTCTGTTTGTTGGATTTAATCCCAAGACACTTTGAGTGTTGGTGTGAGTCGAAAGAATGAGCTGAACACAAGACTGGCTGAGCTGAACTTTTCCTGAAGATTTCTGTCGTTTAAAAACCTTCTCTCTCTCATTTTTTTTGGTGCCTGCTTTTTCTCCACTCTTCTTTGTCTCTTTTGTAAATATTTGTTTTTAATTGCAGAAGCTGAGAGCACGCGTGATGCCTGCGGTTGGGGTGCCGGTGCGTTGTGCTGAGTCAGCACGCCCGGAGGGCTCTGGTCCCGGCGGCACACCGAGGGTGCCGTGGCTGCCCACCGGCTCCGGGCTCCCGCTGGGCTGTCGGGTGCAGCTGTAGCCGCTGCAGAGCTGCAAGACAAGGTCTGGTTCCCGTGAATCCCTTGATGGGAAGTTAAACGCGGCAGCAGCAGGCTCGGGAAGTGTCACCTGGAGGCAGTGAGGACACACGGGTCCCCACCTGCCTCACGTTGGCTTACGCTTGGTTGTGTTTTTGCGTCATTTTAAGAGCTCTTAAAATGCACCGTTTGCACGGAAATGAGCATGAGTGCCTCCTGTGAATTTATGTTACTTTTAAATCCACTAATTTCAGGTTGTCTGCCAAAGGTAAGCTCCAGAAAACGCTCGAGCATCGTGTTGCCCGGTGTACGGGACCCCTCCTCTTTAGAGCCAACGATCGAGTGTCAGATGGTTGTTGTCAGCAAGAGCTAATCCGGTGATGACTCTGGAGTACCTCGGGATTACGTGTAGCGGAGGGAGATTTTTCCAGAGCTCTCCAAACATGTCCCACACGAGGTGCAGAATCCATGGGCAGGTGGGGGAAAGCGCGGCTCGAGCAGTGCTTGCAGAATTTCAGATCAGCGTGGGGCAAACATCTTAAAGTCTTCCCAGCAAAAAGCAGCACTGCTTTACGTCAGCCACAAGTTCTGACCCTGTGCTTTTGTGTTCTGCTGGATTTCTGGTCTCAAATGCAAGAAGTCGATCCATGGCATGCACTTAGTTCATTTAGTAGATTAGCTCATGTCAGAATCAAACAGGCAAAGTTTATATTAAGTTGTACAATCCTCTCTTGTTTTCTCGTGAGAGTTGCCCTGAAAGAACACTGGTCAGTTTGAGTTTGCAAACTTAGTATTGCTTGCAAATAGTAGTAAAGACATTGGAAAGTCTGCTTTGTTTTTATGACTGCATCTCGTGTTTAGGTAAAAGAACATGAACTTCTTGTTGCTTTTTAACCAGTAGCTGTTGCTTAAGCTTTTGCTATTAGCAGAAGAAGCTAAAATATAATATTTAAACTTTTATAAAATAAACCTTATAGCTCAAAGAACTAGGGGTAGGTTCCCTGGGACCACTGGTGTATGGAAAATAAACTTCCCAGCTTTGTCAGAACGATGAGCTGTCTCCCATTGCACAGAACATGGCAGAAAAACTTCCCCTTCCTTTGATTTAACTCTGAGGAATGTTGTTGTTGTTTTTTTTTATTCTTAGATTTTTCCCTCAGAACATCTCCATTAATTGCAGAGCAGCGAAGTTTGCTTTTTGTGGAAAATATCTATGAACAAAGGAGGAAGGATGAACCCTTGGTACACCGAAAGAATATTAGGCGTTCTATACATAGGAACATTTATCAAAGCATGCTGAATGTCTCCGTTTCACCTGAGCAAAGCTCTTGCATGTTTAAGCACAGAGTCAGCAGAGCCACCTAGAAGCATGCTGAATTATAGCGCACGCTGAGCGTTGCATGCCGCTGGCTCTGTACAGGTGCTTAAAGGTGGGCATGTGCGTAAACATCGTGCTGATTCGGAGATAGGTGACGCGTATTATGACGGTTATCCTGTCCCCTTCTCTGCCTGCCAGTGGTCATTGTCTCCAACGAATTTCCTGCCATCCTTTTGAGCAAAGAGGACCCAGAAGGGGTGCGATGCTAGCTCGCTGCCTTGACGTTCTCAACAGATGTGTAAATGAGAGAGGCAGTGGAGTATGGAAGTGTCCGGCTATGTTGGTGGTAGTTACGTAAACAGGGAGGGAGAGGATTTGTCCTAGTTGGGCAGAGTCAAGTCTGTGGCGGGCTCCTCTCCATTTTGTGGCGTTGGCGTTGGGGATGGCAGTAAGCGTGGTTCTTGGTGGGAATTGCACAGGATGGATGGATCACTTGTGTAACGTTGGCTGTTCCTACGGCACTTCAGTTGACCCAGCTTCATCTGAAGCAGTTTCTCACTTCTGTAGTCTTGAGCATAGTCTTGAAAGAAAAGGAAACATTTTCTCTTTCGGTGTCGTCAGTTGTTTCTTATCCTCCCTTTGAAATATGAGGTCTGTCTCCTTTTTCTGTTTGTTTGGGGTGTTTTTGTTTGTGAGGATCTGTTTGTTTGTTTGTTTCTGTTGTCTAATGGAGATGTCATTGACAGATACTTTCTCACTGTTCCTGAAGGGTGATGTTGGGACCAGTATCACGGGCTTTTGAGTCTGATAGATGGGGAGATACAATCAGGCGTGTCGATTCTTTCCTTCCTGTCGTTCCTCTCTCTCTATGAAGAACAAGTTTCTGCTTGTGGAATAATTCCGTGTGTTCCTTGGAACAATCTCTCGCTCAAAACCTGAATGCTAAGTAAACTTGAGAGGGAACTAATTGTGACAGGGAGCAAAGGTTTTATTTTGGGTGGTGTTATTGCTTTTTTTAGTAAAGAGGAAATGGTACATCCATTGTTTGCCAAAGCGTAGGCCCGGGTTTTGGCCCAGCTCACGAACTGCCCAGAGGAGTAAAGCGGGAAGATGACGTGTGCGGGCTCCTGAGGTTACATGTGGCACGAGAGTCCAGTGCTACATCTCCTGCCTCTTTGAGAGGACCAGGAGAGGACTGACTCTTGCCGGTGCTTCCGGAGCATCCTGTCGGCACGTGCTCTTTCGGCGGCTGCGGTGGAAAGGACGGGAACGGTGGGGCAGCGGCGTGGGCAAAGAGGAGGGTTTCTTCAGGACCGGGGGATGAGAGAGAAGTCAGGTTGGTTTGTGGTTGAGAGAGAAGTCAGGTTGGTTTGTGGTTGAGAGAGAAGGCAGGTAGGTGCGGCAGGATGAAGCCAGAGCACTGCAGCAGGAGGGTGGCACGCTGTCCCTGGGCTGCTGGCGCGCCTGGAGCCGCCCGGCGAGGCCGGTGCTGGGAGCGGGCGCTGTGCCCTGCCCGAGGGACGAGGACCGCGGCCAGAAGGTCGTGCTGCCTGGGGAGCGCTGGAATGGCTTTGCGTTGGAGGATGGACATTTCCCAGCGGGGTCGTGCGGGGCTGGGGAGTTCCTGCTGTTAAAACCTGAATTATCAAAGCTGCACGAGTCTCAGCTGCTCTGTGTTGGGAGCTGGGCGGTGCTGGAGGCGCACGGCCGCTGCCGGCAGAAAAGCTGGATGAAATATTAGGAGTTAAAACCCAACGAAGGGACATCGGCGATTAAACATCAGATGTTTAGGAAGAGAAGGATCCCTCAGAAAGATCGGAGGGCCAAGCAGCTGGAGTTTCTGGGGTAAAACCAGGCAGAATATCCCGGGTCACACGGGTGGTAGTAACGGAGCGGTGACAAGAGGGGGCAGGAACGCTCCACGGCTCCGCCGGTGCGTTGGGGTTCACCCCGACAGGGGAGCACAGGGCAGGCGAGTCAGAGCTGGACAGACAGCGTCGGTCAGAGCTGGACAGACGGCATCAGTCAGTGCTGGACAGACAGCGTCGGTCAGAGCTGGACAGACAGCATCACCGGACCATGGCAGGGCTTGCGCTGGAACCGGCTCAGGACGCTGGTGTAGGAGAAGGGTTCGGATGCGCTGTGCTCTGTCTGTCCGGCTTCGCCGTGTCCCTGCGTCTGTCTGCGGCTGGAGACTGGAGACCGATTAAATTGTTCAGAAGATCAGAACTGGGTGTTTGGGTGTGTTCTCTGCCCTGCTGTGGGTTATGGAAGAGCTGCTAACATCACCAGCAGCTGAAAAAATTATTTTCAAAGGTTGTCTGGCATCTTGTGACAGCATCGCATGTTGTGAGTGTTCACTTTGTCCTGTCAGGCTGATCTTGTAGCTTAGTCTGTTTATTATTAAAAAACAAAACAAAACAGAGGGAAGGAATAGAGAATTGAAGAAGCGATGACACTGTATTCAAGCCCGCTGTCACGCGTCACTGAATGTGTTTGCGTTGAGACTGTTTTTTCTACAAAACGGCTTTTTCCAGGCTTTGAGACTGTATTGCTGTGAAGTAGAAAAATGTCACAGTAGCAAAATATCAGGCTTTTTGTGAAATAACACAAAATATCAGTGTTATTTCAGCTTGCGTTTTGTGTCCGCTCCCTGCGTTAAGTGTGACCTAATAGGTGTTGGAGGTGCAGCGTTCTCACTGGAGTTGTTAGGGATGCTGAACATTGCTTGTGTGCAATTAAAGTGTCCCCAGAACTCTTCTGGTTTCCCTGCTCCTGTGTCGGTGTGTGTTGGAGAGCCGTGCTCCCCCAGCCCTGCTCCTCTGGGTTGTTCGGGAGGAGTGCTGCCGGGTCTGGGGGTGCCCTCGGGGGTCTCTGGGCACACGAGCCTTGCTGCGCTCCGCGGGGGCTGTCCCTGCCGGGGGTCCCTGCGCAGAGCCTGGGGATGGCGTCGGGCACTTGTCAGTGGTGCTCCGGGGGAGTGGTTTGGACCAGGTGCCTTGTCCTGAGCTGACCCGGCCTCAGGACGCATCCGTACTCCAGATGAAAGACCTGCTTTCTTTAAATGATGCTCAACAAGCAGCAGGTGAAGCGTGCTTCCCATGAAATGAAACTGGATTATGACTATCTGGAGCGAAGGGAGGGTCGGTGTAACTCCCGCAGAGTCCTGTTGGATCGGGGGGAGCAGCCGTGTCCGTGGGGCTCGTGGCTCTACGCTGGGAAGGTGCCGTTGGCTCAGGAGAAGTCGGGCTTTTCAGTTACTTTTGCTTTGGTTGGGGTGGTAACGGCATGTGGCCGTGGCGTTCACGGGACCCCCCTCAGCCTCTGTCCTGCTGCGGTCGGGCGCCGGGGTTTCGTGAGCGCGCCGGGTCGTGGGTCTCCCCGCATTGCACACGCTAATCATCAGGATTTTTGCTTTGTGGACGTGATACTCTGGAAAACAAGCGTACACCGTCATTCAGGAACTTCAGAAGCTCTCTGACTCCTTGCAGAGTGAATTTACACCTGGGGCAGGTTTTGCCGTTTGTCCTTGGTTGCTGCTGGAGCACCTCCTGGGTCGTTCCGGGGCAAGCCGCGCTTCTGACGGCTTTGCAAACTCCCCTGCAAGACGTTTCTGGTGTTTCCAAAGCCAGGCCGTTAATTTAGAATAGCTTTAGGTTTAGTCTTTTTTTTTTTTTTAATCTTTTTTTCCAGATCAGTGTTTCTTGCGTGTGTTGTTCACCCCCATACAACAAGAGTTAC